>CM017562.1:45757214-46357214 GCA_007844125.1 Sinonovacula constricta
AGCAATGCAACATTTTGGAAAAAAATCATGGAAGTATTTACAAAAATAAACATGAAAATGTTGTGATTAATAAAAATAACAATAGTATTTATAAGGACTCAATACAACTTAAAGACAGATCATATTTTAGAAAATGGAAGAGTAAATGCTACAAGCCTTCTAAAGTACTAGGAAACATAAATTGTAAACAGTTATTTATTTATTAACCAGATTAACCAGAAGCAAAGTGAATATAAAGCTATACATGGCATGTTGCTATTAATAAGTTAAATATCACAGAAATACTAAAATGAACATGCTCATAACTTGGCAAGAAAAAAATGGACACACACCCTATCTGTTACATCATCCAAGGTATTTTAAAAACCAGATATAAATATATGGGTTACATTTCCCGGCAACCCTTTTAATGTGTATCAGTACTGTGTACATAATCACATACCCCATTCAAACTCTGTAAGGTCAATGTGCCTGATGATGTTTTCTATACCCAAGGTCATGATCTTGCTGCAGGGGTCAAGGTCAATTATATAGTGGAAGGACCGGTCCAGGTAGTTGAGATATATGCAGCAGTCAATACCAGAACCAGTGTTGTTCAAACGACATGTGGTTGAGTTATCGGTTATTGGGATAATTGAAACATTGCCTGGAAAGTCTGAAAATAAACCAATCCCTTAGTTTTAAAACTTTTTTATTCCAATGTTTTACAATCCATAACATACAACTTTGAATACAAAGTAAAAGAGATTAAAATAAAATGAAAGTAAAGCATATCATGATTCTAACCCTTATTTGTGCAACAGGTTTCACATTTTGTTTGACTCCATCCTAATCTGCAATTGTGTGATATTTTCAATACATCTATACCCATAATTATAAGTAGGCTGACACATTAACAGCACATGTTATCCTCTGTTAAATTCCATCAATTGTGCATAAGTTTCTTCATTCTGAGAAAAAGTCAAAGTTGTTGCCACCCACAACTGTTCTATACATTCAATGTACCTGTAAACGAAAGCTTCTTTTAACTTGCAGAATATTTTCAAATTGGATTTTCAAACTATCTTCATGAATTTTGTAGTAACACATAGCACAAATTAATTACAACATTAAATAACATGCATTGAGGTTACTTCTCTTGTACAATGAGGTCCATTAAGATTTGATCTTCTTTTATAAAAGCTTCCAACATGACTCCTCATAAAGGTATGTTAAATTTCCTTGTGATGCATTTTAGCAAAGTCAGTCTAAGTTACAATATTTACCATATTTCCATCCTGTAGTGTTATCCCTGGGGTTCATATAAAGGACCAGTCCTGGTTACACTGTTTCTGCTGAAGGAACGCCACCATGCCAAGGTCAGTCATCAGCTTTGTGACACCAGAATCCTTTAGTCTGTCTCCAGAGTATCCAAACTCCTGGAGCCAGGAAGCCAGCTTGAAACCTGCAGAAATACAACAAAATTTACATTCTTAATCTTAAAGCCATAATATATTCAAGGCATGCTGTTTAATCTTATCCATAATAATTAAAATGGTTTATAATTGAATAAGTATACACAAGATCTAGTTTTTAATATAGATTTTAGCAGTTGTTAATGTAAAAAGATAAAAGACAAATTGTGATGAAACCAAAATTTAAAAAAAGGGTTTTGCTTGATTTGAACCTGGGACCATTTGTATGACAGTAAAGAGCTTTCACGATTGCACCACAGTGTCTTGGTACGTAACTTTATACATTAAACATGCACAATGTTTACAATGTTTCAATTAAACCTATGTTATGGTTTTAACAGGTTTCAACCTGCACTTGTTGTTTCTTTTCATTTTTGTCATGGAGAGGTAAATTGCTATAATAATATGTTTTGGTCACTCTTCTCGGCTTATTATTCTCGATTTGAACTGTTGTGTTTGCAATACATTTTTTTCAAGAAAGTGTATTTCTTTAAAGGTTTTAGCACCTGAAAAAAAAACACAAATATTTTGAATACTGATTTTTAACTGAAGAAACAATATAGCTTTCAAAATATACATAACTGTAATTTAAATATACATGCAAAAAGTAAATATGGATACACAATATAACAAAAAAACATTCTATTTTAAAAGAAACTGTTTTATTTGAATATATGTCCCAATGAACTACTGATACCTACTTGGGTTGAGGAAGTCTGCCTCCCAGTCACAGGGCAGTATGGGTAGTAGTGTGTTAGTGAGGATGGGAACCACACTGGTGCAGGCTGGAGCTGGGTCCAGACACACGCTGAGGGTCAAGTTCACACGGTACAACTGGTCCAAGATGTTGTACACTGTGAATCTTAAAGAGAAGATTGGCACAGTATGCTGATATTGGAATTCTGTTTTCTGTTCTGTGAGGTCGAATGATAAACTAAATGAACATAGAATTAACACATTCACTAGTCTAACATGTTAACAACCTAGATTAGTACGAAGTAAAATATTACAAAACATCTTAAAGTGAACTGCAGGTTATTTTTCTATCTCTTTGCATCTGATTCAGATCTTGCTTTTGTTTCCTTTTGCACTGTCTAGCATACTGACAGCTACAAAATTCGCTGACAAATCTGTTTTCTAGTATTGTTAAAACCACCAACCGAAAAGCTAAAACAATGTGCCGGTCAGATTAAGCATGGCTTTAACATTAACCATAATGAATATCTATTAACCATTTCCAATCTTTTTATTATAAAACTAACATTTTGAGTTTCTGTTGCTGACTATTACCAGTTGCTACAAGACAAAAATACATTACTTACTGAGCACGGAATACTCCAAAAAGGAACACATCTTTGTTTTGACCTGCAATAACAAGATTGAAATAAATTACAAAATTCAATACACAATAACTATTTACTCATATGATTGTTAGAAGCACCATAGTAAAGAGTTAAGATGAAATACTGTTTCATTGACACAATATGGAACAACTTCTAATGAAGTATACAAATTATAATGATTGACATCACTTCAGATCTTATTCTTACACTTTGTAATTAATCAATATTGCAGAATATGATGTGTTTTACTTTAAGCTTATGTTTGTATGAGTCTCATTTGCTCATCAGGATAGCTTGATCTTAAATATTGCTAGAATTAGATGGATCAGATCTAGACATAATGAAGTTTCTTAGGAAAATGTAAAAACAAAAAAGAGTAACATATTGGCTTTTTAATGAATAGGTACAGATTAGGCTTTTCTTTAAAAGATGTAAAAATGTATTATTTTTTTATCTAAGATGCAACAACACACAATATCTATAAAATGCTTATTAAATGATATGGAGAGAAATATAATAAAGGAGTACTTTAAGATGTATTGTAAAAAACTAGAAGCTTGCTGCACTTACCCCATCTATAACCATTCAGATCAATGGAGAAGTTCAGTTTCTCCAGGCTGACCTCTATGACCTTGTTGCAAGTGTCCACATGGAATCTGGCGGTCATTGCCATGGAAACAAGGTCATCTTTCACACAGCACTCCAAGCCAGTACAGGTATCCATCAGATTACATGTGACCTGGTTCGGGAGGGTGGGCAGGTTCACAGGACTCGGGCATTCTGAACAGAGGGGTAGAAACATGGTTAAATATATTCATCTGTAATAGTTACAAAAATAAATTAAGAATTAAGGAAGTTCTTATACAATTATCTGTGTATTTTGTACTTGTATTTTCAACATATCTGTAGCTACAGTACTGTTTCCTGATGACATGCATGTAACTGTTATATAATCAAATAGGGTAAAGTATGTAAGTTTGATTATATAAACAGTAATCATACAGGTTAAAGAATCAACTGGATCATGTTTTGATTGTTTGTGTAATTAATCAATCTTTGTAAATATTGTATCAATTTACTGCAGGCAATGGGCTATGTTTGCTGATTATCACAACTTAGTGATTATGTTGATTTGACTACACATTAAAATGTAGATCATATATGTACTCACTGTTGGTCCATCCAGGTGATGCCAGCGTACAAGAAGGTTTCCTAAGGTACTCTGATATTTTCAGGTCCTCCAAGAGTCTCCAGCTATGGTAGTCATCCAGCTTGGAGACCCCAGTCTGAGAATGTGTCGCCAGCCATGTAGCCAAGGAGAACCCTGGGTATTCATAACAACAACATACACTTTTACACGGAAACATTGTTTGCGGAGCTTTATTGCAAAATGTGCAATCTTATGGATGTGAACTATTTCAGTCTTTATGTTTTTTTCATTATAAAAAGCAACTTTGTGAAATCCATGAAATTGCTCCACTACAATTAAAATGAACATGTATTTGCTGTATAGCATTACCCTATAAGACTATAAGTAGTATAATATGTACCTACCTACTGCACCAGGACATAAGTAAATGTAGAACAAGATAGGGACTCTTTTAGATTTGTTTTGTTCAGAACTGATATTTATGCATGGATATTTCATACTGAATCAAATTTGGCCATGCAGGTTTTATTGGTAAATATTTTGACAATGACAAACTGTGTTAAAATATAAATGTACTGTAGGATCTTATAAAAGACATTATGACTGATTTCTCTGGCTATACGATAAGGCTACTTACCTGGGTTGATGTATGTGCTGTTATTGTTACAGGGTAGTTTGGGAATCAGGGTGTTGTCCATGATCGGAATGGTGGTGTGAGGGGTACCAGTTGTGTCCAAATGAACTCTGACCTCCAGAGATATGATGTAATGCATCATTGAGGGGAGCTCACTCACACGGAACCTGCACAGGGGAGATAAGAATTAACAATATAAAGCAAATAAAAATGTGTCAATTGTCACACATAAGTAATTTTTAAACTGACAGAGCATCCTTAGAAAAGGAAATTGAAGAATAAAAAAGGTCTGCAGTGGATCACTGCTTTATATAATTAATTAAATTTACAAGAGGGCAATGTCTGCCTTGAATAGCTTGCCTGTGAGCCCACTTTTGAGTTTGCCGTAAAAATTGAATCTTACTTAATTTTATTTTTAAGCTTAACCAAGATCTCATGCAAGTGAAAATTCTTAGAAATTGATGTTAAGACTGGGCCATAAACATCTTGGATGGAAACAAGTTTTGCTTAGATTTGACCAATTAAGTGATGTGCTTGTTGACCCCACATGATCCCATTTAAAAGTTATTTAATGTTTCATGCAGACACATTCTGACCAAGTATGGTTTTGGCCATAAATGTTGCATCTAGGTCATGATAAGTATTTTTTTTAAATTATACATAATAACCTACTTTTCGACTCCACATAACCCATTTTTAAACTCACTGTATATTTTATCAAGACAAATATTCTAAGTTTGGTGAAGAATGGCTCCAAAATGTAGTTTCTAGAGTGTTCACAAGCAACTTCTTGATGCCACACAATACACAAGGGACAACTAGCAATCCGAAATGCTCACATGGTGCACATTTCATTGTAAAGGTATTTACTGATCAGTAATCATCAAAAATGTTTTTTAATTCACTGACTTTAGTCATAAATTCTTAATGCTTGTCTTCAATGTTAGTCTTATAAGATTTTTGTAATGAATACTTTATTCAATAAAGTTTAATTCAATGTGCTCTAAGAATCCTAATGCTTTGCCAACTAACCTTTCCAATGCATTTCTGTTAGTTGTTTTTTTCTCTTCTTGTGTAATGTCTTATCACGAAGTTTATATCAATTTTACATTTACTTGCGTCTGTGTTTCTTGATTTAGTGGTAGATGAAATTTTAGTACAAGTGGCATTTCTCAAAAGACATTTTCATACTTTCAAATTACAAATTGTTTCAGTTTTTTTAAAATACTTCTAAAATAATTTTAAAAACTGACAATGACCAGTATGTGTAGTCAGGCTATTTATTTGAAGGAAGTCCCAAGACAGATATCTAGGTAGAACCAGTGCATTGAAGGTCAACTGGAAGACCTTTCAACATGAAATCTTTCACCTACACAAGAAATAGAAGGCACGAGAAGAGAAGGGTCAGAAGTACTGCTGCAGCCCTAGTGTTCCATATTATATTTATTCCAAACAAAATACAAACAATAAATATAAAGAAGATGTTGTTTTATTCTGTGTTTCCATGATGAATAAAAAAAGTTAATGAATGATACAGAAATATAACTAATTTTCAAACATGTGTCTCATCATTGTATTATTTATGCCATTTGTGGCTTATAAAGTACAATATGATCATGCTAAGTGATATAATAAAGCTAGTGTTTTGTTACAATCACACTACAAATGGTAAAATATAAAATATACCTTAGTTGAACAAGACCATCTAGATCAAACTCAATGAACTTATCTGAAATCATAGAAGTAATATATTAGCTGACATGTGTGAAATCAATATAAAACATTTCGAACATACAAAGCATGTGAAAATAATACCATTGATTTAATCTTCAATATTCATTATGTGAAAGATCACCCCATAAGCCTGGTCCAATTTTGAAAATCTTCCTTAATGATGAATAAATAATGGATCGAATGTGATAGGATAGGTAGAAATATACACCTTTGTCAGATATTGTAAACTTGTTTAAAAAGCAGACAATGAACAACCATACCAAACATGAATCCTGACAAAGATCTGTTTAGCTGCAGTGTTTCTATCCCAGAAGTTATCCTGTAGCTGCAGTCATCAATGACGAGTTTCAGCTCAAAGTTCCTCTGTATCCGTTGGATGGCCAGACAGCATGAGATGGCTGTACATGATTGGTCCAGGTGACACACAAGCTCTGCAGGGAGGCTGGCCAGGTTAAGGACAAGGGGACAACCTGTAGTTGAAGAAATGTAACCTGTCATAACCCATAGCCCATTTCACGAATTTAGAAAAAAGAAAGTAGATACAACTTATCATATTCAATAATTGTAAATGTGTCTCTTTCAAGATTGTTACCATTTGTCCATCCTTGCGCAGCCGCAGCATAGGGGGTCTGGCTGAAAGAGCACTGGTCAGTCTGTAGGTACTGGGCTATGTCCAGATGTTCTAGCAGCACATCAGTCTCATATGGAGTCAGTTGGGATGCATTGAAACTGTGGTCACTCACAAACGTGTTTAGGTCAAAGTCTGGCAACAAGAAAATGCAACATCTTCAATATGTTGAATGAGGATCAATATAGAATAAATATTTATTTAGTAATGGGAGCGACACCACTAATGATTTTATCATAGAAAAGATGAGTTATACAAAACAGAAAAAAACAAGCACAAAACACTAGACCCAAGAAAACATTATTGCCAATTTTGCAAATGCAATAAATAGAAACCAAAGTATTATAAATAAAGATACCATAAAAACAACAGGCAATTTTCAGGTGTAAATGGAAACTGACTCAGAAGACAAAGGTTTGGTTATTTATTGTATTTATGTCAATATGGTAATAATTAAGTGACCTGTATTAAGGTGCCTTCTAAATTACCACAATTCAGAAAATAATTTAGAACAAGAACTGATTAATTGATAAAAGGGACATCTCACTGTCATGTTTAAACCCATTGGACCAAGCACACATGATCTTGGGTAGGATGGTCTGTGTCATCACTGGTAGCTGGTACATACAGGAACCACTGGCCTCAAAACACACACTGATGTTCATGTAGACCACAAACTGGCGGCCTCCCTGGAAATTTTCCACCTGATACCTAAATTAGGAAAATAAAATTAAAAAATGTATAGACGGACAGAATAAGAAATAGCAAAACATAGGAGGTGAAATACAGACAGATGGGATAAGGAAAAACAATGTATAGGAGGTGAACACATGCAGACAGATGTGATAAGAGAAACAAGAGGGCCATGATAACCCTCACCTTAGGACACAGGCTTTTAGTAGGCTCATATCTGGCATCAAGTAATTAAAAGTTATTTACTTTAGAAATCTTTGGTGAAGATCGGACCATAAGTAAGGCCACTGGGCTGATAAAATCTTCTAGAATATTACCGAGTAACCTACTGAATGGGCTATAAATTCAAGATTTCATGCAGAAAAAACATTATGACCAAATTTGGTGAAGATTGGACAATAGATGTGGTCTCTAGTGTGTTCACAAGCTTTTCCTGAGATTTGACCTAGTGACCTACTCTTTTACCCCACATGACCCAATAATTAACTCATCCAAGATTTCATGCAGACAAACATTCTGACTAAGTTCGGTGAAAACTGGGCTATAAATGTGGCCTCTAGTGTGTTTACAACCTTACCCTAAGATTTTACCTAGTGACCTACCTATTGACCCCACATGACCCAGTTATAAATTAATCCAAGATTTCATGCAGAAAAAACATTCTGACCAAGTTTGATGAAGATTGGCCTATTAATGTGGCCTCTAGAGTGTTCACAAGCTTTTTCTAAGGTATCAACTAGTGACCTACTTTTTTATCCCACGTGACCTAATAAAGAACTCATCCAAGACTTTATGCAGTCAAACATTCTGACCAAGTTTGACAAAGATTGGGTCATAAATGTGGCCTCTACTGTGTTGACAACCTTTTTCTAAGATTTGATCTAGTGACCTACTTTATAACCCCACATTACACAATAACGAACTCATCCAAGATTTTATGCAGACAAACATTCTGACCAAGTTTGACGAAGATTGGGCCATAAATGTGGCCTCTACTGTGTTCACAACCTTTTTCTAAGATTTGATCTAGTGACCAACTTTTTGACCCCATGTAACCCAGTTATGAATGAATTCAAGATTTTATGCAGACAAACTTTCTGACCAAGTTCGGTGAAGATTGTGCAATAAATGTGGTCGGCAGTGTGTTCATTTTTCTTAAAATTTGACCTTTTGTCCTAGTTTTTGACCCCTGGTGACCCAATAATGAACTCATCTAACATTTCATGCATGCAAACATTCTGATCAAGTTTTATAAACACTGGATAAAAAATGTGGCCTTTGGCGTGTTCCCAAGCTAAAATGTTGACGCCGCACAAGGGACACAAGATGAAGGGATACCAGAAAAGCTCAACCTTAAGCATGTTTTGCTCATGTGAGCTTACAATGTCTTGGAGGTGAACACATGCAGACAGATGGGATAAGGAAGAACAATGTATAGGAGGTGAACACATACAGACAGATGGGATAAGGAAGAACAATGTATAGGAGGTGAACACATGCAGACAGATGGGATAAAAAAAAACAATGTATTGGAGGTGAACACATGCAGACAGATGGGATAAGGAAAAACAATGTATAGGAGGTGAACACATACAGACAGATGGGATACGGAAAAACAATGTATAGGAGGTGAACACATGCAGACAGATGGG
The DNA here is from genome assembly GCA_007844125.1 of Sinonovacula constricta. Classification (NCBI taxonomy): domain Eukaryota; kingdom Metazoa; phylum Mollusca; class Bivalvia; order Cardiida; family Solecurtidae; genus Sinonovacula; species Sinonovacula constricta. The sequence continues at coordinate 45,766,503 of CM017562.1, forward strand.
ATAAGGAAAAACAATGTATAGGAGGTGAACACATGCAGGCAGATGGGATAAGGAAAAACAATGTATAGAAGGTGAACACATGCAGACATAAAAGGTAATGAATAACAATATTTAGGAATTGAACAAGTGCAGAAAGGATAAGAATAGTAACATCAAGGATATCAATACAAATTAATCTAAAATAGCAACATATAGAAGCTGTACATCTGCAGACAGGCATGATAAGGAATAACATAATTATATCTTGGCACCAGAGGCATAGTGGGAAAGTTGCTGACTTGTAACTCCTCTGACTGTTTAGCCTCTCACCACATGGGTTTTGACTTCAGTTAGAAGCAAAAAACTTAATGTGGGAAAGACTTTCACTTATCATTAATTATAGATGAAATAAGAAATACACTTCCAACTATGAAGATGGTTAACCTGGTGCTTAACAAATCAAGAAATAATGTCAAGATAAAAGATGAACAGTGTAAGGAATAACAACAAAAAGGAGATGAAGACATGCAGGCTAACAGAATGAGGAAAAGTAACATAACTGCTTTGAACCTTTTCCTGTCATAGAAACCACACTACAGAGCAAGTAAGCTGTTTTCTCAAAAAGGTCAAATCCAAAAGAGAACCATTACTAAGGCAGTCAAACTTGTGGCAATGTGTCGGAGAGAGTCTTGCCCAATGATAAACATATTAAGTTAAGTCTAAGATTAAAACAGAAACTTTTCAATCTAGTAACAACTGACTTAATCACACAATTATGCAACTATTAATCTTTAGATAGTAGAGCAAATTTAACAATAGAAATCCATGAAAAATGATAAAATGATAAAATATGGTTTTACTTAAACAAGGCGTAAGCTGTTGTTTGTTCACATATATAACAAACATATGCAAGAAGAACCTCATAAAAGTGCAACAGGAAGTATTGGAAGTCCTAAATCCCTCTTTCAACAGCTTACTTGTTTTCAGTCAGAAATTTTAGTTTGGAATTTTGTGACTTATATCTTTAAAGAAGAGTCACAATGAAATATAAAACAATTTTTTTAACTTCAGAAAATTACAAAAACAAATTAGCAAAAACAAATTAGCAAAAACAGACTAGACGCTTAAAAGAATTTCACATTGCATGGAACTCACTGTATTCGGTAGACTCCATGAACAAAGAATTGATGTTGGACTCCTGAAAGTACAAAAAAGATATTAATTGAGTCGAACAACTTATGAAAGCATATGTTTTATGAAAACCATTAAACTACTTGTATGACTACCTTATGTATTTTCGTACCATTTAAAAAAAAAACAAGAGAGTAAAATCTAGGAAAATACCCCCATTTGGATTGTAGATTTGTCTAAATAAATAGGCTTTACCATTAGCTATATGTCCTCCTTTTTTCCTAGACCTTATAGTTCACTTCCTGGTTAGAACCAACACACAGGTATTAACAATCTGGGATAATATGTATTAACTTGTCTTACTGAACATCTCATGTCTGGTATGAGGTTTGAAGCAAGAATCCTCCTATCCACGTTCATTTCTTAAACAATTAGACTAAGAACTGTACAACTTTCTTGTATTGTAATGCAATGCCTGTACATCCTGTTGATTTAAGCTGTTAATTTATCTAAGGTATGAAAATAATGGGTAACAGATTTAAAATGTTCCCAAAAAAATTCATATATAACAGTAGACGAACAAATCTTACCAAATTCAAATTTGTCTAGATTCACTGAGTAGTTTAACCTCTCCACTCCTACAACCAGTGTATTCTCACATGCATCAATATTGATGAAGAAATGGACAGATGTCTTGAGAGCATCGACACTCACACAGCACTCTATGTCTGTACACGTGTTGGCGATGTGACAGGAAACGTAGTCTGGCAGGGCAGAGAGCTGCAGGTCCGTAGGACACTCTGGTGAATCAAATATCGATTGTTGAAGAGAAAATATGGGAATACAATTATCATTAATTGTAGATGAAATAATAAATACACTCCCAACTATGAAGATGGTTAACCTAGTGCTCAACAAATCAAAAAATAATGTCAAGATAAATGATTAACCACACTTTTTAAAATAAAGTGTCTTCTTATATAACGTGTGTTAACAAATAAACACCACAAACATAGTCTGCTTATGTTTCTTATAAAGAATTTAGGAACTTGACTGCCTTAATTACTGTTTAGTTAACTGCTATTTTAGTCAGCCACATAAAAGACAGCATATGGTCAAACATTGTGATAATCATAAACTGATAACAATAATTTATATGACACATTGTAATTGATAGATCCGGGTGCTACTACAAACCGGAGTTCCAGTGATCTCCATTGGTGGTGTAGGGAGGTTCAGTTAGGTAGCACGCAAACTGGTTCATATAGGGGGCCAGGCCTAGAATCTCAGTAAGGTCCTTCCTGGTCAGATCATCCATAGTTGATACAGTTGTGTTGTGTGTCGCCACCCAATCAGCCAGGGAAAACCCTGCATAGACAACAGGTACGAAATCACATGTATATGCATATTTGTGTGATTTAACTGATTAAATTAATTGTTGATACAATAGTTGATTCCTTGCTAAACTTAAAAATGCATAACATTTTATTATAAGATAACTGTCCCTTAACTCATTTATAGACATACAGAACTAAAATGCATTAGTATGTGCATGTTTCTAGCTAAGGGTGTCAACAGAAAGGTACATATGCATTGCAATGCACAAATTTCTAGCTAGGTGTGCCACCATAAATGCACATACCTCATGCTTTACCATGCACGTGTTTCTAGCTTGGTGTTTCACCAGAAACATACATATCTACATGTAAGTATGCATTAAAATGCACATGTTTCTAACTAGGTGTGTCACCAGAAATGCACATATCTTATTATGCATAACAATGCACGAGTTTCTAACTAGGCATGTCACCAGAAATGCACATATCTTATTATGCATAACAATGCACGAGTTTCTAACTAGGCATGTCACCAGAAATGCAAACATCTCCATATGCGTTACCATGTGTGTGTTTCTATCCATGTATGTCACCAGAAAAATACATATCTCGTTATGCGTTACCATGTGAATGTTTCCAGCTAGGTGTGTCACCAGAACTAAGTTCCACTGGTTACTCACCTTGTAACCTGGACTTCGACTTCTATAATTAAACATTGCAATGTCTCTAGCTGTACAGAACAGTGATTGCAAAGTACAGGAATGAACTAGGAATTCTGGTTACCCTTGGTAATAAAGACCGAAATGAGATAATTGTGAAGACATAATTATTTTGATATTTTGAATTTTATTTGGCTATGCTTGTACATATTGCTGACTTTATCAGCCATTTTATTCTGGATGATTTTGTAAGGTAGTTATTTTTTGTTTTATCCATCATTGCTATCAATTTGAAATACTGCTTGGTAAAATTGGTCAAGAGAATCATTAAAAACAAAATTGTCAAAACAGACAGAAGCTGCTCCTACCTGGATGTATAAAGGAACTGTTGAGGGAGCATGGGAGCTTTGGAAGCTGTGTATCATCAAACACCTCAATGTCTATGTCACATGGACCAGTTGTGGAAAAACACGCCTGGAGACGCAGGTCGACACCAAACATCGCCTTGGAACTGAGGTCAAACAGGCGGAACCTGTAGAGAAACATAACAGCTGGATATAATTTAAAATTTACAGGTTCCCATTGAATGACAGTGGCAATCATATCTGCCAGTGATATGAATAATTGAGATAGAATGAGGTAGAAACATTGGTCTACAATGTAGAAAAAATTGCCTTGATATATTTTATAAGTACAAAATCTCCATGAAATGAAACAAAAGAGAATAATACAAATTTGAATATGAAGCTCATATACACAATTTATTTATGACAAAGTCAACAAAATGTAAGAAAAAGAATGGAAACCAAATTCTGTCTTACCTCAGTTTGAAAACACCTCTCAGTGTTATTTCATGGTTCTTTCCTGAAAAATAGGATCAATGTCCATTTCATACACATATCAAGTGCACATCATGATCAACCTTAAATTGTATCTATTTAAGCTGCATCTAATTTTAATGATGAAGGTATTGTAAAGTGTATATAATTATAATTGTTATATCATTATAGCATACAAGGCTCAAAATGCACCAAAATTAAATATAGAATATACTTCATGTAAAATAAAATACAAATAGTGAGGTAAATCTTTCATTTAAAAGTCTTTAATTTATTTGCCAGTATACTGACAATTATTGTCAGAATCATTAACATGTTCAAAAGCATATAAGCTTATTACCCCAATCATAATTAAACAGGGTAATGTTGAAGGCAAGATGTTCAATGCCTAGCTCCAGGATCTGGTCACAGTGATTCAACTTGAAGTAGGAGAAGATATTTCTGTTCAGGATGGGCACAAATGTGCACAGTTCCACACCAGTACAGGTGCTGGTCACATGACTGGAGGTGTTGCTAGGCAACACACTGGTGCTGACAGACGCTGGGCAGTCTAGGAAGTGAAGTGGAAATAAATTATACAAATTAAATAAATAGTAACTGGAGTTGAATTACAGGGAAACATCCCTTTTTAGCCCTTGTACAAACCTACAACACATATTTGTGATCAGTTATACTTATCAAAACATTTCAAATATCATATCTTACACATTAAAATCATAGGATATGTTTCCTGCATATATATTGAATATTATGACAATCTGACTTTCAATGTCAAACAATGCCTCTTAGAAAGAGCATCCCTCCATTGTTAAACATGTACTATAGTAAAAAATATTTTCATTAAAATTCTATAACCGACTTTCTCACAAGCATTCAGAAGTGCTGTCTTTTTCTGACAGCAAAACATGCATGTCTTTCATTATCATAATTATCATAATTTTAAAATCAATGTAAACAATTATCAAGCTAAAGAAAATTAACCAATAAAACTATTCTCCATATTGTGTTCACAATGATACATCGCTAGCCCTCTCAATTATTACCTGATGTGTACAAGTTGGTTTGCAGCTGACACTGATCTCCCATAAGGTAAGTGGACAGTCCAAGCTCATTAAGGAGCTTAGCCGCCAGGTACCTGGGCAGTACTGGTGTGTGGGGCACACCGTTTACGTCCAACCAGTCTGAGAGCTGGAAATCTGAAAAATACATGCAATCAAATAGTCCAGGATAGGTTGAATTTTAACCAATACCAGTTTAAAAATATGTAAGACAGAATTATTTTCATTCACATTAAATAAAAGGAGGAAATTAGAAAAAAATGTCAAGTCAGGTTAATATTCTCGAGCAACTATAAGCTATAAGTGAAACATATTTGAAGTAACAATGAAACAAAGAAGAGCAAGTTTTTCATGTTGAGTTTCAAGGTCCATGTCTGGGTAGAATCTTTATAACACTGCAGATCAGCTGGAATGCACCTACCATTGAAAGGGAAATGCTTGCCATGACCAGTACTGTGATGCCATGGAGTGAATATGATGTTTCACTTACTATTGGTGATGGGTGGGTCTAGCCAGCTACATGGACGTTTGGGCAGGCTGTTCTGCTTTAAGATGTCTATACTGAGAAGACATGGACCAGAAGACTCCAGGCAGACTGACAGTTGGAGGTCCACCACATACAGCTGGGTCCAGTATAGCTCAGACATCGTCAGCCTAATTATGATCATAACACAAAAATGTGAAAAATGTGTCAGTTAAGTTTATATCTATTTAAATGGACTATAAAACAAATTTGCTTTAACTTAAATGAATACCTCTTGTTTATTCTAGTCCAAGGTATAGCTAGAATTATGAGGCACAGGGTAAGTAAATAGTGTTGCCAAGAACAAAAACTCATGTTAATATAAAGTTTAAACAAGCACACTTTTTACTAAAAGTCCAAGGCATTTTTCAGTAAATAAGAGTTGCTTACTATGTAAAATGAGTATATAGAGTACAACTGTGTATAGGAATAGGGTGAAGAGCCTGCATAGCAGAGGGTCCAACCATCTAGCTCAGAATGCCCAGACATTAACAAAATTACTAACTACAAACTTTGTTAATAGTTCTTTTACAAGGTGTTTAATGAGTATTTTTATATAATTGCATTTGTTTGCAATTATCTTTGTGTTTTTTGTGTTTTTTTCATGTTGCTAGTAAAATAAAGAACAGGAATTATTCCCAGGTTTAAAATTAGCTTTTAGATTCGGTATCCTCCAAGAAATGTTTTTTAAATACTACATTTCAAACATAGCAAAGTGAAACGAGACGAGGCGAGGTTGGGAGAAGGGGAGAAAGGGGTAGCAGACAAAACATTGTCTCATATAAATCCATCTAACAATAAATGATGCCTAAAAGTCAAGCTCCAATAACATCAACAGTAGAAATAACAAATGTAAAGTATGAGCTTGGCCCCAATTACACCAAACAAAGGAGCTTGACAGCCTGGTTTCAATGAAATGCTTTAAAATATACTTACATCTCCACTTATCATGCCAAATGTTAAAGCATTATATATATAACTCTTTACAATAACGCTCCTACAAATACTTTTACATGAAACATCTGGTCCAACAAAGCCACAACAAAAACATCGGACTTCAATTGTTACCTGTGTTATAGCAAGAAAACATAACTGTATCATGCGCTGCAAAGAACATAAATTGAGCTACATAACATAGCTTTAAACCAGAAGACTTGGTACATGAGGACAGCCTGTGACGAAGCAATGCTAAGGAAGCAATGAGCCACAAGACAATGCCTTAAATGACACATCAAACAACACAATGTGAGGGCTTTGTAATATCCTCTTGAAGTATTTTATGATCAGACATGAATATGAATCAAGGTAGCTTATTTGCTGCTGAGACCCCAAGAAAATGACAAAAATGTCTATCTACTGATGAAAAAAATAGTTAAAATACAAAGCAATTCATGCCAATGTTCCAAAACAAATATAAACTGTAAAGCACAGCATCTAGAAAGTCATTGCAGGCAGAAAAAAAGAGAAAAACTTTGTTAAATTCTTGTCACAATATCACTAAGGCACACAAAAAATTCAAGAAAATTATGTAACTTACAAATTTCATTAATTATACAAAAACTTACTCCAAGCAAATGAGTCCACGAAGACAAAATCTGGTCGTCTTCCCTGAAAATGTTGATTGAAACATTCAATTTGCGGTTACAAATTTAGGTGTTTAGCTTATAAAATACCTATCATTATTTAATAGCATTTAGTACAATATGATCTTCATAAAAAAAACTTAACTGTACATTAGTTACTTTTAAAAATTAGAGTCGCTGACTTGTAACTTCTCAGCCCTTCACCGCTTGGGTTCCAGTCCCGAACGAGTCAAGAACTTTCAAGTAGGGAGGATTTCCAGGTAACCTGAAGTATGCCGGTGGTTCTATCCTGGTATAAATCTGGGATTTTCCTCATCTAGTAATTAACTGGACCTTGCCAATATGACCAGTATTTGTGTGTTGTAACAAAATTTAATTAAAAAAAACGCCAGAGCCATTATATGAAAGAAAGTAACTTTTTGTCTAATGCTAAAAAACAATAAGATTATTTCATTGTTTTTAAACAGAATGATAATTTTATCTAAGTAAAATGTAAGATGCAAATTTAAGGGCTGTGGATTACTACAGTAATACAAAATGATCTTTCTTAAGATGTACCTGTCAATGGCTCAGTTTTAGATCTGTATTATGGCATAAATGTGTTACACAAGATTATCAAACTTATTCTGATAGAAGCTGAACTGAGCTTTAGTTATTTTTACAAAGTTTAAAATTTGAATAAAAATATTAAGATCTCACCCCATTCGTAGTCTAGGAGGGAAATATTAAACCCGACTCTTTCTATCTGCAGCAGCAATTGGTTATGGCACGAGTCTACATCCACCTGGATATTGAATGTCTTCTCTAGCAGATAAACATCCAGACAACACTCTAGGGCTGAGCATGAGTCTCCTAGGTTACATGACAGAATGTTGGGCAGGTCTGGCAGCCTGGTACCTAGTGGGCACTCTGTAAATAGTATATGACACATACAGGGCTTCAGATTATGTTAACTTAATTAGACATACAAATATATCACTTATCTCAATTATCCCACATATGGTGTGGTGCTTTAAAGATAGCAACATAGACATATATCACTTGAAAAACAAGAGTATTTGATACCTCAGCAGTGCACACCTCTTTTCTCAATGCATAATGATTAAATGTCTGAATTTTTTTTTCTGAATGACTTTGAAAAGGCATCTGATTCAATTTGTTCACAACATCAACAATGCAGCACTCCTTTTATCTATATCCCAACAATTAAGAAATGGCCTCACATCTTTTATAATGTAAGTAAATCTTGTCTCATAAATAGGCATGTTTCAGAGTTGTTTTATTTGCAAAAGGGGTGTCATCAAGGTAACCATATATCTCTGTGTTACCTCTTTTGCAGAGCTATTGGCAAGTATGATAATAATAAACATCTCTTATTCTTGATGGCTTTTTCTTAGATGTGCTAAAATTCTATGAAATCTTCTTACATATTCATATTAAAAAAGATAAAAAATAAATCAGTCTGGATGAGAAGTATTTATTATAATAAAGACGGTGAAGTCAAAATAAAATCTTTTTTGAATCTATCATTGGACAAATAATTAACATTGCTTAGTATATCATATTCAACTGACATTAAAAAGCTAAGACCTTAAAAATATTATAAGAAATTACACAGCTACTTATTAAATGATCGAAGAGAATATTTAACTCTTTAGGAAAAAAATGTTTTTGAAATAACGCATTTTAAAAAATCACTCATTTTTTTCCTTACCAAACTATCCAAAAACTATGCAAACAAAATAATCAAACATTTGCATGCTTCTTTTTATCCTCTTTTGTTTTAGGTTTCTCTTCTTCTTCATGTCTTCCTGCAGCATTATTGCCCATGTCTATTTCAGTAGCTGGGTGGCAATTTTGGCAGCAAAGTCTAGCTCAGGTTTACTGCATAGACAGGGCACAGACATTGCAGACCATTGCAGTGTTTGTGCATCCAGCAGTTACAGTTCTGGATTGAGGTGAACTGTATCCCACTCTAGTTTTGCAATCAGAGCAAGGAAGGATATGCTTCCTTGTTCTCCTGCAGAGGTATTTGCATCTCTGACTTATGAGCAAGTTTGTGATTTCATCCATTTTTTATGCTAATCATTGCCAGGTCCAGGCCACAATCACAATATATTTGTGCTTCATCCCTGCTGTCAGTTCCAGGTACAAGGTGGTCTGCATGGAGAAACCATCCATGGGCAAATACTCTAGTGATAGCCTCCATGAAAATAACAGGCTTAAACATGAGCCATGTTTGACACATTGCGATTCCAGGTATGGGCTAATATAGACATTGTCTACTCACAACTTTAAGACTGTGTCCATATGCATTGCTGGACTTACTCTAACAATCTGGTGTATATAGTTTAGTAACAAAAGGGCTAACAGGCACTACTTACTCTTGCTCCAACCATTGATGCTGGGCTTGAAGAGGTCTGACTTGCGGTCACACTGCGAGGATTTGAGGTAGCCAATCACAGCCAAGATCTCTAGAAGTTCAGAGGTCACATCGTTTCCAAGAGAGCTGCCATATCTGTATCCGCGGCTGTCTAGCCATTGGGTCAGTGAGAAGTCTGACAGAGTAAGAGACAAGCATTACAACTACCATATATCACTCAGTTTGGTCATTTAGTGTAGGATGAGACAAGGTTCCTCTACTAATAATACCAGATTTTGAAATGAGTTCACAATAAAAACAAAGTCATTAAATATATATGTGTGGCAATAAAGCATTATGTTTAGTTTATCTATTTTTTGCAATATTAATAAACAGGAGTCAAAGTAAATTAAAGAAAGAAAAAACTTTCAAAGTGGCAAACAAATAATATGAAATTATGCTTACTTGCTACTTCAAAATCAGTGTCAAGCTGACAGGGTAGTTTTGGAAGAAGTGTGTTGGTGAAGACATTAGTGGTCATCTCACATGGACCTGCAGCCTCGAGACAGAGGGAGATGTTGGTAGACACAAGGTACTGGTTCTTGTACACAAGATCAATTACAGAGTACCTGCAAGAGTTTGGCATGCCTACATAGGTGTATAAAGCCATGGGTGTCAGGAGTCATAATTGGGTCCAAAAATATCATTAGTTTCTAACATGGTTTTAAAACTCATCTTTAGACCTAACAATTAAGAAGAATGCTGATATAATAAGGACAATTATAATACAATTTAACAAAAATGTTATTTGTAAAAAGTGGCAATCATAAAATCTTTTAGTGCATGTCATCTTATTTATTATATCAACACTGTTTATGTATGTATAGTTTCTTTTTACATGCATTTGGATTTGGCATGTTTACACGTGTCTCAAATTGAATGCATGTTGTCCCTTTCATAGGACCTTGTAATATTTTTATTATATTATAAAAATCGATTCTTTGTTAAAGGATTCAACTTGCTAGCAGAGTTGATTGGTGGTTTTAAGGATCTTGGCTTCAATTTGAAATGGTTATGCATGTCAAAAACTGACATCTACTATGGCAACTTAGAAATCATTACCTGACATTAATAACCCCAAATAGACTGAATTCTTGTTCTTCACCTGAAAAGTAGAGTAAGCATACTTATAAAAATTAGCATGCCTTAATTAGGAAATAATATGGGGATTTCTAGAAGTAATAATCCACATTTTAAATTAAAATAAACAACTTAACTGAAACTTATATGAACAAATACCCATATGAGTTGTTTTCATATATATTTAAAAATCTATCATTTTTCCAACCCTTTGAGTTAAATGAATCAAACCAGTATGACTTGCATAACTTCTTATACACGAAAAAGAAATAATGAAATAATGAAATGCTTATTTTTAAAATTATATTTACTGCATACCCCACTTGTAGTTGATGAGAGAAACATCAAAGACCATTTTCTCCACAGCCAGTGCTAGAGTCTGGGTGCACTGGTTGATGGAAACTCGGACCTGGAATTGCTTGTTCAGGCTGACAGAGTGGACGCAGCAGGAGACTGCAGTACAGGTATTCTCCAGGTGGCAGGATACTGGGCCTGACAGGCTGGGTAGTACCACATGCAGTGGGCAATCTGAGGAATGAGATAGATAAACAAAGATGGATACACCTGTACACTAAAGTGACATTTTCTCAATGCTTTATCCTTTCCAGGTCATTTATTGCTGTACTAATATTAAAAATACTCAATGTGAGAATTGGAATTCTCCTCATCATTAATATGGGTTTTTGCATCTGCTCTGTATTTAATGTGCAATTTAACTGTAATCAATGAGCTATAAGAAATTATTTATTGCTGCTACAAATAAGATTACAGGCAAAGGCTACATAACATATTACTAGAGACTCAGCAGTAAAGGTTGCAGAACTTAATTACACAGATGCTAGCTTAAAACTGCATTTCTTCTTTAATTTGAATAATTCACTATTAGTTCATACTAAGAAATGGCAAAATACACAACAGGCAGTCAGAAACTTTGCCCAAATGCATCTGACAGCAAGGCTTGTGAACATGGATGCAAAAGATGAAAACATGGATGCAATGGATGCAAACATGGATGCAAGGGATGTGAACATGACTGCAAGAGATGTGTACATCGATCCAAGGAAGTAAACAGGAATGCAATGGATGTGAATATGGATGCAAGGTATGCAAACATGGATGCAAGGGATATGAACATGGATGCAAGCTTATGTGAACATGAATGCAAGAAATGTGGACATGGATGCAAGGAAGTAAACAGGGATGCAGTGGATGTGAATATGGATGCAAGGGATGCAAACAGGGATGCAGTGGATGTGAATATGGATGCAAGGGATGCAAACATGGATGCAAGGTATGTGAACATTGATGCAAAGGATGTGAACATGGATGCAAGGGATGTGAACTTTGATGCAAGGGATGTGAACATGGATGCAAGGGATGTGAACATGGATGCAGGGGATGCAAACATGGATGCAAGGGATGTGAACATGGATACAAGGGATGCAAACATGGATGCAAGGGATGTGAACATGGATGCAAGGGATGCAAACATGGATGCAAGGGATGTGAACATGGATGCAAGGGATGTGAACATGGATGCAAGAAATGTGGACATGGATGCAAGGGATGCAAACATGGATGCAAGGGATGCAAACATGGATGCAAGGTATGAAAACATTGATGCAAGGGATGTGAACATGGATGCAAGTGATGCAAACATAGATGCAAGGGATACAAACATGGATGCAAGAAATGTGAACATGCTACAAGGGATGTATAGGTGGATGCAAGTGACATGGATGCATTGCATGTGAGCATAAATGCATGGAATGTTAACATGTATGCAAAAGATGTGAACATAGGGATTTGAAAATGGTTGCAAGGGATGTTAACATAAATGCAACAAAAGTGAACATGGATGCACTGGATATCAAAATAAATGCAAGAGATGTGAACATAGATGCAAGGGGTGTGAATATGGGAGAAAGTGATGTATCCATGGAGGCAGGAGAAAAATAAATAGGTGCAAGGGGTGTGAACGTGGATGCAAAGGATGCATATGTGGATGTAAGGGGTGTTGACGTGGATACAAGGATGTGAACTTGGATTCATTGAATGTGAACATGGATGCATGGGATGTTTATAGTTTTCCCTGTTGAAATATTGACTTTGCACACAGACTCTCACCTGAGCTCCACTTTTCTACATCTGTGGACACATTGCATTCATGGACAGGCATATACATTGCAATACCCAGTTTGTCAAGGAGCAAAGACTCTGACAGTCGGTCTATGTGTCCAGCAGTCTGATGGTTCTGATCCAACCACGATATCAGTGAGAAATCTACAGAAGGAATCACATACAAGGGGTAAGTTTGATTAAGTTTTGTGCAAAACTTAGACAACACAAGAAAAAAGTATAGTCTGCATGGCAATGTCCAGTTGTTGTTTTTATTTGGGAAAAGAGCCAATTGAACCAATGCCTACACACCATTGAGTTTAAGATCATTTTCAGGGATTTTGTTTTTAGATTCAAAATAGAGTTTAAATTTAAACAAAAGGATGGCATAAGACTGGTCTCAGATTTGAACTCGAACAATCAGTTTCAGTACGATTCAAGGGCTCATTTCAAAAACGTTCATATTTTTATTGTGAACAGCGAAGTCTCATATATATCAAAAATACTATTTTTTTGTTTCAGGATGCTTGCATATTTAAAGTTATGGCATATTGCTGTCACAAATATATGGCAGCTTCATCCATCCATCAATCTTTATGGATATACAAAGACTGACCTGAAGCCATCCAGAATTGATGTGTAAGAATCTACACAATTATGGATACATTGCCTGTCTGCTACCTTTCATTCTTCTTTGATATCTGCTACCTTTTTTAATTGCTAGCTGCACTGTTAAAACATTGGCCAACTAGTATTGTTTTTGTGAAGCAAGACCTCGCCAAACAACTGAAAATTGCTATTATTGCCTACAACTCATTTCATTATTGCATGCTAGAGTCAGAACAAGGTTACTTAAAAAAACATGACAAGTATTTGCGAGACAGAAGTAACCATAGTATAAAGATCTTTTCTCGCTTGTTCTAAGTGATAAAAAGGTAAAATTGTGTCATCTAACAATATTTCATATAATTATGCTGCATCTGAACCCAGGATAATTTTACCAGGAATCTTGAAGCCCATGTTCATGTCACAGATTGGTTTGCTGAGTCTTGTGTTTTTGAATATCTGGATACGTTCCTGACACTGAGTGGCACTGTAACATACACTGATCTCCAGGGTAATGAGAATGTTTCGCTGATTTCGGAGGTCATCCAGCTGGAACCTGAGGTCAGACATGGTCAAAGTTACTGGCATGTTGTTATACCCAATTATCTGCTCCTAGTTTTAAATCCCACTAAAAAAGCTGTATGAACCCATGAAATAAGTGATTTATATAATGACATTAGTCTTTTCTTCAAGAAGGTATAGCCATGTTAAATGAAAGTTAACATGAATATTTACAAGCACACAAAGTTGGCATTTAAAGGAGGATGAAAGCTGTGTCTCTTCAATCACAGTTGTGAGAAAATTCAATAGAAACCAACAGCTTTATGATCACATGACTATTACAAGTATAAAATATATTTCTCTTTAATTATGATGGTATAAACATTTATTATTATTGACTAACTTAGTTAGAAACATATTAGAGACATATTATACACCTGTTGATGACTTGATGTGACCTTTTCAAATGCAGGTTGAGGTGCGCATTATTATTAGAAGTTTGTCACTCACAATCCACTTTGGATTACAATATAACTAAACTTTTATGTGGTGGTGTATATAGAAGTCATGCCAGTTAGTACTGTTGATAGATTTATTATGCAAACCACTCCATGTATGGAGTCATCAGATTAGTTAATCAACAACCTTGCAAATAACACTTATTACTGCAGAAAATGTCGCAGATTGTGCAGTTACAATGCTAAGTAACTTTGAGTAAAGCCATAACTATGAAAACCGAAAAAACTTTCGGAACAATATCGTCAACCCTCTTATCTCCTAACATGTGTGTAACTATGTGATCAGCAAAATCATGACATTTTTAATCAAAATACATAATAGCAATCATGTATCATAATAGAACAATATTACTAAATATATTTTTAAAACATTGTGCTAAATCATAGATTTATAAGTAAGTATTTTCATCATAACTGCACATTTATACCATTCAACTCTGACACTGAAGACAAGAAAGGTATGCATAATAACTGTATGTTTGTTCACTGAACAACAAACTGCTTGCTTGAAGAGGAACAACTACAACCAGTGCGGCAATTAATCAGATACTTACTTGGCCACCACTACCCCTTGTAGTCCAATGGTCTGTTCTTTGCCCCACTCATAGTTGAAGAGGTCCACAGAGAAGGTAAGCTTGTCGATGCCAATGTTTAAGACATGGCTGCAGGTGTCAACAAATACAAATGTCCTGATGTTGCGGCGGAGAGGAGTAAGGTTCGTACAGCACTCCACCCCAGTACAGTATGTGGGGATGTGGCATGTGGTAGAGGGAGGTAGTTCTCCTAGGCTAACTGAGTGGGGACATACTGGAAGATGTGTAAGGTAGAATTAGCTATACAATCTATATGCAGGGAACAGAGAGGTTACACAACTTTTGGAGACATGTGTAAGGTAATATAAGTCATACAATCTGTAATGTGTGGACATTCCAAGAAAAGTGTAAGGTAGTATTAATCATACAATTCGGACATGGAGATATTCTGAGAAAAGTGTAAGGTAATATACATCACACAATCTGGATATGGGGACTTTCTGAGACAAGTGTACTGGTCACTTGAGGCTAGTATTAGTCATACAATCTGGATGTGGGGATATTGTGATCCAAAGGTAAGACAATATCAGTCATACAATCTAGATGTGGGGCATGGAAGTTTGTCGCTCACCATTTGCCCATCTGTCGGTAGAGCCCTGGTAGGGTGGCTGTGTAGGCGCACATTGCTGGTCCAGGATATATGGGGCCACACGCAGGTCTTCTAGTAGCAGACTCAGGTAGTTGTCAGGAATGGCATTCACTGACCCGGCTCCATGGTTTGTTACCCAGGTGACAATTTCAAATGCTAAAATGAAACAAAATACATTATTCATATGTGGATTACCGGAATGAAAGAAGCCAGGTTCAGTTGATAGGTAGTAGTTTATCAAATCTTTTTTTCATAAGTCATATATTACATATTGATAAGTGTAAAGGTTTATGTGTATGATGTGTTCATTAATTATTTTTATTTTGCTAATAAGAAGCTATTGCTGTTGAATTTAGTTTCGAATTTGTTGGTTTAAATGTGATATTCAACAGTTTTTACCACTTACACTCAAACAACCTAATAAATAATTGTTACATCACGAGATCCCATGAAATGCTTTTTATTGATTTATAATTTTATGTGCAAATTACAGCATAACACCCCTACCTCTCATTATCTTAGCCAGGCTGCAAAGTTAGCTATTTTTAAACTAAGAACAGTGACCAC
The DNA here is from genome assembly GCA_007844125.1 of Sinonovacula constricta. Classification (NCBI taxonomy): domain Eukaryota; kingdom Metazoa; phylum Mollusca; class Bivalvia; order Cardiida; family Solecurtidae; genus Sinonovacula; species Sinonovacula constricta. The sequence goes on from CM017562.1 coordinate 45,782,606, forward strand.
CTATTTTAGGATCACTAATACAATCATCTGTGTAATCTGCTCTGACATCGATAACTACTTTAGCAGAAATTGTGCTTATTAATAAAATTATAAAGAATGAACATTAAGAGCATATTTTACATTCTGTACTATTGGTGTAGTGTTTGAAATCCTTCTTACTGACACTGAAGTAATGGTTAGGGGTATGTAAAAAATGCCAACATTTCCCAAACAGGGATAGGATAATGACACATGTGTACAATATAGGCAAACTGTTGTACTCTCAAGACCTAAAGACATGCATCATGACATAACAGAACTGAGTAGTAACATTACCTGGATCATCAAACTGAAAGTTCCAGTCACAATCAACCTTGGGCAGGAGACCATCAGCCAGTACCTGGTCTGTGTATACACACGGCTGGCTGTCCTCCAGGCACACACTGATGTTCACATTCACCAGGTACTTCCTCTCCCCACCCAGGTTATACACATCAGCACTGTAGAAAAAAACAAATAAAGCGAAGGTTAAACATTTTACACTAATAGAAACATATTTCAGCCTAAAGGACTTCTCCAGTACAAAATAATGTTTTTCCTCTCTCCAGAGAATGTAGAGGAAAGTGAGTTTTCAATACTGGTAATGTCCCTAAGTAAGAATTTTAATAGCAATGTTGTTCTGTTTATGCTATCACAATATTATGTATTACTAAGGACACACTTAACAATTTAAAACAAATATATTTCCATTAGATAATACACAATGCAATTCTTTACCCATACATAGGCAGTAAGTTATTTACATGTGGACTGTTTAAACCATTTTTACAGTTTCTGAGCTGTTTTTAAACAAAGAAATGTACCGTGTTCTGTAGAGAACCTTTTATGAGGATAGAATAAAAAAGCTACATTAACTTCAAATCTGTTATTCAAAGACAAACAAGACCAAAAAGAAAACCCCACTTACTAAGATTAAGGTCAATATCTATGCAACAAAATACATTTATCATGACACAAAACAAGTCAGTAAAAAACATTTTTTTATTTTGATCATGACTTACTCTATCCTGACAATCCCGAACAGCCAGAGGTGTTCTGGGGCTCCCCAACTGTAGTTAAACATGTACTTGTGGTAAGTTAGACGTTCTATGTCCAGTCTCAGAGTGTTGGTGCATGGGTCAAGGGAAAATAGGACTGAAAAAGTCCGGCCCAGAGGCTGAACGTCCACACAACATTCCATGGATGTACAGGAGTCCTTGATCCAGCAGGTCAGGTGCTTTGGAAGGGCTGGCAGGGACAGACCATACTGGCAGTCTGGGGGGCAAAAAAAATGTGTTTAGAATGAAAAAAAAAAAAGCCTTAGGGCATTTCTTAATCTTAATAATAGAATGACAGATGCTGTGTGGGATTATCATACAAATTATCAATCTAACCTAGAGAGAAAGGGCTCTCATAGGAAAAAAGTGTGTAATAGTGAAGTGTATTGTTCTTGCAAGCAAAATTGTTGAAGTTGGACCAGGCTAATATGTTCAATAAATCCAGCTTGGAACTAACTTGATAATACCTGTAGGTAAGAGCAATATGAAGACATATGTGATGCTTCATTCTAATACATGGACACTGAGATATAAGCATACATTATGCTAATCTTTACAAGGATGCCAATTCAAAAGCTCTGATTTATCATGGTCTTCTAATTCACAGTATTGTTGAACTATAATTATTGCACCCTCTTGCAAATTCGAAACGAAAACAGACAATTTACAAATCATGTTAATTTATATTTTAATTTTGGGGACATTAATGAAGGCATGGAGGTTTCCATATTTTCAAAGCAGGATTTGTACATGATTTTTTTTACTTTTACAGGTAGAACATTTATGTTTCAGCATCAGTACTTTCTCTCAACAAGGGTTGCTCGACCTACTGAACCCATGAAGGTAACTCAATGTACTAACACAAACTCACCACAAGATCAGGGTACATGGTCTCAAGCATGAAATTTATAGCCTCTGTTTTTTGTGGTGACTTGAAAGAAAAACCATCTTCAAAGGCAAATTACATGCATTTTTATCTCATATTCAATAACTGTTAGAAAAGTGTTTACCAGATGTCCATGATTGGTTGGCTGGCTGACACTGATTCTGCTGGAGGAAGGGGGCAATGTTCATGTCCTCAAACAAGAGGTCTTGAAGGTAGCCTTGTAATGGCTGGCTGGGTATATGATTGTGTTTGGCTGTCCAAGACTGCAGTGAGAAACCTGCAATACATTCAAAGAATTGTTTGAATATGCTGCTTCACTGTTGGTTGGAAGAATCTATGATATCAAAGTGTTGCTATAATGGAAAAAAATGTTTATAGCAAGTTAAATATGGTTATGTGTAGTTGAAACCTGCAATAAATTACACATTTACAGCTACATTTATTTAGAGCAACAAAGAAGTTACAAAACAAAAGCTACTATGGAAGTGATTAAGTGCTATTTGTTAGTGACAGACCACATTTTGTGGATGGGTATATGAAAAATTCCTATACAGTTATACATGCTCTAAAGTTGGCATATGACCGTGGTATGATCCTAGTTATTATATGGACTGAATATAGTTAAAATCACACACCTTGAATGTAGAATCCTTTGTCCCATGCACATGTCTTCTTTGGCAGAAAGATATTGTCGAGTAGCTTGACATTATAGACACATGGACTTCTAGATTCATAACACACGCTGATGTTGGCACTAACCAGATACTCTTGGTCATACTGAGCATCATAGAGTGCATAGCTGGATACAGAAAACAACAGTATTATCTCACTGGACAAAGCAGGATATAGAAAATAGTGGAAATAAATATCTTGTTCTTGCAACATAGCTGGATACAGGAAAAAAAGGTCTTATCATACCACCATAGCTGGCAACAGGAAAGAAATTTCTTATTATAGCAACATAGCTGGATACAGGAAATAATGGTCCTGTCATAGCAGCACAGCTGGCAACAGGAAATAATGATCCTGTCACAGCAGTATAGCTGCATACAGGAAATAATGGTCCTGTCACAGCAGTATAGCTGCATAGAGGAAATAATGTTTTTGCCATAGCAGTATAGCTGCATAGAGGAAATAATGTGTTGTTTTTTTTGTCATAGCAGTATAGCTGCATACATGAAATAACAGGAATACTATACATATAAGGCATAGCTAGGTACAGAACATCAGGGCAGGATTTCACTTTGAATACTTGTTAATGAATGGATATTTGATATTTGTAGATCTCTTCAGTTAACTGAAGCAGTTTTAGAATATCAAACAAAGCTTGTTAAAAGGCTATATACTGCTACCATGAGCATTTCATTTTCATAGCAATTGTATACGCAGCTGACTTTTTTCACTTTTCCAGTGGATAATATCGATATTTAACCTGATACAGAAACTGTCAAAGCTAAAATCGTAAAATAACTTACACTATGATGTCATTAGTGGGATATTGGAAAATAAATTAAGGCAAAAGAAAGTTTTGATGAAAATTGTATGTGTAATCAAAATATGTCAAATTTTATAGACAGCTTATGTAAACTGGAATGTTTAAGTATGGTATATATAAAACATTATGTAGTGTTAGCCTAACTACGTTGATGTCATTATGGTCATTTGATGGAAAATGCCAGACCTTTCCAAACCTATTGATCTATAGGTTTTATGCAATGTTACAAAGCATCAAGTTTATTTGTCAAATCTAACAATGAAAATTGCAGAGTTAATCATAATTATTTCTCAGTTACTCACAGAAGACTCATTAGACTTCACAATACCAAGGGTATTGTTCCAGGACATAAATCCTTTTTGGCCATTTTATCATAAAATATAAAGAAAACCTTTCTTTAACTGGGAATATTTACAATATAAATGTTGACCGGGGGTTATAATGATAACAGCTCTGGTGCAGGTCCTGTTGTTTGCTCAAAACTCAGACTTTAAAAATTAAAAATCAATTTCAAACCAGGCAATGGCTTCTAAGTAAATGAAGAAAATGTTTTCTTCAAACAAAATCAAAAATAGATGTCAACAGTATATGCTTGATGGTTAAAGACCTAGCCCAAAGTGAAGTTACTTAAGTTGTTAGTTCTGAGATAAAAAAGAAGTATTTATGCTGATTTGTCAGTATTTTAGATTGTAATGCACTATTTTGTTAGTTAAGAACATTTGTGTTAACGTGCCTAAAATAATGATAAATTTAAAAAGAAAAACTGACAAAAAATATGATAGTAATAATTGTCATGTTTAAATTGAATAAAATGTTATTTAACATACTCAAGTCTTGCAATCCCTCCAAAATTGAGACGTCTTGGTTTGCCTGGAACATTAAAAAAAAAAAAGTAAAATGTATGCAAACTAATAAATGTCACAAATTTACTGGTATCATTGAATCAATGTCTCACTTCATAACTAAGTGATAAAATCTGTTAATCTCCACCAGTATCTACTAATTATTGTTGTTGATGTTTAAATAAGTGTCTTTCACTCCTAAAATGAAGAGAAAAAATTAAAAGAGGGCTCCAGTTCCTGAACTGTAATTAATGTCACTGTAACATAATGAAAGACATTAAGTTCCTCATTTTTATTGTAGTCATAAGTCCACATCCTGAGTAGAACCAGTGTGAATGCATACAGTATATACATGCACTACATGAAGCAATGTATAAGAAAAACACTTACTTAAGGCCTTAAGGCTCTCCCTATGATCTTACCTCTGAACAAAAACACTACTCACCCCAGGAATATTCAAACAGGGACTCAGTCCTAGAGAATTTTTCTATGTTGACCATCAGGATGAAGTTGCATGGATCCAGCTGTAGTCCCAAGGTGAGTGTACGTGCCAGGGTGCCGTCATTTAGGCAACATGAGATACTGGAGCAGTCATTTGACACACTGCAGGTAAGGTAGCTTGGCAATGGACTTAGTCCTGAGAGTCTGGGGCAGTCTAAAACAGGTGGGAATGTGAGTGCTACAATACACTACATTACAATTAGGGTTTTCTCTGACAATTATTTTAGTTGTTATAAGTATTTACCTATAATCCATCAGTTATTTAATGCTGTGAGGTTTAGACCCCCATATGGGCAAATAATTGTTCAAGTGATAAAACTTTGAAGCAAGCTTGTAAGATGCTTATGGATTTTCTCTGTTCAACCGTTCTTATCAGGCAAATTGTTCCATAAATTACTACATATATATTAATGAGTTAGTTGATCCCAGCAACATGACCCAAAACACATACACATGCACACACATATACCCAGAATCAGAAAATGCTGTTGTTTGGGAAAACACCTCTGTAAAGTGTGTGACACTAGTTTAACAGAAACTTGTCAAGTGAAACTTACTGTTCGTCCAGCCATTTGTAGTGTGTTGTAAGGTACAAGGTGAATCTTCCAAATAGGTCAGCACCCCAAGGTCATTCAGAATGATGGATGTGAACGTGTTGTCCAGCTGATCATTTAATATAAGTTCATGGTTGGCCTTCCACTCCATTAAAGAGAACTCTGCAAACAATGGCATACAGGTGAGAAAAGAGTGTGTTTTGACTTTGCAGTAGATTGCAAAATGATTGATTTATTTCTGACACAAAAATATCAAGCAAGAACATTTATGACTATATGTAATTTATAATAATACATGAAACAATAAATCATTTTCATTGTCAATCAATATATCAAACAATCAACTGTTTTAAATAAAGGCTTGAGAGGTTAAGACATCTAAGCTGTAAAACTGTGACCCAAAAGTAAAATTAAAGGCTTATACAAAGAATGTTAAATCTTAGTTGTACAATATAGAAATATACTATCAAATTATATGTAATTGTACACACCTTGAACAGGGAATGTTTCATCGAGACTGGTGACACAAAGAGGTTTGGGGACCTTGGTTCTACTGAGGAGATGCTGAGAGACAGTACATGAGGCACCCTCTTCCAGACACAACTGTACAGCCAAACTTACCAGGTATAGGTTCTTACCAGCAAACTCTTCCACCGTCAGACTAGAAACACATACATACACTACATTACTGACATACAACTGTTCATCACTTACTTACTGTTAAAGTTAAAGCAATAACTGAGCTGTTGAGTCTCTAGACATATGTCTAGTTTCATTTACATGTTGATGTAAACAAGTAACTCAGATGGAGTGTAAGTTATTAACTATTGATCAATAGCATCCTCCGTCTTCGGTCTGGGTTGTTTACCTGAGGATAGCGTACACATTCATGTGCGCTAATAAAGCACATGTTTTGTAAAGAACAAAACCATGTAACATGTAAACATGTTATTCATAACCATTATTTGAACCATTTTTTATCTTTATGCTAAAAATATATGATCAGATAAAAGTTAAGAGAATAACACAGCAACAAATGAAGAACTATTTTTTTACTTTAAATAATAAAAACTGAGTAGGTTGGATTGATTTTGTAACCTCCCATAAATTAATAGCTGTTGTTTTCGCATGCATCTGCTCTCATCCATCGACACAGTTTAAACATATTTCATACATTAATGCTATATTGTATGACAGTACCAATGTCTGCATCGTTTATTGCTGTACCATTTTGGTGTACGAGGTACAGGGCACAAACATATACATTTACTCTTATGTTCTTAGCCTCCCAAATAATAGCAATTTGACTAGTTTACTTCTAGCAATACCCCAACCCACTCTATGAAAAAAGGTTGAGAGCTTCAAAGGCATCCACGAACAAAATGTATGAATAAATTGTATGTCAGTATGCATGTTTATACATAATATTCCAAAATTATAACAATCCTTTTCAAGTTCTTTATTTTTCTAAGTGTCAATGACTGGCAGCATGGAGACAAATAAGAGGATAGACAAGTATGTACTCATTATTTCAAAACTAAAGTGAAAAACTCTTAGCAATGCCTGAAGTAAGTCACCACTAGTTGGTACTGAAAACTGAAGGCAGCAAATGATTGTCATTAAGGATGTTGACTGCTTAGTATTTATCGCACTAAATAAATACTTCTATGATTGAAGAAACAATTGCAGCTCAACAACTATGAAGTTACTTACTTTAACTGAAGGACACCTTTTAGAGAGAAATGTTGCTCTTCACCCCACTGGAAGTCCAACATAGAAAGATCCAAGCTAAACCTCTCCATGGAAACATGAATGTTGTTTTGACAAGGGTCAAGGGTCACCTGAGCTTGAAATGACCTCTGTAAGGATGGTTCCTGGAGACAGCAGGTAACATTGAGACATGAGCTTGACCAATGACAGTGGAGCCCCGTGGGTAGAGACGGAAGTGTCTCGTTAGACAAGCATTCTGAAATAAACCAGCAGGAATCAGTGATCAAATACGTTTTATTAGACATTTGCTCATGAAATATGCGTTGTGGCTTTTATGATTTCTTAATTCTTATAAATTAAAATAGATCCACTGAGATTTTAATTAAATGAATAAAGAAATAATACAAATCTTGCATGATAGAAATCAGTCTTATTGTATTGTTTAAATAACACATTGCAAAATTTGTATTAAACTATGATATTATCAAAGTATTTACAATGAAAAGTTCACTACCGTCACCACTAAGTTACCTGAGCTCCATCCATCAACTGCAGGTGTGTACATGTTGGCAGTGCTGTTACACATGGGTTCCAGCAGGTACTTGCTAATTCCCAGATTGCTGAAAAGTGTCGACTTCTGAAGATCTGACATCAGGTGGGAAGGTGTCAGACCTTGACTGGTCAGCCAATCAGATACAGAGAAACCTGCATGGGATGGAAAGACAAAGATAGATTACATATTTAAACTTTATGTCAAGGATTGTACCATCCATTCTTTCCGATATATGCACAGTACGCAGATATCTTTCAGGTTTGTTTCTTCAAGTCAAGTTATTAATGGTGATCCAGTTTTGTGTATTAGATCTAAAATAGTTTGGGTAAAATTTACAAAATAGCCATTTCTTAGTATTTTTTCAAAAACAAAAAGGATTCTTTTGTATTAAACATATTAAATTATTAATAATAAAGTAACACATGATGTCATCTATCATTTGATGACGTCATCAATAAAAGGTACATAAATCAAACACAACTAAATTAAATATGCCAATATATGTATATTCCTTTTAAACAAGACCTTTAATGTTCAGTCAATGTGTCAAAATAAACACAATATTTTGCATTATACATTGCAATATGTTAAGATCATCACTGTCATCAGTGTTTTCATCATATGTTGTTCTTTTATCTCAATACACCAATTATCACTGTCAAAAGCATCTGATTTACGTAAGTATAGCTTCAACCTCAAACCAGTGGTTCATGTCAGGTGATTTTACAGCTACGAGACCACAATTGTTCTACAGACCTGGTGTATGAAAGCCTTCATTCTTGGAGCAGATAGGTTTAGGCAGGTGGTGATTAGATAGAATGGTTGCAGTAGCCACGCATTTGTCATCCGTCTCCATGCAGACACTTAAGTCAAGGTCAAGTACATACTCCCCATCTGCCCGGAGGTCATAGAGAACAAAACTGAAGCAAAAGTTTAAGTATTTACTATATACTTTAAGTGTTATATGTTACTTGACATATAAGACTAAAACTATGGCAAAGTATTTAAAAACCAGAAAATATTGCTTAAACAACTAACAACTGTTTCTTTTTCCAATAACAGTAAATTCTGTGTTGACCAGCTTTTACTGCTTTTATAAAATAAATAAAGACCGTAAGCAATGAAGAAACAAATAGTAAATTATATCTAGCTGCTGGCAATTAAGAATAACTTTCATATTTGCTATTTCATTGTTGTAACTGATTAGATTATCAAAAATCAAATTATGTTAAGTAATTGTCATACTATATTTTAAGACAGTTTTACCTGAATAAATCTGGATATTCTTTGATTATGATAAATTATACAGAAAGTCTTCAAAGTTATACTTACTCCATACGAATGACATCCTTCAGCCAAAAGTGTTCCCTTTGTCCAAACTGGTAGTTGAGAAGGCTGAGATGAAATGTGAACTGCTCCAAACCAATATGGAGAGAGCTGTTACATGGGCTGATGTTAATGAAGGCCTGTATGGTGCGGCCAAGCTCAGGAATCATCTGACAACAGTCAACAGACGTACATGAGCTGCTCACATGGCAGGATATAGAGTCAGGCAGACTGGGCAGCTGGATAGGTGGGGAACACTCTGCAGAAAGGAAAGAGACAAAGTATTTGAATAACAATGTGCACATGATTTATCTAAAGTAAGGTAATGTGCTCTAGATGTATCTAAAGTAAGGTAATGTGCTCTAGATGTATCTAAAGTAATATGTACAATTTGAATCGAAGAAGGTGTGTACAGGTTGTATTTTAAATAATGTGCGCATGATTATCTAAGGAAAAGTATGCATGTTGTATCGAAAGTAATGTGTGCATGATTTATCTAAGGAATGTAGGCATGTTGTATCTAAGGAATGTATGCATGTTGTATCTAAGGTAATGTATGCATGTTTTATATAAGTTTATTTGTGCATGATGCATGTAAGATAATGTGTTCATGGTTTATCAAAGGGTGTACATCAGGTGATGTGTTCTACATGGAATGAGGCATCTGACAAAATGAACAGTTGTTTATTTCAATCTCATTCCTAGAACTTGCATGGTAAATGTGCTACTATTAAGGTGACTTGTTCTAGTTTGTGGTAACATATGCAGACCATTTATTAGAGAGTACTAGATTGAAAAGTTAGTTTTAACCATTTTGTTTATGGATGATTGGAAGTTATTTTTATATATTAAATATTTCCATACTGTTCATTTCTTGTACCCAGTACTCAATAAAACATATGGTGAGAAGAATTGAATTTATAAAGATTATATTTATGGGTCACCACAATGTTTGGTTACCTACCATTGTTAAATCCTCCTGGCTGTGTGAAGGGATACTGTCCTATGATACATGGACTGGTTGACAGGTATTCTCCCAGCCCTAGCTCCTGGTACAATATGGACAGGCCATAGGAAGGTAGATCAGTCTGACCAGAGAAACTGTTTTCTGACAGCCATTTGGTGTAGGAGAAGTCTGCAAGTTGACAACCAAATATACTGGTAACCGATACAGAGCCAAAATATCCATAAGACATTTAACAGCAGTAGTCCTTCAGCAATAATATTTAATAAAGCAGATTGGCAAAAAATACAAATATACTTATTCAGTAAGCCTTCAAAAATGAAAAGTAAAACTTGAGAGCTGTTAAAAGATGATATATAACTGAAAGAATATGTCCTATACTGATACATTTTTTTTTATAAATCCTTAGGCTGAAAATTTAACAATCAATCTGGCTGATTTTATATTATTCATTAGGTAATCAATCTAGAATGAGGAACCAGCTACCTTAAAGAGTATAAAAACAAAGCAATGGGGATCAGTTACCATAAGGTGGAGGGTCCATGACGCCCCAGTTGCATGCCACTTTAGGTAGGCTAACGCGATCCAGAAGGACATAATGTTGTTGACATGGCTGACCAGACTCCAGACATACACTGAGGTTCACACAAACCACCATCCGTCTCTCTGCCATCAGGTCATATACCTGCAGTCTACAGTCACAGTTACATAGATTAGAATAGAGCTAATATGTGGTACTAATTCTATACCATAAACAGAAACAAGTGTGCAGTCATTGCTTGAATATATACCTAACTTACAATGGTGGACAAGAAATTTCAAATGCAACTTACTTTATTTAGAGAAGACATGTGAACATAAAAAACAACAAAAAACTATTTGGTATATCTATCAATATGTCACTTTCAAGCACCATATGCTTAAATACAAAGTATTTCACAAAATAAGCATGAGTGTAGATATATGCAATAATCTTACTAATGTCATATTCCAGATTAAATTTAACAGATTCTGATTAAAACATATTGTATTAAAGATTGTAGCATTTTTAAACTGATCTTAAATCAATTGTATGAAACCAGCATACCTTAATTTGACAATGCCATACAGCCAGAAGTCTTCAACTGTACCAAATGTATATTCTGCAAGGTTGATCACTTTTTGGTAGCGTTCAATTGTTAGGGTCATTTCCTGTTCACAGAACTGGATGTCTACAGATGCTGAGATTGAATAGTCTAGATCTGTGACCTTGACACAGCAGTCTACAGCTGTACAGTGGTCAGGGATGGAACATGCAACTGCTGGGTCCAAGGCTGGCAGGGTACTTATGCTCTGAGGGCATTCTGGAACATATGCCAGTTTTGAAGGCATTAGGTAGGTGAAAAAGGATTTATAAAAGTTGAAAAAGTTGAAGTAGTTAACATAATATTTTTTTTACTTTGCAGACATGTGATTTCGACTGATATTTCGGGAGACTACTGCCGTGAAAGGTCCATCTTAGGCCCCATGCTTAGCCCATGCGATCAACCACTTTGATATGCTTGGCAGATACAATCTCTATCTAATCCCCCAAAACATCAATGAAACTGGGACAGTCAATACTAAACAACAAGTGACTAGCCACCTGTGTGCATACATGTGTGCAGCTAATCAGAACAGATTACTGCTCATCATTGCATGTAAGCACACCAAGTGTTCATTGGTCGAGATGATAATTATGTCCCCCGCCTACTGGCGTAAAAAAGGCAGCAATCACAACTAGGAGTTCTTCAAATAACAAGATAACAATAGATAATGCTCAATCAGTGTCACATATTCCATTTTCTAACACATATGCTTGCATATTCATTATGGCAATTTAACATCTTAAGCATATAAATAATTTTGCAAGTTTTTTTTTGTAATTGAATTTAATTGTAGAATATATTTCATAATAGATGATCATCATTTGGAAACCTTTTTTCAATTCATTACTAAGTGTTGTTTACACTTTACTTTTACGCAATGTTTGGCTGTTGTTATTTTAGTAGGCCACAAGCTTAAAACCAAAGCATACAATTTATGTCTAGATAGTGAACTAAAATAGCTTAGATATATTTCAAAATTTATTTGAAAATATTGAAAAGAAAATTTAATCACTGAAATTATTCAGATAATTAACAAAGAAGACAAACAATATTGTTTTACAAATAGAAATAAGCCCTGTGGTCAATTTAATGCATTCCCCAATCTCCCTCTTTTGAAGCCTAAGTCTCCCTCTTTGTTTCCAAATTAAGATCACATATCTGAATTTGTCTTTTCAAATCCTATAAATATTTTGCATCCTTTACAAGGAGATTGAAAACAAGTTTGTAGGAAGAATATATGCACTACAGCTAAATGATGACAGTACTTGTTGAATAAAGGAAACTGTGAAATCATTTCTTATTGAGGTAAGCAAGTGCTTTCAGTTTACTGAGGTTAGCTTAAAAATGTACATGAGATCTTTATGTTATGCCACTAATTAATATTTACTTAAGACAGGGCTAGTACAACTAGTATGAGAAAATTACAGCTTGTGATTTGTTTTTAAGGTTCTGCATACATTACACAATACACAGTTATCCGGAACACTTAATGTTGAACGACCTGTTGGATTTTTTGGATTATTTGTAATAGTTGATTGGGATTAAGTTTTTAAAAGTTATTGTAATCCCTCTGGACTTTCCACTTTTTAGATAGAACCTGTTCACATTTTATGTAAGTTAGGATGTTTTGTGTTCCTTTTTCAGGAGAACATGTTTATGAAAATAGATTTTATAAAATGCGAGAATGAGAATACTAACTGTTGGTCCATCCATTGACAGCAGAAGTCTCTGGTTGCTGAGGCTGAGTGCCACATGGTGTCTCCTTAAGGTAGTCTGCTAGTCCAAGATCACCTAGCAACTGTTTGGTGGCACTAGTGTCGAGGATTCCAGGTGGTATTTGGTTCAGCAGACGCCATGACTGGAGGGAGAAGTCTGTAACAAGCCAGCACTTGTTTCATACATTATCACACTATAACAGTCTATGAATTAATACACTGTATCAAAGCAAGAAGCATTCTTTTCTTGTAATCATATCTTGTTGTAATGTACTTTAAGTTAAGATATTCATTTACAAAATAAGACATTAGCAGTGGCATACTTATCATATTATGGGGACACATGCAATAAAGCAAACTCTTAAAAATGTGGTTATCAAATGGCCCAGCTAAAATATTAGATTATAGTTAAATTAAATTAATTGTAGTTAAATGGAGATATTTTGTTAAATGAAGAACATACTTAGAGTAATTCATTATGACTAAAAGAAAATTTAAGCTTTTTAGTCCATGTTTTGTGTACTACTGATTAATATATAATTCTGCATGCTTAACTTATAAAACGTGATAAATATTTTGTATACTCTTAAAGTTTTTTATAAAAACTATAAAAAGAAAGGAATAAAGTAACTGTAAATGTACCTGGTATAGTGAAGCCTGCTGTAAAGTTGCATGGCATTTTGGGAAGGAGGGTGTTGTTTAGAACAACCAGTGTATCACAGGAGGAGGGGGACTCCCAACATACATGCATCTCCATGGTAACTAGGTACCGTAATTCATGGTGCAGGTCATGTACACGGAATCTAGAGAAACATATGCATGTCATGTAAGTTATTTAAGATTTAAAAAAAAAATATTTGCGAGCACATGGTGTCTGAGCACATGGTATCCACCTGCAAAGTTTCAAATCAATAACTTTGATAACATAAGAGTTATGCTCCGGACCAGAAAATTAAAAGAAGGGGTGTTACTTTTTCTAAATAAGACCTATCTATTTATCAAGTTTCAAGTCAATAGCTTTGACGGTGTTGAAGTTATGCTACGGACAAGAAAATTAAACAAAGGGCAATAACTCCAACATCATGATGTGCAGAGTGATGGTTCTTATGCACTGCACTCCATTTAAATGAGATCTATATACCTAGGAAGTTTTAAGTCAATAGCTTTGATATTGTTGGTGTTATGCTCCGGACAAACGTCAGGATGCCCCCCGCCCACGCACCCGCCTGCAATATGTGATCCCATAATAGGTCCCGTCTTCGAGCGTATAAAAAAGGATGCAAAGATAAACATTCTAACGTATTAGAACTAAGAATGGAATGAATCAGTGTTAAGGTCAAGTAGACTGATTGTATAGAGGTAACTTTGAAAATAACTCAGTTTTAACCATGTGCTTCTAAAATATTTATCTACCATTTGTTTCTATGAATGGAGTCACAGAATTCAGTTTATGTTTCAATTGTATAAGCATATGTACAATGGGTCTTTTTAACATGAAGCAAAGTGATTTTTGTCTAATTAGATTAAAAGATAGTAAAACTGATTAACCCTTTCACTCATGGTTTGGCGATGTTTGGCGTTGTGCGTCAGGCTAATAGTTTGGCGATCTTTGGCGTTGTGCGTCAGGCTCTTGCATACGCGATTTTACGCTATGCTGTCATTTCCATAGTTTGGCGAAATTACGCCCTCAAAGTTAAGTGCAAAATCATAAGTGAATACTTCATGTAAAGTCTTTCTTTTATCTTTATTCAGTAAGATTAAGCCTTTATTTATACATTTAGTAAATAAAAAAGGGGGTTTGTTCTGAAAAAATTGTGACAATTTGCTAAGTTTGTAGAGCACCCTAATGGAATTTTCCATTGTTTACACTCGCTGGCAAATCTTACCATTTCTAAACCGCAACAACTCTCACATGGTCAGCCTTACAGTAAAAACCGAGTATGCCGATGTAATAAACATCCGCTTCCTTCACAATAAATGGAAGTGAAGTATTTGATGTTGAAAAATTTTGCCGACTTACCGGAACCCCCTGTTGCTTCGGGGCAGCATTGGATCATAAAACCCACTGACTAATGAAAGGGGCAAAATGTTTTATTGCTCTGTGGATCAGCTTGGAAGGTATTTAAGCTTCAATTGATTGCCTCGTTCATTAGCATTCTAATCGCTGCATCGTAAACACCTATTGAAAAAGATCTTGTACACAAATTGTTTGATAATATTTTTTGATAGTCTCACTTTATCTTGCTTCAGAAGTATGCCTGATGCTTATGATATTTTGTTTGGTAGTGACACTGAGTCAGAATTTTCTGCTTTGGGGAATCAGATTGAAATGTTGTTATTTAAATAAAAAACAATAGCAATTAATGAATATTTCAAACATAAAATAAAGAAATTGCCTATGACATATTTCTTTTGTTTTATTCAAACCTTTCTTCTAACAATTTATATTACCTCAAATGCATGAAAAGTATATCATCAGAAAGAAAAAATATTTCTGAATAAACTTTTTAATTACATAAATATGATTAAATAACTCATTCTAGCTTAAAAAATAGCTTAAACATAACTACTGTCAGCTTCCCACACAAAACCAATAATGCTCTATGAACCTGAGGTACCTTTGTCACCAGTTTACCTATGCATGCCAGGTGGCTTGATAAGCCATCTGGTTATGCATTAGGCATATGGTTATTTAGGAGAACTGTATGAGTGAAAGGGTTAAACATTCCACGATACTTACTTGACACCAATAACCCCTCCAAGCCAGATGTGTTCTTCTGAGCCAAACTCGTAACCAATAAGATTTATGTGTTTTCTGAGAGAGCCCAGTGAGAGGGTCAGGGTGTAGCCACAGGGGTCAAGTTGGAACTGGACGTCCAGACGTTTGTTGACCAGGGATAGATCCAGGCAGCACTGAACGCTGGTACAGTCAGACATTAGTTGGCAGGCCAGCAGAGAGGGAATGGTGTGGGTGGCAGGCACAGACAGTGGGCAGAGATCTGGACGGTGAACACACACAAGTGTCAGCACGAAAAATACAACAATAAACTGACAATTTTCAAATACGAAATTGTAATATCAGCATTTTTTTAGTGTTTGATCTTCGATTTTCTTGGTGCATTTATGATATTATAGACTCACTTGCTAAGTTTTGCCATTTTAATTCATTTTACATAGTATACAGTTTATGTATATAAAACATTAGTGTCCATATTTCTAAAATAGTTCATATTTCAGTAACTGTAAAAATATCATATTTTATCAATTACCAGTGCTATATGTTCCTTGAGTGGCATTAGTGGAAGTGCAGATATCATTCTTGAGGTAGCTGGTAATGTCAAGGTCATTGAGAAGGATGCTTGTCAGGTAGTCTGGCAGAGTTGTTACAGCAACAGTCTCACCAAGGTCATTTAACCAGTTGGTCAGATAGAACTCTGATGACATGGGATAAAATCATAAAGTTAGTTCTTTGTTAAAATATTTATTTGAAGTTGAAAAATATAATTGAATTGACTTAAATGGTCATAAATCAATAACAGCAATGTCGTGAAAATATATTTGCTAATGTATACATTTTATTTCAGTATGTGTAAATAATGTCTTCATTAAACATTACAAAGTAGACTAATGGCCTGTTTTCTAAAAGGAATTAATAAACTTCCATTTAAACACAATTTTACCAAAACACAAAATAGTTATAAATGTCAGGGTTAAAATGGCCACATGATATCTTTCCATTTCTATATTGTCACTTTTTGTCAGTTATTAAACATACTGTTCAGCTGGTCAAAATGACATTGGCCCTTCTGTAAAGGTGCCTGCTGTAATAGGCCCAGTGCTGGGGAGCAGGTGGCTGTGTCGAGACAAAACTGGACGGACATATCCACCAGGTAGAGACCATCTACAGCGACTTCAGACACCTTGTACCTGATATGTCACATTAGTTAGATTTTTAGTGGTTTCTTAATAGAAGCAATTGTATGCCTGGCACAAAATAGTAAATATGATGAAATATAAATTAACAACAAATGACAAAACTAACTGAATAACAAAAGTAGAGATAATATTCATTTATCTTTTTCAGTAGTTTTTAAGTCATGCTTTTAAATGTAAATGTGTACTTTTTCTTTCAATGATGTATGTTTTAAAGAAGAAACTTTTATGAAAATCATTGACTGTATCAATTTTGGAATATATATAAATAACCCTTTAATTTTAAAAAAGCAAAATTATGTAATAATGAGAATTTCAGCCAAACTATGTACCTGATGTTGATAGCCCCAAACAAGGAAACCTGTTGTTCCTGGTTAAGGTCACTATCTGACAGAGACACTTTGTGAGTGAATTGTTCTAGGGTCACCTGTATGTAGGTCAAGCAAGGATCTAAGGTGAAGGTCACTTGCATTGACCTTCCTAGGAGGTCAGAGGTCATGCAGCAGTCCAATTTCCTGCAGTCATTTCCAAGATGGCATGCTGTGTTGGCAGGTAACTGAAGGGGTGTTAAAACTGTTGGGCATCCTGTTCATGAGAAAAAGAAGATAATGCTCATACATGTACTATGTCAAGGAACTAATTATATCTTGGAAGATATATTATACTGTGGCACATTAATATGGTTACATACAAGTTGTACAAGTATATATAATTTAATGAGGTTATGTAAACAAACAAAATGCATAACTTAATTCATATAACACTGAATCTAAAATATCTGACCCCTTAAAAGAAAATTATCATAAATGGAGTTTGCATCAAAGTATTTTAATCCACTGCAGAAAAGTACAGTACTAATAGCCTATAAGCATAATTATATTAAAACCATTTTTGCAAGTCTATAATTGTTTTGAACTAAGCAAAACACCTTTATTGATTTAATATAAAAATGATTCAGAATATATGTAGAATCCAACTACGTCGGTTCTTTCATTCTGACCAAAACCTAGGTATATTAGGCTTGTTGGCATAGAAATTGATGCAACACCAGAAACATATAAGTAAAAAAAAATCAACAGGATTTGTTTAAAAAATGATCATGACCATAAAATGTAAGACTATATATTTGTCAAACAAATATGTGAGATATGTATGTAAATGTGGAACATTTAAGATGTGTTCCCCTTGCTGGATAAATAAGGACCATCCCTACTAACCTATTATTCTAAATATTTAACAAATTTTAAATTTTAAGTTAAATAAAAGAATGATGATCTAATGCCAACAAATTTTGGGAAACTGAAATTTCAAATTTAGGTTGACCTTACAGAAATGTTTAAATTTCATTTCAAGTATAAGCAACAGTCTTCATTATTTCAAAAAACACTGGAACTGTGATTTACTCACCCGTGCTGATGGTGCCAGGAGGACCATACTTGGTATCAGTGAGGTAGCAGGAGGGTTCAGAGAGCCAGCCTGTCAGCCCAAGGTGCTCCAACACCAAGTAGTGCTGGTAGCGAGCATACTGGGACACAATGATGCCCTGACTGCCGAGCCAAGACACGGTGTCTGATGGGAAAAATTGATGAGGTTTGTCTTATTTACTTTTACTACAAATATATAAAACAAGGAAAGAAGCAGTAAGAAGTATTGATTTGATTTCAAACAGTATTACCACACTACTGACAAGACTAGAAACTTCTAGAAACTTTTTTTGTTTTTACATCTTGATACAAACACTTTAACCCAAGTTTCTACATTACAAAGTGAAAAAAGACCATTGTCTATGACACGACTCTAATTGCAAAAGACCTACTGTACCTTGTTTGATATCATTCCAGTTACAAATCTGTCTAGGTAAAGTGAAATGGTCGAGGACAGTTTCAGTGATGTCACATGGTTGGCTGGTTTCCGTACACACACTCAGTGCCATGGTGACAGTGTAGAAATCCTCAGCTCTAACATCAAACACTGTGAACCTAGACACAGTCATATATTTATGTTATTATACACATATTCACAGCAATGTACATAATAAATGAATAAACAACCCAGAAATCAATATTACTAATGTGTATACTTACACAATCATAACAACATGATTTTGAAGATGGTTTTTTAAATTTCAATTTATTTAGACAATGTTTTGGTACACATTGCCGTTTTCATCAAAAGCACAGTATAAACTGATGTTTAGCATAGATAAGAAGATGCCAAGTTTAAACAAGCTAGTAAAATAGTGTGCAAAAAGTTGATGCCCACTTTAATACTTTAAATACAAAGCATTCAAGAAGCTTACTCCAACTTGACTATTCCAAAGAGAGACAATGTGTGTTTACGGCCCCATTGGAATGTCTGAAGATTAAATGTCTTTGTAAAGCCTTCCACCCTGACCATCAGGCTATTGTCACATGTCTGTATATCCAGGCCTACACTGAATGACCGACCAACCATTGGGGCATCCACACAACAGCTGACATTGGTACATGAGTTATGTGATAGCTGACAGCTTGTAGCTCCCCCTAGTGATGGCAGAGGCAAAGCACTGTCTGCACAATCTGTAAAGGGATAATTAGGCATATTTTAATTTAATGACATAAAGTAGGCAGTTAACTGAAATACCCTAAGTATTTTGATTTAATACGGATTTATTAAACTTTCAATATTACATTTTTCTAATACACTGCTTTGCATAGGTCATTATCCTGGATGTAAAAAACACTTAAACATGTATCTTTATGCTTAATTATTTATTGTAAAAATATATTAGGTTATACATTTTCTGTTTCATTGTCTGTTATAGAAAAAACATAAATTGTATTTCTGACATGTAAATCATCATAAAAATGTAATGGATTTATAATTTATAAAAACATAAAAAACTGTTACAAATATTCTTTTAACCAAAAGAAATATTCATGCACATATATTTTAAAATTATATTATCATTACAAAAATCCCCATTTAAAAAACAACAAAACACAACATATTCCTACCATGCACACAATGTCAACTTACTGTTAGTCCAATGTCCTGGATTAGTTGTGACATCACAGTTATCATGAAGATATTGAGAAATGCCCAAGTGTTCTAATAGTAACATAGATGTGGCGGTAGAGAGAGGGTCTGTCATGATCACATTGTTGTCAAGTCTCCATGATGACAGGGAGAAGTCTGAAAACAGACATTTTGTTACTCAGGCATACCAGAAAGTAAAGCTTGGCATAGTTGGGTGTTTTTCATTCATAGCATATATTGTCTGAATCTCGTTGAAATTGTCACCCCATGGTAATTATGACTGCTGTCACACATGGTGAAGTTAAACTTGCTGTGCATATAGTGAATGCCGATTGTAAGTCAGTTGGTGAAACAATAATTGCTAGAATGATCTCTTGATTAAAATATGTAATATTTGCTGGCAAAATTAAACATAAATATGTAAAATTCTGTGCAGCACTTAGCTGTTCAACAATATGCCAATAACAATAAATACTTACTGGCAATCTTAAATCCTTGGCTAAAGTCGCAAGATGGTTTGGAGATTTCTTGTCTGCTAATGATGGTTTCATTGAGCACACATTTTGTGACATCATAACACAGCATTAGGTTGAGATCAATCACATACTTGTCGAGTGCTGCAAGGTCGTCAATCCTCAATCTAGAATGCATTTCCAAATCAAAGTTAATCATAGTTTATGCTTCAAAATGTTCTAAAGCTTTATACAAAATATCTTTGTTAAAAAACTGACTTGGTAACAGTCTGGTGAAGGTATAGTTGGTTGAGAACAATCAACTTACCCAATGGTAAATATGCCTTGCAGGTCAAACAGTTTGTATGCTCCAAATGGAAACTCCTCTATAACAATGGTGCGCTTGATGCCCTCGATCCCGATGGTAATAGAATGACCGCATTCTTCAAACTCCAGGTAACTGTGGATGGTCCGCTTGAGCAGAGCTGAATCAACACAACACTCAACCCTGGTGCAAGCCTTGTTTGTGTGGCAGGATATCGTTTGTGGGTCAATGTGAGTTGCCTCAAAATATGGACATTCTGACAAAATTGGAAGAAGACAATTGTTTGCCAAATACATGTTTACAATTATATTAAAATGACTTCAAGATGCATATGAAAAAACAATTAAAAAAGTTGTTTTAGCTATGTATTTTAGAGAAAGCTTCTTATATTTTAAAGACAAAAGCTTATTATTTTTTAAAGACAAAAAAGGACCAAAATAAAAATATGTAAGGGGTAACCAGGATTTTTTTTTCTGTGACATTTCATCTTTCTGTACCTTTAATACCTAGATGTTGTTATAATGACCATATTGTTGTGCTGTGGTGTATATTTAAAAAAGAAAGCAAAGATGTTTTGTGACTATCTAGTACCAGAGAGCCAGGATCCCTCAGTGTTGTTGAAGGGGTAGTGTGTGCGGTCACACATGGGCGTAGAGAGGAGGCCCGCAAGGCCAGTAGTGTGCATGAAGATGGATGACATGTCAGAGGTCATGGCCGAAATACTGTACACTTTCAGGTCCTCCTGAAGATCCTTCAGGTAAATGTCTACAACATGAATGACAACATACAGTTGGTAGTGATGGAAGGCTTATGTAACATTTATTAAATTTTTTTACTTTATTCTTTTACATTCATTCACATCTTATCTCACCATATTATATTTACCAGTATTTACTGTATTCAAAAAGATAATTTTTTACAAGATTTTTTTAAATCATTTTTACTTTTGACTTTTTTATTGAAACATCTCATTCCTAAAATTTATAGACAGTTTCTTTTGAGTTTACAAGTTGTCAAATGGTTTATCAGGTGCCATAGCATAACTTAAAACACCTTTATAATGTTAGGCAAACCCCTATTTTTTAGTTGATGCATTATGAGGAAAGAAAAGTCAGATGATTGATCAAATATAAAATGTTGTTTTATTGGTACACATCTGTAAATGCCTTTTTGATGCATATGTTTAATTACAGAAAAAGAATGTTCAATTACAGAAAAAGAACAAGATTTTATGAAAATTATTCAGTTAAACATAAAGAGATTGTTTATCATAAAATATGATTCATATAATAATGACCCATTTTATATTATTATATATGTAATGCGTATATATACCTGGGTGAAGGAATCCTGTAGACAAGGCACATAGGGGTTTCCTTATAGGTGTTTTGTTAAAGATCAAGAGGTCAAGGTCACAGTTGGCTGTGTCTATACATACAGACACATTGACAGTCAGCAGGTAAGCGTCAGCTCCCGGCAGATCCTCAATACATATTCTACACAATGGTAAACAAAACATAACTTTAAAATGCTATATATCAATGACAGAAAACTGTGTTCAGTATTCATTTGTTTGCTATATATCAATGATAGAAAACTGTGTTCAGTATTCATCTGTTTGCTAAATATCAATGATAGAAAACTGAAATCAGTATTCATCTGTTTGCTATATATCAATGATAGAAAAGCGTGTTCAGTATTCATCTGTTTGCTATATATCAATGATAGAAAACTGTGTTCAGTATTCATCTGTTTGCTATATATCAATGATAGAAAACTGTGTTCAGTATTAATCCAATAGCTATATATCAATGATAGAAAACTGTGTTCAGTATTCATCTGTTTGCTATATACATCAATGATAGAAAACTGTGTTCAGTATTCATCCGTTTGCTATATATCAATGATAGAAAACTGTGTTCAGTATTAATCCAATAGCTATATATAGATGATTGAAAAACATTCAGTATTCATCTGTCCAGTTATCTTGATATGGTGTCACCTTGAAGTAGATATTGTGCTGCCTTCACTGTATACAGCACACAGTAAGCACCTTGCATGATACCACCTCCAGTCCCATCATCCTGATCCATGCCAACCAGTCATGGCACTACTCATATATTTGCTAGAACGTTAGCAAGGTACATGTAGCAACACTACTACCATTTTTATTAACTACTTTGGTATGAACCAGCCCATCATTGAACCAATTGCACTACCAGTTCCGGTTGGCAGCTTGTTAGATAAGCAAGTTGGGTTGCTACTGTATGTGTTATTTCGTCTTTCTAGCAAGAAAACAAGACTATCAACTGCCTCAAGTGACTCTGGTCCTATTGACTAACTCTTAGATTTTTAGGACTTTGCAGAATCGACACGATTAATTCTTGATGTTAACAATGCTTCTTGCTTTATAATGATGGGATCAGTTTAAAGC
The DNA here is from genome assembly GCA_007844125.1 of Sinonovacula constricta. Taxonomy (NCBI): domain Eukaryota; kingdom Metazoa; phylum Mollusca; class Bivalvia; order Cardiida; family Solecurtidae; genus Sinonovacula; species Sinonovacula constricta. Next base: position 45,805,517 of record CM017562.1, read on the forward strand.
CACTCACATGACGTGGCAATATTTATTTTGCTGGTTAACAAGTGAGAAGAACTTATGGTATACCAGTAACAAGATATGAGTCAATCTTTTTGAATACTTTACATCATATATACCCAGTATCTGTATTCTCTAGATTTATTACAGAGCTTTACTAAAATTGCTAATAAAATATTAAATATACAATAAAATAGCATACAATAATTTTTTAAATCAATAATATTTATAATAACTGAATTAATATTAAATGAAAACCATTTTCTAAAAAACATTTTTTTACCTTATTTCAGATTTTCCCAGTAGCTGCAGTGTCACTTCTTCCCCTCTCTTTACGCCTGACAGCAGCATGGAACGTGAGAAGCGTTCCAAGATGAAGGTCAGTTTGTTGTTACATGGGTCAAGGTCAAGGGTTACAGATATATTTCTCTGGAGGGTGGACATGGCAGTGCAGCACTGGATTGTTAGACAGTTGGGGCTCATATGACACAAAGTGCTGGCAGGCAGTGGAGGCAGAGACACTCCAGAACATTCTAGGTAGGAAAGGAAAGTGACAGTTTACTAAGTACTAAAACATGTACCTTGAACATTTAAAAATAAAAGAACAAGCAGTATCAGAATACAGTCAAACCCCATTCACTCAAACACCCACTAGGATGACCTGCCAGTAAACCAGGAGTACGAGGGAAAGAGAAATTCAATTACCAGCAAATTCGTTAATAGTTTTTATGAACAAATTACAATATATATACTACATGTAATGTGTAAGCAGACAGGTTTTTGTATCTCTTTATATAAATCCTTATAAATAATGTTCATTGATATATACCTTAGACAGGTTTTGTAATGACAATTTAAACATGTGTAAAATCAGAATTATGCATCTACTTGTTTTCTTTTGTGATTACATGTCACTAAATGTTTGTCTATATAATAAAAACAGCAGAACATGTGAACTTATTTTAAAGCATATCAATCAATTTAGTTAAAACATTACAAACATGTTTGGTACTTTAAACGTTGAAGTTGAAAACAACAAAGAAGTTCACAATCAGTCCTTTTATAAACGCATCCCATTTTTCGAAAATTGCCAAGGTCAGAGGAAGTTCACTTCCAACCCTCCCCAACCCGCCCCCTCCACCCCCCAACCCTCGGCAATAAAAAACTTACAATCGCATGACAAAAATCAATACTGATATGTCATTATGTTGTATATTTTGTTATATATGGAGACTGATTTATAACAATGGTTAGAAAGGTGTGATCTTGAGTTGGAAAAAAGTTTCAAAAAGATGACGATCTGACTTGCAATGATTTCAGTTGCACACCAATATACTTTTTTTTGTTTTTACATAATGTTACTAGTCCAATAGCCTTCTTTTATGAGTGAGAATATGCACACCATCTCTACAAGTTTTGATGTAGATTTTATAAATGCTTGGACTGAATAATACATTTTTTTTTCCACAAATTTAAAACAAAATAAAATACGGTATGTGGTAAACAAACCATTGTTCCAGCTGGATGGTTGAACATCACATTGTTCTGACAACAGATATGTGTCCAGGCCCAGCAGTTGGGTGAGCTCAATGGCTATCTGTGCAGCATCTGAGATATTGTGGGTGAAAAGCCAGTCAGACAGGGAAAAGTCTGTAAAAGTATCAGGAAAACATGTTACATTTTATGATAATGAGTATATATTTAGACTTCACATATAACAGTGTTTCAGAAACATTGTTAATAAATATCAAAGCTACTACTTTATTTGGCAAACAAATCTGGTAAAAAGTAAATCTTAAACAAAAGTCTAATATAGTTCAAACACTTTAATTTATTATGCATACCTTTAAAGTTGGCAAGTAAAATGTACCGACAATGTAATTTGTTTATTTTAAATGTTTAATTGTAGGTTTGATTGCTTTCGTGATTCTTTAATTTAATGGTGCACTATAGACAAAACAAATCTGCTTGCTAAAATAAAGCTCTTCAAAAAACAGAACAATAAAAAAGTAAACATACAATATTTTTGCAAAGAATTAACTATAGTATAATAAGCATACTGTTTTACCACAACATATGTATAGTATAAATACCTATCATTTTTAAAAACATCAACTATAAGCTAAGAATGTAGATTAAATAAGAACTATCATTTAAGATGATGCATACTTTCATGCAAGGGAAATGCAAACAGCACTGACGGTACCCTCTCCAGCCACTTTATTAGAAGTGCAAGACATATAAACATTTGTGAACTCTATGAGACCTGCTGGAAGGGAGATGGGACCAGTATGATTCAAGATAAAAGGAGTATAAGGTCATGGATGGCGCCAGCAATGTCGAATTCACCCTCATGACAAAAATTGCCTGGCAATGTCCTATCCTTTTATTGCATCAACAACTGAAAGAGATAAATGCCAACCATAGACAGAAAGGGGCCATTAACCTAATAAGCATCAGCATTCCACAACAGGTTCTCACCAAAGAGAAAATGATGTCCTTTCACAATCTCCAACAATGCTGGCCTTACCCAACAATCAATGTCTTGAACAAGCTTGGTAACTCCAATTAAGTCCACTTCAGAAAGGAAGATCGCCAACTACTCACCTACTCTTCATAGTGCTCAGGGTGTGTTCAGTAACAAATTGACTACATTGTAACCAAGATGGGTCCTTTACCCAAAATGCTTACCAGGTAAGAAATGGCTCCTTAACCCAAAATGCTTTCCAGCTGAGAAATGTATAACACATCACAGACTGCTAATCAGGGACATGACTGTGGCAAAAAGGCCATATTCGAATTAGCCCCGTCCTTAAGCAAGGTGCTGAGAACTTTGTGAACCTGCCATTCAGCTCTAGTACAGACTCAGGAAAAGCAGTCCTGCTATGAGCTCTTTGTCAGATGATCCATGCAGTCAGTGTTGAGTGGTGTGGACAACACATTAGAAGAACTACCTGTGGACTGACACCACCAAAGAGAAAATTTATCAGGGGCATGGAAGGTATGGGGAAAAGGTAACAGCAACCAGCAAACATATTGCTACGTCATGGAAGTAGCCAAGCCCTCTGTCTATCAGGCCATACACAACTCCTGTTAATGTTAATGGGACAATATAGAAAACAGGGTAGAACAAAATAGAACAACAGGTCATATTCAAACTCACATGGCTGGAAAAGGCCAAGGACCAAGATGCATCAGAAACTGTTTGCATTTCAGTAAGCATTGCAAGTAGAAGGACATCTATTATTACTTGCTTGGGATTCAATATCTATGGCCAAGAGACAACCCTATGCCAGTCAATTCTGTCAACAGTCCACCACACCTAAGAGGAGGCAGCTGTGATTCAGCAGAAAAAGCTTGTGCTAGGCAAACAGAGACATTAGCCATGGGTGGTGACAGTGTCATAGACTACCTGATCCAGATAAGTAAAAGACTGGTCCATAAGCATGAGATGCCCATTGATTGGTTCAGATCGTTTGATATCAATGTCTGCAAGGACAGAGGTGACATGAATGACAGCCAGAGTTAAAGCGGACTGAAGATGCTAGAGCACAGTCTCAACTCCATGGGTGAGCATCAGGGCTAATGTCTAAATATATACCGGTATATTGTAAAATTGTTGTCTGGGAATTTGACACATGCACGCCCTTCTTGGCCATGCTCCAAATACACATTGGCAATCACCACAGTCTAACAACAAAAATTGCACAAAGTCAAAGCTAATAGTGTATGGGCACAAAGAAGACTAGAAGACACAGAGATGGCTGGGCAGTCACATGCATGCATGCACAAATGCTGCAACGATATCATGTGCAATAATTGATGGAATTGGGTTCACAGACTGCAACCGATACCAATGGACATTGTATGCTTCAAATTAAGAAGCTGCTCAGTACAATTGACATCTGTTCCATGCATCCCGAGGGGCTGCATGCACAGGAAGTTGTAAACTCTTTCCACTATCTCAGCAACACTATAAAAAGTGAAGGTGGCTCATGAGTGCCTTCACATCATGCATGAAAGCAAGCTGGGCAGCTTTCCACTATCTACACCCTCATGTGACAGGCTTGTATTTCCCTGAAAATATTGACAAAAGACCAATACATCAGTCAAACCCTGTCAGCTTTTTTGGAGTTTGACTTGGGTGCCAAAAGCTGCAAAATAACTCTCGAGTCCACTCATCAAGCAATACAGCACTAGAAGGTTCAATACACTCTGAAGGGACTCTTTTCTACGGCATCTCAAGTTTCAAGGAAGAGTTTAGAAGAAGGTCTTTGAGATGCCATGGTCATGCCTTTGAAAAGGACATAAACCATGACCGCAAGGAAGGGGTATATAATAGTTAATGCAGAAATCGTCCTTGGGGTAGGCTGAAGCCGCATTGAATGGACTGTGTAGAGAGATATTGCAGCATGGAATATCACAGCAAGCCATCTGACAAATCTGGAATGTGCAGACAGGTTTTTTTTGTTATCTGGATCTACACTGTCTCCACCCTTATAATTAGTTTACAAAACATTAAACATAGGTATAAGAAGAAAATAGATTGTTACAACAGATCAGCAAAATATAAGATATATAACTGACCTGGGAGTGTGGGTATTCCGCCTGTACAGCTTGGTTTGGGTATCCTTTGTAGAACCAGCACAGGGATGTCTAGCAGACAGTTCTCAATATCAGACAGGCACACCTGTACTCTTACATCCACTATGTAGGCTCCCTCCGTGAACAGGTCATACAGTCGCAACCTGACAAATATGGATATGTATTCTTTCTTTAAATCACTTACATTATAGATAAGAGTGGGTCAGCTATAGTTCTACCCAGATCTTATTTATTTATGGTCTTGTTTACTATGTTTACTAGTTAAAGATAATTAAACAAGCCAATGCAAAAGATATCTATTACTAAATAAAATTCACCCATATGCTTGCAAACAATAACTGGTATTGGAAATGTAAAACCAGAGTGTGCTACAGCTCAAAATTTTGTCTGTAATTGTTTTAAGGCCAAGTATCGAATTTGAATTTCTGTGGATAATTCAATATAAGAAAATAGTAGTGGCCACATGTAATGATTGCTCTGAATGTAACTCCTGATTTTAAAGCACAAGTTTACATCCTTCTTTGGTTAAAAAAGCATTTTTTCGAGTTTATAAAATGCCTAAGGCAATCACTGCAGCCATTTTTACTGCAGCTTAATCACATGTCCAAGGGTCACATGATTTTCACTTAACAGATAAACAACAAAATGGCGGACACTAGTGACAGTCAGAGTAAGGATTGTACTGACAAAGAAATTGTATTAAAAGGCTATCTAGCCTCAAAATGAAAACACCCTATGTAAAATTGTAATTTTATTAAAACAGATTTACTGTTGCCACAAGCTGACATTCAATTTAATCATAATAACCATGTTTTAATATGATGAATATCCAGATTTAGCCCTTAAGGTTATATCATATGTTGATTAAGCTTTGCATCAATATAAGTTTGACTTACTTTAGTTTGGCCACACCCTGCACTTGAACTGTTGTCCACATTCCAAACTCAAACTTATCAAGCAGTAAGTAAGAGTGGAAGTTACCCACACTGAAGTTCATCATTAATGAGCATGGGTCTATAACAAAGCTGTAGTGCATGGATTTCTGGAGGAATGTCACATTAAGACAGCAGTCCAATGACAGGCAGTTGTTACCAACGTTACAGTTGAGACCTTGGGCCAGGCCAGATGACAGGGCAGGGCAGTGATCAGGAACTGAAATATTTTAAAACAAGATGGAGGCAAAACAGGATGGTAACTGAAGACAACTCAAATTTGGTAAAAAAACCAGCATCACTCCTGACTAAGTAGAAGAAAAAAATATATTTTTAGAAACAGTGTCCTTTACCTTGAACTGAGTGAACCACCCCCCAACCCAAACCCTCAATAAAAAAGAACAACAGAAAATGTTATCTTCCCATGAAAAAGATTGATACCAACTTTGGTAATAATGCATCAATATTGTCTGAGCATAATAAACAGAAACATAGTTTTAAGTATTTTAAGAAAGAATGATACTGACATTGACTTGATTGACCACGATACCAATACCAAACAGACTCTTCCCCTAAGGAAGATATTTACCAAAATATGGTATAACATCTCAATCATAAATGAAGATTTTACATGGAAGCAAAAAATCAAAGTTTAGTAGAATGGGCTTTGACCTGTTTAATCCCAAAGCAATTTTAAGCTTCCCTTTCTCATAAAGAGGCTATTTACCATATTTGGTAATATCACTTACTCTTTGAAATTAAAGGCATTTTGAATTGTCGAACCCTTGTCATGTATGAGTCAATATAAACTGATATTGACCCGCAAATGTTTTACATGAGCACCAAGAACATAATATTGATGATCGTGTTCTGTTTATGGGCACTACTGCTACAATAACATGGCATCTGGTAAAAGAAATTGACAGCTTGTCAATGTGTCAGACGATTATTTGGTAACATTAAGGTAAAATGTGAGGAAACACTCTAAGGAAATGAATGCTGGCAAAAAAGATCAACATCTTGGAAAGTTTTGTGGTGAAATGAGCAGTTGTACAAAAAACACACTGACTGTTAAATAGGGTATGTGATATAACTGTGTCCTTGGTCAATGCTGCATTACCCAGGTCCTCAAAACTATATATTGATCTCAACACAAGTCTTAATTTGTATAATAATATATAAAATTCTCACAGAAGATAATCAATGTTTCTATATAATGCCCGCCACACAAACTGCTCGACTAATGACAAACCTCATTTAAATAACCATTTTCGCATTTTTATGAACTGTTGTATACAGATTTTATATTGTGAAGTTGAACAGCGAAACTTCAACATACAGTTGTAAATAAATTGGGTCCCAGATTTTTCATTGAAAACCTGGGTAAAAAATTTGTTGACTGTGTGTATTTGCTACTTACCTGGGTGGATTGTGTTGGTGCAGAAGGTGTCACTGAGATGATGAGTGAGGCCTAGTTTGTTGATGAGGTTTTGGGCAGCTGTCTGTCCAAGGCTGAGAGCATCCTGAAGGTCAAGGTCACTTAGCCATTTCTTCAATGAGAATTCTAAAACATACATCATAAAAAGCATGTTTTTTGTGATTCGGGAATACATATTGGTTGACATAAGAAAAATAATTCCAACTTGGCAAACGGTTATGAATCAATGACCATCACATATCGGTAATACAACTTTTTGTAAATAATGTGTAACAAGAAATTAGAGTTAGTAATTCTACTAAGAGTGCTGACTTGAAGTTTACTAAGAGTGGAAAAGCAAAATATTGATGTATAGGCCAAATAGGTCAGCTTTGCAGCTCCCTTTTCGAGTTTAATTAAAAATCACATGGCAGTGTTCATTTTATTACAATCTAACAAAAGATAATTGTTGTATTGGTTCAGGTAGGTAATCTTTTGTTAAAAAAAACTAACCAAATTTAGGAAAGCCTGTCCCAAAAGTGCATAATGGTTTTGTAATAGCAGTGTCCTTGAGAAGGTTTGTGTCCAAGACACATGCTCCATGGTCCTCAAAGCACACCTGAAGTCCTGCAGTTAGGTGGTAGGTGTTGGAGTCCAGTTCTGTGATGGTGAAGCTGAAGAAATAATAATTGGGATGTATGATTCCTATACTGTTAATTACACCTGTTGCCCTAGCATCAGAATAACTGTAAAGCAAATTTGACATTTGTTCTACTTTACACAAAGAAAGTGTGTTTCTTGTTTGTGGCACTGCTTGTCAGCAATGGTCCTATGTCAACATTTGTTCTAAGTATAAATATAATCTCTTAAACTTACACAAGTTCAAGAAGGTACTACTTGGGGAACTGCCTGTAAGCTTATAGCCATGAAAATATGTGCATCATAGAAGTATAATAATATTTTTACTTCAAGAATATACTAAACAATAATGTTACAAACCAAGGTATGTATAAATCTTTAGATAAAGCAATATGCTTTAATTATATCAAGTGATGATAAGTTTGTCAAATTTATTATGTAAAAATCAACATCCACAAAGTCATCACATTATAAGGACAGAAGTTAATGATAGATGTATGTAACTACATTATGCATTGTATAAAACAGATGTTTTAATGTTACCAATTTTCTATGAAAGCATTTAGGTAAGTTTTGTATCAGTCTTTTGATTTGAAGAAATTGCAACTTAAGAAGTAAAAACTGAAAACTGTTTACTTACACAAAGCGAAGCACTCCAAGTAGATATACATCAGTTTCCTCTCCTGCAATACCGAGTAAGACAGAAATGAAATATTGAAATCATAAAATTAAAAATTAAAATAATAATTTAAAACAATGTTTTATATTTGCTCTTAAATGCTATGCAACTATCAGTTTTATTTAGAAATATTCAACTCCTTTTACAACCATACAAAATGCTTTGCAATACTTATTCCACATACCATACACACAAATATCATGCAACTTACCAAATTTGAAGTCATCAAATGCAATGTCCAGTGAATGTCGTTCAATCTGTACATGAATCTTGTAATTGCAAGCATCAATGTCTAGACTAAAGTATACAGGTCTCTGTAGAACATCAACATCAACACAACAGTCTAGCTGGGTGCAGGATGCCGACAGGTGACAGGACACTGGTATAGGTAGGGAGGGCAGGTTCATATCCACTAGACAATCTAGAAAGAAAAGTTGTAAATGCTTTATGTAACAAAATAAGAAATAATAAAGACAGGTAATAGTTAGACTGCTTTGTCCTGTCCGGTAATAATTAACTGTATTATGGGGCTATAAGTATACCATTCAAAACTTTTTAAGTGATCAATAAAATTAAATACTTGTAAATAATGGTCATTTAACAGTTTGGTGGGTGGTTAATTACTGGAGTGATAGATCAGTAGGTAAGGTCATAAGACACATTAAATAGAATACATTGTTGCTATTGTACACATAAATTTATACCAAAACAAGAAAACGAAGCACTGACAAATATATCAAATGATTAATGATAAAGTTAAAAATGCCATCTTTATTTACATTTTAGACCAAAATGACAGTAAAAAATGACAAAAACACATAGCTTAATGTTAATATGTAAAAATAAACAAAAGTATAAATCAACTGAGTTTAAGAAGATAATTAAAAATTTCAATTGACAACTAATGACCAGACTGATTTTTCTTGTTATTACTTTGGTAAATCAAGAGTATGGTCACAGCATGCCATTTAGGTAGTACACAATTGCATATAAAGAAATAGGTAAGCGGAACTTGTGACAAACATCGGCTTATATAAACTGTTTTATTGATCGACTAGTTTTGACCCTTCTTGGGTCATCATCTGGATTATTTATATAAGCATAATGTGAAATTCATGGTCCGGCATAATAAATATTAAATAATGTTATCTCTTAATTGTAAAATACTTTACTACTGTAATTGTCATCATGCTTTTTCAGAACTGTTATGAAAAAATGAAACAACAACAACACACACTTACCCCTGTGGTTTTAATACTGGGAATTTAGCTGATAAAGATGAATAATTCAAATTGTATAATGCCTTAGACATATACCTTTTTCCATAAAAAAATCTGAAATCGTTGTACAATGGGTGCTCTGAAATATATTTGCATGTGGTCGCATAGTATCAGGGGTTGTATGATTGTTCAATAAAAAAATGTTCATATATCACAAGAAAAATCAAACATTGTAAGCTTGTATGATACCTGAAAGAAGACTTTATGAGGCTGGCTAGAGTTTCGTTTATATTTTTTAATCAAAAGCTTTTCTTACAAACCCAAACACTGTACAAAATTTGTGAAGCATTGCTCTCTTTTAACTCCCATTTAATACTTGCACAAATCTTGTACAAAAAGTTCAAATGTTTTTCAAAAATACGGTATGTGCAGCGATAGTACAAAAAGCCTTGAATTGCAATGATCAATGTTTGCTCACCACTGTCCCATCGAGTGGCCTGTGTGGTGAAGGGTGTGTGTGTCCTGTTGCAGGGAGTATCCAGCATGAACTCCTTGATCCCAAGTTCTTGCAGCAGGGCACCCAGAGTTGCCGCTGTTAATATATCCCCTGGGACCAGAGAGTGGTCTGTCAGCCAGGCATCCAGGGAAAAACCTAATGGGAAGACATTGGGACTGAATGCAAGTTACTGTGGTTAATATACAAGTATGCATATATTAAGCCATGTTGGGTTCATAAGGAAATACTTGCAGTGTAAGGTCAACAAGTATGAATCATATTTAACAATGTTAGGCTCACATCTGCTTATACAGTTCACTGTGTACAGTAAAATTGCAGTGTCATGTATTTATTTACTTTTAACCTCACTAGTTTATGATAAATCATAAGTATAAAGACAGAAAAAATTGTATGCCCCACACACAAGCCTTAAAGAGCCATACCAAAGGTTTGGGTTTTTAGTTTATTTTTTCCTGATAATTAAAAAATCTGGTTACTCACATAAGTACAAAAAATAAATTTGCTATGTTAATCATTATCCAGTGGCAAAAAATTTCTCCTTGAAGAGAAGCCTACCTGGAACAATGAAACCAGCATCCAGTTTACACATTGGCTTAGTGAATGTGGTGTTCCTCAAGATGTGTGCAGTGAAATCACAGCTATCCTTCTCAAAGCACACATGTAAAATGAGGTCAGCCGTATACTGTCTTGCAGATGGTGTATGTGTCAGTTGGTAGCTGCAATATGTACAAATATTAACATGGTCATGGCCATTAAGCACTCAGTTTTGGGTCGTTAAAGACATTGGACTCACAATAGATAGTTCAGGTTCAACCCCCAAGACCAGATACCAGATGATAATGTTAACTGTAGGCTGTCTATAGAGCAGTTGGAAAGTTAAGAAGACTTACTATAATTTGCAAAATTATTGTGAGTTTTAAGTGTTTAGTGTTTCTGCCTCTTGAAATACCACATATATGATGTTGTAACCTTAATATTACCTAATATTTAACCATTTGGCATTGAACAAGCAGCATTTGCTATTTTCAGAAAACAAGCGAAGACTTCTTAATAATGTAGGTAGACATACACCCTTCATCTTAGTACAATACACATAGAACCACAATGTGTATGAGCAACCAACCTTAGTGAAAAAATACAACTTATCATTATATATAAATATTCAATAAATTGAATGAAAATGGACTTTTGATTTGCACACACTATATCTAAGATTAAGCTACTGTAAAGTTTATGAACATTACAATGAGCATTTACTTACTCTAGACGAATAACACCAAGCAGGTAAAATGAATCTGACTTTCCTGAAATGAGACGAAAGTTCATATCTGTAAGTTTATGAATAACAAGTTAATAAATAAAGGATTTTACAAGAAACAAAAACAATACAATCGCACCACATGAAAGATTTACATGCAATATATATCTTAATTACAAATCATCACTTATAAGGATGATGTACATGTTAATTTACTTACTCCTATTTCAATCTGAGAAGTATCCACAATGCATATATTTCCTTTTCCAAGGAAGTAATTTCATGGGAGATATGATAGTCATAGTAGGGGAGTAATTAAAATAAATACCCTCACATATATGACATGATATATAAATGACATGATATATACCGTATTCACTCGTGTAATGGTCGCACCCGTGTAATGGCCGCACCCCCAAAATGATCGCGAAATTTGAAGAAAAAATCCTAATTCAATGTATTGGCCGCACCCCCAAAATGACCGCAAAATTTGAAGAAAAAAATATGAAGGCCGCACAGTTTATACAGCGGAGCTCCGCTATATCGTCAATACTCTCGGTCAACGATTAACCGTCTCACATATATTTCCCTTTGTTCTGCATGAAACACAGCTTATTATCCGTCAGTAAACACTTAAACAAACTTTCAACTTCAGTCTGCTAAATACACCAAGCTGTAATTTACTTGGCGTTTCTGTGTAGACTTGCCTCATTACACAGGTCAAGTGACTGACTCTGAGATAAGCTGTTGTCAAGGTGATATCGATCGGAGCAGTTTGACAGTGAGGGAGTGAACGATGTGTTTTTATAAGCAGCTGCCGATAACATTTCTCCATGAAGTTATTGATTGGTGGAATGTACACAAGGACAGTGCACTGTTCCCCGATATATCGTGTACTGTCATACCAGACTTGGTGACGTAGATCAAAAAAATTAATTTCATGCCGCCACGAGCTACAGGATAGCAGTGCGACTGAGACTAAATACATTCGCAACGTGTCAAAAATACAGTCACTGTTTACCAATTAACCCTTTTGTTGAGACAGCATGACTGGTCGACGCTCCTGTTTATTTTTCACCTCGTCAAAGAGATTGTTGCCTCGTATCAAAGCTGTGTTGTTTTATCGGCTCTACTATGAAATCCTTTGATCTGCATTGTAGTGTGCACATGACAGCTGGGTGAAATTGTTTGATAATGCAAACATTCAGAAATATGATACAAGAGATAAAACTAGGAAGTCATTTATAAATTATGGAATATGTCCACATTGGTTAGACAAAAGCATAGAACGGCGCTATCTCGTTCATATCGTCCGTCAACCTGCTACTTAGAGAGCTCATCTAGACGCATGGCGTCCCAAAAATCGGCAGAATCGTTCTAGAAAAAATGTCCCAAGGCCTTACACCTATAGAATGGCCGCACCCTCAACTCCTTAACGATAAAATCGGGTAAAAAAGTGCGGCGATTACACGAGTGAATACGGTATGACAAAATCATGCAATGCCTAGTTATGTAACAAATGTACAAGCCATACAGCAGTGCAGAATAAGATGTGCTTTCAAAACTTTCATCAGACAGATTATCATATATTGATCGGCATTTGAAAGGTCATTTTAAGTATGCATACCCCATTCATATGTTGCTAGGGATATATTGAGCTTAAGTTTGTCGATCTGGACAACAAGGCGGTTGTTGCAGGCATCAATCTGTACGGACACATGGACACTTCTCTGGAGGACATCTATTTGCACACAGCACTCAACTCCTGTACAGTAGTCAGGGATGACACAGACCAGGGTGGAAGGAAGATGGGGCAGTGATAGATCCAAAGGACAGTCTAAAAGGTTGGAGCAGACCAAATAATCATCACCATAATTATAAAAATATGTATATTTTATTAATTAATTCTCTAAAAAGGGGAGTAGACCTAATATTGTTGATTTACAAATTCCATAAATTTAAGATACACACAATAATGAGGGTGCACATTGATCTGATTCTAATAAGCATGTCTTGACAAATTAAAAATTGATTTACCATAAGTATCTGGCCTTGTTATCCTTTGTTTTAAGGTTTAGTCCATTCCATATTTAAGATGAAAAAACACATTGCATAATAAACAAAACTGTGAAGTACTATGTGTATATAGATGTGTATTTATTATCTGGAAAAACTTTACAATCTTAATACTAGTTTTATGATGATGTGTTTTTATTGTCAATTTTTGTTTTTATTACAAAAGAAGTTTGATCAAGTACATGTGTATGTGTAAAATTAAGTACTGATTTGTGCTAGGTTCGCACTCTCATTCCAGTACAGCTCTAAATACTGTAATGTTGATTGTTAAGTAGAAATAACTAACTAAAAAAATATAGAGAGAAAAACAGACTAAAAGAAATGAGTAATCTAAAACATGTACAATTGTTCCAGCCTTGTCTGTCTTTCACATAGGGGTGTACATGCTTGCTGCACTGTTCAGTGTCCAGGAACTCCCCAATACCAAGGGTATCCACCAGTCTGGCCAGAGTCAGTTCACTTAGAGCAGACATTGCGTTTCCTCCCATCGGACCCAACCAACCAGACAATGAAAAATCTGCAAACAAACAAGGGTCATGTTACCTGACATCTAATTAGGGCAATGTGAATTTAACATCAAATGAATGTGAAAGCTATTTTACAAAAAGTTACAGCTATATTTACTGACAGGCATGTTTCAATATATACGCTGATATTTTCTTTTATTACATACCTTCTACTGTTTAACTGAAAATATTATCAATATTTACCCGTGCGATACGTTATTAAACATTGTTGCTGGAATTGTCATGTCGTTCGTTTTTAAGGTACATGTATGTAATAAAAGGAATTACTGCAACGTGATTTTCCCGATCAAAGGATCACGTCTCATTGCTTGCATAATAATGTATTACACCTCATCATTCTGTCTCGTGATGATAGCATATTATGCAAGCAACGAGATGTGACCCTTGACTCCAAACACCATATGGCAGTAATATTCCCCGTGTAGCATCTATCCACTATAAAAAATATGTACATGTATACCTTACAAAAAGCATAAAATATATATAAAAATGATACTACAATTAGTAGTAACAGACACAAAATGGTGAACATATGCAACATATACAAGTTTCTAACCATTTGACAGTAGCACAAAATCTATTTAACAAGATAAATTGTGTAAGACAGTAGCATTCTATTCATTAGAAAGGGTGTTTTATTTACCAGGTACTTTGAATGACTGGTCTAATTTACACAGAGGTTTTGTAACAGGCATGTCTGTGAGGATAGTGTGTCTATCACAGCTGCTGGCTGCATCCAGACAGATACTGGTATCCAGAGACAGTAAGAAGCTTGTGTCTCCATCCTTCAAGGTAAACCTATGATGTAGAAATGGGTAAATGAACAACTGATGGCTGAAGACAGATTACAAAACAGAAACAGAACTTATGAGCATAGTGCCGAGTATGTCCTGATCCTTTTTTTACTTAACATATACACATTGATAGCAGCTAATGTCAAATTGACATAATCTATTTTATTATTGTATTGTTATTGTATTGTGAAGTAAACAAGTCAAATTTATTCTTCATATAAAATATGAGCAGTGATTTTTTTATACAAGAATAAAATTCTCAGTATAACAGAACATTAAATACAAATATGCAAAATGTTCATAACATAATTATTTGAATAATGATGCTTTGAAAAACTTTTTGCTGCTAAGCTATAAATTTCAACTTACCCAATATCTAGAATTCCCATCAAATCAAGAGGGATTCTTTTTCCTAAAAAAACATAGTTATTCTTAGCAAAATATAGAAAAAGAGGACTTTATGCTTTGTTTTCTGGTATTATCTTTTAATCAAAGCATACAATGTATCCATGAAAATATTTAAATATTTATTCATATTTTTCAATACATACTTTTTTTGCATGACCATTATTTGAATTCTTAATGTACTTGAAATTTATATTGTAATCAAATATTTTAAATCAACCAATACTGAATGATTTTATTCATACCATATGGTATCTCCAGGAGTGAGTAATTGTAAGCAAGACTCTCCATGTGTGCTGACACAGTGTAGTCACAGATCTCAAGATTAACGCCAAGGGAGAATGATCGCTTAAGAGAGGCCACGCTTGCACAGCACATGATCTCTGTGCAGGATGACCCCAGGGAGCACACTAGCCAATCTGGTAGCGTCGGCAAGGTATTCACTGCAGAGCAGGCTGAAGATTAAAAACATTAATGTTAATTGAATTATAATAAGTAAAACATCTTATTTGGTTTTATAACAATTGTAAACAATTATTTATTGCAGTTATTTTCAGAAATGCAGTATGTATGTATTATATTGATTTGTTTGAAAGTATCAGTTAAGGCAAATATTAATGCATTGAAACATTTTTGTGTATATTGGGTATTCATCACAGCTGTATGTCTTTTGGAAGAAGCATACTGTTATTGCCATGACTATAGATGAATAGAGACAAACTGCCTCCATGAAATATAAAGGGAACTGGTGAACAATGGCAGAATGTGTAATAATGAGATGCTTTCCTAACTGCCTTAGCAAAATGAATCTATATCTGAAAGATATATACTGATGGACAAGTGAAAGACAGCATTATAATTGTATGCTCTATTGAGAACCATGGCAAAATACATTTATACTTGGGCTATTATTTCACCTTATTTACAGGTATTGTGCTTACATCTGCAACTACCCTGCCTACCTGATGTCCATCCATTTGTGTGTCCACTATAGGTAGTCGGAGAGCATTGGTTTGGCAGCAGCAAGGAAGCCAGGCCAAGATCCTCAAACAGTTGGGACAACAACACACCTCCAAGACCACCCACACTGACACCATGACTGGCCAACCAGCTGTCCAGTGAAAAGTCTGGAGACAGAAAACAATACTCAATGTACAATACTATGTAGGCTGCAGGTAATGAAAGACATATAACTCGGAGTACAGACTTAGATCTTTCATTGGTTTACACATAAAGAAAAATATATGCCACCCGTTAATAGGTATTGCTACAAAGAAAAACATCCCAGGTCCAAGTCTTAACCACTGGACCAATGCGAATGCCTTGAATGTTTGCAATAATCTAAAAATATGTTTAGAAAGATTTTGATACAAATATTAATTTAATTTTGTTCTTAACACATCTTACAGTAAAAAAAAATTGTTGACATAAGTTATTAACAAGATGCAGTCAAGCCCATATCTATAAACCATTGACCAATCAGCAGAGAGATTATCAGTTGCTACAAGGTACCAAATGCTGTCTGCCATTGCCACCAACAAGCTGACCAGTACAGGTCTTTTATACTTGCAAGTAAAGCAGTTTTTGAAAACAAAGATTTCTGACCATACAATGTTCATGGGGTTTTAAATAAACTTGACATAGATATCTTGATAGAATTGTAGGCGGCGATCGCTTTATTCATTCTTCAAGGTCAAATTAGAACTTTTCTCAAGGCATGTTAGGCATTCACCATAACCAGCTAAATGTGACTAAATAAACAGATAAAGACTTAAAATCCTCAACATAATAATTTACTCTTTTTCTTAGTTCTAATTTCATTTAGACGCTTTAAAATTTAAAAAAAGACAGTATGTCTGAGAGTTGATAACTGAAAATAGGTTGTTTTTCACTTGTGAACATTAACAGAAACAAGAAAATCTGTATATATATCATTGTCGAAGTTCCTTAGTTGGACAGTCAAACCACATGAACTACCAGCATGTTTGCTGTCTAATGTAGGTTTGTGATGTTGGCCGAGAATTCAGTTTAACCTGGATACTGAATACCCAATGCCAAAATCCCAGGGAACTTCATCAATCTATCTAATGTAAGCAGGTTCTTTGTCATGTAACTAAGGGTGCAGAACAAAGAATAAATTGCTCTTCATAGCAAATGTAAGACATTGCTTTATTATGATACAAGATCAACAAGAGAATATTACAACTGATGAAGTTTATGACAAAAGAAATAGTTACATTATTACCTTTCTTGTTAAATATGAAAATGTTAGTTTGAATAGTCTTTCACTGAACAATCATGATGTAGATGCAATGCAATGGTATACTGACCAGGTAATAAAAAGCCTTTATCGAAGTTACACAGGGGTTTTGGGAAGATAGATTCTTGCACTATCTGGGTATCCATTAGACAATGACTGTCATCGAAGCACACCGACAGTCCCGCGGTGACAACAAACACCTGGCTGGACTCAAGGTTATCAATCTGGTACCTGTAGATGAGATTACTTACATCAGTCCAAAACTATTAAAAATTAATGATGAGGGTTTTTTAAAAAAAACACCAGTACAATATCTATTTTTTGAAACCATTACAAGCAAAATAAAAAATGCATGCATCAATAAGAAATACTTACTGCAGTATATTGAATGTTCTTAAATGGATTGTCATTGTTTGTGTTTTGAATATAATAATGTTCATTATGTTAAATTTAACATAATGACTTTTATTTACAGGAAAATTGAGCTAAGCTGTTTGTTTACATAGTTTCTAAGCATTTGGATTGCCTCTGCCTTTTTCCTATTGTCAATGCCTGGTTCCTGGCATATACCCAGAAAGCATCTGTAGAGCACCTGTTAGGAACCAGCACTTAACTACTTCCTTTTCCTGTAAATCAGCAGACGAAACTGCAAGCAAAATTGTGCTCTTGGCATATCAACTATATATCTTCTATATTTTAAGCAATCAGAGAAATAAAGATTAATATTTAGGTGAAGCAAGATGCCTAGGAGAGGAACAAAGAGGAAAGGCCCACAAGAGGAGATGGCAGCTCAATTAAATGAGCCAGAGGGTAAGAGACCTCATGTAATTGATTTTGAGGAAATAATCAGGGCCTCCAATATTCCTGTTCCTGAGCCAGGGTGTGGTGTAAGCATGCAAATGCCTCAACCACAGATTGAGGAAAATTTACCTGGGCACTCATTCAATAACTCAACAATGCATACGCCTGGAATTAGATTAGCAAATGATGACTTGGCAATCCACATTCCCCACTCTTTAAAGAACCAAATACAACGAGGGGATTATATAAATCTAGCTCTTCTTCTCAAGGGGGCAGTGGATTTGGCAGAATTTTGTGCTGGCAACGTGGTAAGGCTAGGTTCAGATGGCACTCTAGAAACAAGGCAGCGTGAGTGCAGGGAAAAAATTGACACCATTGAAAGATGGACTGATGCATTCACAATTTATATGTCTGTTTATCTCTCTCGTTACCCTGAGAAAACCCTAGAAATACTGCATTACATGTATAACATAAGGGAATGTGCTAAGTACCAGGGTGGTGGGGCTTGGAAGGTGTATGATGAACAGTTTAGACTGCGCCAGGCCGCCAACCCCACTCCTTGGTCACAAATCAACAACGATCTGTGGTGGCGCTGCATGCAAGTTAACTATAATTAATATTTGCGAAACAATGTAGTTTTTGCTGGCAAGACCAAAACACACCTTAAAAGAAATGCAATCATTGATCGGAAAGCTTAACTTTTGTTGCCGAGCTATTCCAATGGGTAGACCATTTTGCCGCCAATTAGTAAATGCAATTTGTGGACTTCCAAAGCCTCATCATCACATACGCATCAATGAAGGCATTAGGAAAGACATTAACATGTGACATCATTTCTTTAGAACACACATGGGGATATCAGTCTTTCATGATAGATTCTGGAGTATGAACAATGAATTGACCTGTACACAGACAGTGCAGGGGGTCCAAATATGGGTTTTGGCATTTACTTTGGAGGACAATGGTGTAATGCAAGGTGGCCAGATAGATGGCATATTGAAGGGTTTACAAGGGACATTACTGTACTGGAACTGTTTCCAATAGTAACTGCTTTGTTTATCTGGGCCGACAACGGTAGAAACAAGAAAATCATGTTTAATTGTGATAATAGAGCTGTCGTGGACATTATTTACAAACTGTCATCAAAAAAAACAAATCAGTAATGTGCCTTATAAGAATACTGACAATGCGGTGTCTTAGATTTAATATTATCACCAAGGCATGTCATATAGCTGGGTAAAGTAACTATATGTGATGCACTGTCTCGCTTTCAGCTAAGTCGTTTCCGTCAGTTGGCACCAGATGCAGAACCAATTGTTCAAATCACTTTTCACAGTGGCCTATTTTGGTTTGTTCAGGGTCAGCAAAATAGTAGCGCAAACTGCAACAGTCTCTGGCACAGCCATTGGGTCTAAAGATATTATTGTCACAGAAGACAGTGTAGCTATCACTATACGAAGACATAAGACGAATCAAACAGGTTTTCCGGTCACAATAAAACTGCTGGCAGAGGCAGATAAGTCAATTTGTCTGGTAAGATGGATCAATGCATACAGTCAAGCCGTCCAACACATTGCAGTCTTTTGTTGTTTTTTCTGTCACCACAATTCAGCAACTGTCACTAGACAGCAATTCTCAGGGGTCCTAGCCAAAAGCATCGCAAAAACAAGGTATGCTCCGGGACATTATAGGTCCAACAGTTTCCATATAGAAGAGCATCAGACCTCATAGCCCAGGGTATACCCATGTCTAAACTCATAGAAATGGGCTGATGGCAATCCCAGGCTTGCCGACTATACTTACGTACTTAATAACTATACTCTATTTTGACACACTTTTTAGCACTATGGATTCACAAAACCCTTTTCAAACAATATAAATAATGGCAAAATTTTGTTTTCCTAATAGACGTTTGGATCCTGGGAGATTCAATTCCATACTGGGCGGGTCTAACAGCTCAAGTGACTGGAAGACCTAATTTGAAAACTTCCTCAGAGATTTATGAAGTTGTTTTCTGGGCATTGGCTGGAGAGAGTTTCGTCACAAAATTGAGACACAGTTACTGCTAAACACACACCCCAAACTACTATTAATACACTTAGGAGACAATGACCTTACAAGGTTATCAATATGGCAGATGCACAATATAATAAAACATGAGATCCACTACTTAAGGGCAGCCTTTCCCAACACAATTTTAATTTGGGTCAACATTCTACCACATCAGGTATGGCTTAATGGGCAATATAGCAAGGTTATAAATCTGAAGCGGAAAAAGAGTTACCGTTTAGGTAGGAATTTGTCCTCTCAACTGGCCAATCTGATATTGTCAATGTAGACATAAAAACTTTTTCCGCCCTGTTAGTGTCCACCTTAACCAAGTGGGAATTGAGTTCTATTTGGACACCATTAGAGATGTTCTTCTAAAACACATTTAAGAATTTTGGGGGAAACTTCGTTTTGTGGCGGGAAAATTCTTCCAGCTGAGAGTTGGTCGGGAATCAGGACCTTTAGCTATAATATAAGTTACATTTTTAGCTATTTTAGGTGGTTGTGGAAAACCTTACCTGATGGTGTTGCTACGGCTACAGAATCATCAGTGAAGGGGAAAACACAATCAATGGGCTAAAAGCTATCAAAGCAATAAAGTGGGAATGACATAGGATAGGGTGGCATCTAGCACAGATATACATAACGTGTACTAATATTTACCCTGGTGTCTTGGTAATGACTAGCTTTGCGTTTGCAGAATATCCAGCTTGCATTTATGCTGTTGGGGAATACAAATACCTAGGTTTTGCCCTTGCTTTTGGTAATTCCTAGCTTTGCTTTGCCTTGCTTGTATTTGCTACGAGTACCTAGGATTTGCTCTTGCAGTTTGGTGTCTTGGTAATTACTAGCTTTGCGTTTGCAGAATATCCAGCTTGCATTTATGCTGTTGGGGAATACAAATACCTAGGTTTTGCCTTTGCTTTTGGTAATTCCTAGCTTTGCTTTGCCATTTCTTGCGTTTGCTACGAGTACCTAGGTTTTGCTCTTGCAGTTTGGTAATTCCTAGCTTTGCACTTGCATAACTTGCATAAAAGACACCTTGCACAATTATGCTGGTAGTGTTGCATATTGTCTATTAGCTACAACTTGGTTTTGCACTAGTACATTGCAGAAATAATGGTTTAAGGGAATTATAATTGAGATTCTCGACCTTCTCTCGGCTGGATGCTTTTTTATGCAGTCCACCTTGGTGCCTTAAGTAGAAATAGTGATATTGCTTGTTCGCGGCCACAAAAAGCCACTTCTTTAAATTATAGAAACCATGGACACTCTGTATATGGCTTTGCCAACCTCTCTCTAATTGCTAATAAATGTATTATTAAACACTGAGTTTACCTTATTCTGTGTCTTGCCCTTTCAATTGTAATTGTTAAATAATGTTCATTATGTTAAATTTAACATAATGACTTTTATTTACAGGAAAATTGAGCTAAGCTGTTTGTTTACATAGTTTCTAAGCATTTGGATTGCCTCTGCCTTTTTCCTATTGTCAATGCCTGGTTCCTGGCATATACCCAGAAAGCATCTGTAGAGCACCTGTTAGGAACCAGCACTTAACTACTTCCTTTTCCTGTAAATCAGCAGACGAAACTGCAAGCAAAATTGTCCCACCCACCACACCCTGAGAAAAAAAAAAAAAAAATGAAAAAATGAAAAAATAAAATAAATTGCTAAAGCCAAAGATGTAAGTTATATCTTAGATTGAATTATGTTTCAATCCGCACTACAATAAGATGTGTTTCTTCTTCATAAATGTATCACATAAATACTGTTGTTGTTTTCTGTCTGAGTACCTTTATATCCTATCTAAGGATCATTGGCAACAAGTTGTCAAGCCTTTATTATTTGGCAGTTTCCCTTCACATGTTAAGATTAGACTGGCATTACGGTCAAGACTTAGCTGCTATACTGTACATATTATATTAAGAACTTTGTAACCTGGCTGTGAGAACATTTTGCTGCTGCGTGTTTGATTTGTATGCTTCAGGTACCACCTGCACTATCTGCGGTTGAAGGTTCACCATGTGCCATGCAGATGGCTTGGTAACAATGCTTCACAAGGATGGGAGGTACTCAACCAGATCCTGGTTATAGAAGGGACTTCTAGAACAAGCCAGGACTTCTCAATGAACAACCATCTACACTGACCAAGAAAGTGTCAACTTGTACCAGACCAGTGCCTTATGAACAAATAGTATTGCCCATTGAATGACAATCCATACTGACCAAGAAAGTGTCAACTTGGACCCGACCAGTGTCTTTATGGGCGCATAGTTTTGCTCATTGAACAACAATCAATGGTACCCAAGAACGTGTCAATATGGGCCTGACCAGTGTCATTAAGGACAAATAAAAAGTACTGTTAACTAAACTCAAACATGCTTATTTAATCTGCAGATATAGAAATTGTGACTCAACATATATTCAGGACACAATTCCATGATTTACGATGCCTTGCTCCAAAGGAGACAAACCTGACATTTTAAAATAATATTTGTGCCGGTTATGGTACAACCAGTCAAAGAATATAGATACTACTAATTCTGTCGCGAACTAAATTGTGTTTTAGACTCTTAAGGCGAAATACATGAAGGTTTAAAGGTGGGAAAATTCTTCCAGCTGAGAGTTGGTCGGGAATCAGGACCTTTAGCTATAATATAAGTTACATTTTTAGCTATTTTAGGTGGTTGTGGAAAACCTTACCTGATGGTGTTGCTACGGCTACAGAATCATCAGTGAAGGGGAAAACACAATCAATGGGCTAAAAGCTATCAAAGCAATAAAGTGGGAATGACATAGGATAGGGTGGCATCTAGCACAGATATACATAACGTGTACTAATATTTACCCTGGTGTCTTGGTAATGACTAGCTTTGCGTTTGCAGAATATCCAGCTTGCATTTATGCTGTTGGGGAATACAAATACCTAGGTTTTGCCCTTGCTTTTGGTAATTCCTAGCTTTGCTTTGCCTTGCTTGTATTTGCTACGAGTACCTAGGATTTGCTCTTGCAGTTTGGTGTCTTGGTAATTACTAGCTTTGCGTTTGCAGAATATCCAGCTTGCATTTATGCTGTTGGGGAATACAAATACCTAGGTTTTGCCTTTGCTTTTGGTAATTCCTAGCTTTGCTTTGCCATTTCTTGCGTTTGCTACGAGTACCTAGGTTTTGCTCTTGCAGTTTGGTAATTCCTAGCTTTGCACTTGCATAACTTGCATAAAAGACACCTTGCACAATTATGCTGGTAGTGTTGCATATTGTCTATTAGCTACAACTTGGTTTTGCACTAGTACATTGCAGAAATAATGGTTTAAGGGAATTATAATTGAGATTCTCGACCTTCTCTCGGCTGGATGCTTTTTTATGCAGTCCACCTTGGTGCCTTAAGTAGAAATAGTGATATTGCTTGTTCGCGGCCACAAAAAGCCACTTCTTTAAATTATAGAAACCATGGACACTCTGTATATGGCTTTGCCAACCTCTCTCTAATTGCTAATAAATGTATTATTAAACACTGAGTTTACCTTATTCTGTGTCTTGCCCTTTCAATTGTAATTGTTAAATAAACAATAACCTCTGTCTTTTAACCTTTGATTCTAAAATATTGCTAAGACATAATAGCTCCATAAAACAAATGATAACATAGCATGTTTACTTAAAGGTTTAGCTGCATAAACTTAATGATTCATTGATTGGTTTATCGTAAATGATTAACCAGACTTACAGTGAGTAGAACTAAAACGTAAAGACCTTGTGTTGATGTTGCCTCTAATGCTGAGATGATGTAGTTTGCACTACTTTGTTGTAAATGACAATTACCAACCCTTTTATGAAGTTGTCTGTAACTTGGATATGATTTAGTTATCCCTACTCATATTGTTTTGTAAACAAATGTTATATCGGAGTTGCCTCTAGCATTTAGATGCTCTAGTTTGCACTGCACCAATCATAAAAAATTAAACTGTTATTAACATTCCTGAACTTCTATTGAGGTTACATCTAACTTCGAGATGATATAATCTTTATAAGATCCTCTTCATAAGATCTGTATTTTAGCTGACATTACCAACATTAAATTGAAAATGCCTCAAACTTTAAGGATTATAGCTGAACCCCTTCATAAAACATGCATTGTAAAACAAATGATAACATAGCATGTTTACTTAAAGGTTTAGCTGCATAAACTTAATGATTCATTGATTGGTTTATCGTAAATGATTAACCAGACTTACAGTGAGTAGAACTAAAACGTAAAGACCTTGTGTTGATGTTGCCTCTAATGCTGAGATGATGTAGTTTGCACTACTTTGTTGTAAATGACAATTACCAACCCTTTTATGAAGTTGTCTGTAACTTGGATATGATTTAGTTATCCCTACTCATATTGTTTTGTAAACAAATGTTATATCGGAGTTGCCTCTAGCATTTAGATGCTCTAGTTTGCACTGCACCAATCATAAAAAATTAAACTGTTATTAACATTCCTGAACTTCTATTGAGGTTACATCTAACTTCGAGATGATATAATCTTTATAAGATCCTCTTCATAAGATCTGTATTTTAGCTGACATTACCAACATTAAATTGAAAATGCCTCAAACTTTAAGGATTATAGTTGAACCCCTTCATAAAACATGCATTGTAAAGACATGACCAAACTAATAATGATGGTGACTAAAATAATAACCGTATATTAAAGACGCCTCTGACGTTGAGATGCTCCTGTTTGCCCCACTGGTAGTTGAGGAGAGAGATGTTGAGTGAGAACTTCTCCACTCCGATATGTAGCTGATAGGTACATGCGTCCAGATGGATGTACGCATGGATGGACCGTGAAATGAAAGGCACATCAACACAGCAGTCCATCGCAGTGCAGGATGAGTGAAGTGTACAGGAGAAAGAATCTGGCAAGGATGGCAAGGTGACATGCTGGGGGCAGTCTGTCAACATACAAACAACACTGCTGGAAACAGTTTGGAAGAAATAAGAATTCATGGAACATTTTCCTGGATCATAATGCAGCATTAAAGTGACATTGGACTAGATAAAATGTAATTTTGTAAAGCATAAAAACATAAAAACTACCATATCAAATAAGTAAGTCCAATATTATTATCAACTTACTGAGAATAACTATTGAGAATATGTAAAGTTGGTATGATCATAAACAATGATTGTATTACAGAAAGGCTCATTACTATCACACTCCCTATGCCTGCATTTACCATTCTTCCAACCATGTGCTGAGGGCTGGTAACCAGCACTTGTTCTGTCACACTGGTTCCCTTCCATATAGGGCAGCACGCCAAGCCGAGCCAGTAACTTGTCCACCATGTATCCCTCTAGAGCAGCTCCAATCTGCGAACCGGCATTGTCCACAAACTGGGTCAGGTCAAAGTCTGCAGATAGTGTTAAAGGGTGGGATCAATATAAAACAGTTATGTAAAAACTAAGTGTGTACTTGTACCAAATAATTTGCCTCATTTAAGGATAACCCACACAACAAAGTACAGAACTGCTTACTGTAGTGGTATATAAGTCAGGTAATTGATCTCCAAGATATTTAAGGACTTATCAATTCCCTTTCAATAACTTCTCTTATTGGGACATTTTTCTCTTCATCATATGTTTATCATAGACAACTAAATGAACTAAAATGTTAAATGGTTTGTTGGGTGTGTAAAATGATGTGTTGAAAAAACAAGCCCGATTGATTGTGCATAAATCTGGTTTTAATTTAGATAAAACACTCTGAATACCCTAGAGACTCTGTTTATGCATTTATCATCAATAAACATGGACATAATGTTTGTCTGCATGAAATCGTTGGTAAGTGAACACATTGGAGGCAAACTTTATGGCTCATTTTTTGCTAAACTTGGTCAGATTGTTTGTCTACATAAAATCTTGGATGAATTTTAATTGGGGTACCATGTATCAGAAAGGAGGTCTCTAGGTTAAATCCTAGAAGTACTTGTTAACACAAATTGATGCCACAATGTTCATTGCATAAAACTTGGATGAGTTCATAATGCCATCCCATGGGATCAAAAATAAGTTTGTAGGCCAAATCATTTAAGAACCCTGTGAACATCCTGAAAGAGTTTTAGGACCAAATCTCCACACACCGTAAACAGAATCTTAGTCTGCATTTACACCTTGATGGGTTAATGTGTGCATGGACTTGCTAAACAATTAGCTTGTGATCACTCTCCAGATGCCAATGGCATAGTCGTGAACATTTTGTCTTGTTATTAGGTTTTAAATCACAGCAACAGCCAGGGTCCTCATGTCAGCAAGTCTGAGCTATAATTTTCCTCTTTTTTACTTAATTGATTGTTTAATAAAGATTATCTGTATTGTCAAGTAAACGAAATGAAACAATTTTACAGCAATTTAAAAAGACTTGTTTTTTGATTACTGAGAAACGATTTTACTTTGCACTATGTTGATATAAAGTTTCTGAAATGTATTATTTGTGAGGCAGATAATTTCATGGGAGAACAAAGCTCTAGCTCTTGTGGATTCTGACAAGAAGATTTTCTAAGTTTTCCTATATAGCCGAATATCAAAAATGGCCACGCCTCTGGTGGCCAGGTTGTTTTGAAGGTTTGGATTCTGTGAACATTCTTGATACAGGACCACCCAAGGTACATGTGTGCTAACTATCAAGGCTCTAGCTCTTGCAGTTTCCGACAAGAAGATTTTCTAAGTTTTCCTTTACAGCCTTATAAGGAAATTGGCCATACACCTGGTGGTCTTGTTTTTTGATAGATCAGAATTATTTGAACAATCTTCATATAGGGCCAAAAATAGAACCTGTATGCCAAATATCAAGGCTCTAGCTCTTGCAATTTCTGACAAGACAATTCTTTATGACTTCCTATATAGCCATTTATAGAAAATGGTCATGCCTCTGGTGGCCATGTTTTTTGATTAATGAAAATTATTTGGACAACTTTTCATTCTTTATTTCTGGTGCTTAAGCTTCTGTGAAAGTTTAGCTGAATCTGACCAAGCAGTTTCAGAGGAGATGCCATTTGAAAATGTGGAAAGTCATGTGGCATGTGATGCTGGACTGTGGGTATTCACAATAGCTCAGGTGAGCTAAAAATTGTATTGATTCATGTCAAAACAGATGTTTAAATATTGTTTGATTGTAGAGATATTTATTTTAATGGGTATATTTATTACTAATACATACGCAACGTTTTGTCTTCAAGCTATTACATGTGTATTTCTATGCAAAATTTTCTACTTCTTCTTTGAACATCACCATTGATGGTAAAAAATCATTCGTAAGGTTAACAGTAACATTTATTAAATGAAATTAAATTAGTATTAACAAACCAAGCTCCAAACCTTATAAAAAAAATCGTTGTTGAATGTGTGCATTTTTTGTTTTAAATATGCCAAACTGGCATGTAAAATGTCATTTGAGAAAATGACTCAATCTAGAGTGTGCAAATAACAAATAACAAAATATATAAGATGCTTAAGTGGTCAGATGGACTAAGCGCAATTTTGAAGGTATATTACATTACTGTAAACACAGTAAGTACATTGTCCTTAGAGTGATTATCTTTAAATATTTTTACTCACAATGAAGAGCAATGTCTAACAAAGCACATGGTAATAAGGCTATGTAAACCAATCATAGAAAATAGGATGATGCAATGTTTAACCAATGTTGCCAAATTTCAAAATACAATACTGTAGTATCTTTTAAAGACAATGATAATTACAAATTTAAAAATTTAACCACAGGAAATGACATGATAAAAATATGATCTTCATTCGGTTTTATAAAAAAGGCAGAAACATTTCATGTTTCAATGCATGATAAAGAAAAAGCTGTCTATACAGAAAATTGCTTAAAAAATGTAATGAAGGACAATAAATCCAGTAAAAGCCATGCAATTGAAGTTGTTTCACCTTGACATGCAGCTACACACCAATACCAATCGCCCATGAAAGCATGAAAAAGTTCTAATAAAAAAATATAAACTAATTCAGGCACAAGTAAATATCAATATTAATTATGCATCAGTATTAATTATCCATGCAAGTATGAAGTATTTCAAGTGAATAAAAATGAAAATTACATGAAACAGCTTATTAATGTGTAGACGGGTGGACATTTGGATGGACAAATGGATGCACGGGAGGATGATAAGCACCAAACCATAATACAATCTTTTTGGTATAAAAGTGAAAAGGATCAACAATAGTAATGCTACCTTACAGTATGACATTTAGATGACATACCAATTAAAGACAAGAGATGTGTAGAAAGTATGTAAGATGGCATATTATACAAATCACCAAACATTGAAACCTACATCCTGCATATGGCTGATTGATCCATAGCACCTCAGGAGACTTTGCTCTTTCTTCCCTAACTGTTATGTGCCCATAAAATATCTGTCTTTGTATAGGCTGCTATTTCATCTCTGACCATCTGACCATAACTCATGCCATTCAGAGATCAAAAGTGCCTGGCACTACTTAAACAATGGAACATATGCCGCTATGTTTATATTAATATGAAAACTAACAAACTTAATATATATATACTTATATAATATTGTTAAAACTGCTATAACAGCACTTTGACTTAAGACAAGTGGTTTGTATGGCACATTTTTCCCTTTCATATATCACACATTTGTTTCATATCATTCATTCTCTGACTCTGCATGTTCACATGTTCACGTTTTCCAAATGGGTCACATAGTAATTATTGTTAGTAGTAACAAGCATTGATGACTAAACTTGCCAAAAATTAATTGTTAGCAAACTGCACAATATCTAATCTGTGTTTTTCAACATGATCAACATAAAAATAAATTGAAAATCCAGAATCTTGAATAAATCAATTTAAACATTTTTTTATTTGCTTTCAAACTCTATGTTTTTGGTTTGTATTATATGCTTATCTTCAGGTCATGCGATCAAAGTACTCAACAGATTTCCTTTGCTGTGGTTTGTCTTATTAAATTTATGTTTAGGATAAGTTAATTAAAGGCAAACTTGTTGGCTTTTGAAAAATTTTTTACTTCAGCTAATTAAATTGGCAATGTAACTAAGATTTTAGAAAACTCCTTACAATACTTTTCTTTCAATATATTTTCCAATTTAAAAACATCATAAGCTATATGCCTCTATAAGAATCTTTAAGATTTGTATAACACCTAGAATGGTTGGTAAGTTTCTTAATGGGACTCTCCTGCAACTCTACATCAACTTACCAGTGAGACTGCTGTCCCAGGTACAGCCCACCTTTGGTACCCTGGTCTGGGAGAAGAGGTCCAGCTGTAACTCACATGCCTGGTCTTCCAGACACACAAACATACTGAGGCTTAACACATACTGCTGCTCCGCCTCCAGGTTGACTATTGAGTACCTAAGGAGTGAAAAATAGAGGTCCATACCTGTATCCAATGTCACTGAGACAAAAGATTATCCAAAAATAGTCAAACAATTTAGTTAAATTAGATAAAAAGATTGTGCAAAAACATAAACATGTACTCTCTTTTTTCAATCTTCCTTAACCTGTACAATTATAGGATAGTTAATTTCATTTAAAAAATAATGTGTACACTATAGTCTATCTGACATTACCTGAATTTAATGACGCCAAGCATGGAGAATGTTTCTGTCTTGCCCCACTCGTAATTCATGAGGGAGATATTGAGGCCAAATGTCTCAATCCCCAAGGAGAGAGTGTAGTCACAAGCATTGAGCAAAAAGTAAAGCTGGAATGATCTACGGACCACCGGGACATGGACACAACACTGGAATCCTGTGCAGTAACTGGGCACATGACAGATGACAGAATCTGACAGTGTGGGTAAGTCCATGGACAGAGGACACTCTGTAACAAGGAATTTTAGGACTTGCATTGTCTGGATGTAGAAATAAATTGTTGATGTGTTGATCTTAAGCTAGCAATGCATGTCTTATAAGAATATTTTATGTAATATTTACTGATATTTATGAAAAAATAGGTAAAAAACAAAATTTAATTGAGCTGATCTAAGAATTGATATCCAGTATAATAAATGAAACAAACAGTAGATAGGATAAAGTTACCAAAGGTATTCCCCTAGGTCCCATTCTTGGGATGTTATTGTTTAATGTTTTCATAAATGATATGTTATTTCATTCAGAAATGTACTTCATACATGATGGCAACACCTTATAGTAACACATCTTAACCTTTCATGTCAACATCACAAACAGAAAGCACTAATCTTATTGAGTGGTTTGGCAGGCATATCCTTATAAATTTCAAGCTGTAGCTGTAGACAAAAAGACCCATAGTTGGTTCCTTATATTTTAATTAACAAAATATTTATAGAATGCAAAGATGAAGTGAAATTACTTGTTGCTGACAATGATAAAATAAAACAATAAAATTAAAAATAAAAAAAAATAAAAATTATCTTTTGAAGTTCATATAAACATGTGATAAAAGCAGTAATTCAGCTCAATATCTAAAAAAAGGAATGTGTAAGTGTTTGCATCTTTCACATAAAATAACAATACTGTCAAACTTTAATTTGTGTTTATTAGTCTGGCATTTTTGTTTAGTTATAAACACGACAGATCCTTAAGATTTCTATGTATCTGGTGTGAAAACAACAAGCTATGGACAGAGATCCATCAAATTTGCGGCATCAGTTTTAT
Organism: Sinonovacula constricta; assembly: GCA_007844125.1. Lineage (NCBI taxonomy): Eukaryota > Metazoa > Mollusca > Bivalvia > Cardiida > Solecurtidae > Sinonovacula > Sinonovacula constricta. The sequence continues at coordinate 45,836,384 of CM017562.1, forward strand.
GGAACTCACTTCCATTGCTAGATAATGTATAACTACTTTTAAAACTCGGATGTTTTTCTGAGGAGGAAGGTAAATGTTTCGTGTTTTTCTATTTCCTTGGGCCTTCAGCTTATCGCATAACTACTTTGAATATCTGAACACGCTCGGTTCTCACATAGTTAAAGTTTTCGTGTATGGTCAGTCTTGTGGTATGTCAGTATAGATCTTTGACAATCTTTCAAACTGACTTGTATGACTGAATTTTCTCAGACTCTAACACTTTCACACTAACATTTAGATGCTGTGACATAGACTTATAAAATAACTTAACCTGCTATATTTTAAAGCTCTTGTTTTTGATCTAAACAGTACCTAAAAAGTTGGTTGTAAAAAATCATTTAGATGCTGCTTTGTTGGATTGTGCCAATTCAAAATAAATGTTATCTATTTAGTATTGCTTCCAATGTCCAATACAATGTATGTCTGATATGAATTTCACTTTAGCAATGACAATTTTAAACAATATTGGTCACACTACTATACATTAATTTATTTCTTGTCAGAACATATATAAAACGTATCACAATCAGTTAGTTATATAACATCTCATCATTATTATGAAGAAGACCAGAAACTACCTGTCTGAATATTATATGTTGATGAGACATGGGAATTATTAGGCATGAACACTGTACCTGTGTTCCACCCTTTGGCATTGTTCATAAAAATCCCTGTCCCTTGCTGGCAAGGCTCTGTCTGCAGGTACGGAGCAATGCCAAGAGCCTCGAACAGCTTCTCAATTGCAAAGTCCTGGATGCCACTTGTATCAACAGTGATCTGGTTCGAGTTTAACCAGTTCTGCAGATTGTAGTCTGAAACATACGCATTGATTTTAACTATGTACAATGTGTTCATTATGTACCATATGATAGAACTTTATATTGCCAAGAAATGCTTCATTACCAGTTCAATATATGTTCCTGATAGCGCTGCTAGGAAAAATCCAGTTAAAAGAGCTAATTTGCGTTTCCTAAGTGATACCATAGTTACATTTTAATACAAACAGAAGCAGTACAGTAAATGAAAAAGTTGTTTTCTTTTCCTTAACAGAAATGGCAGCTAATGGATGAATTGATCTTCTTCAATAGAAATGTCAGCTATGTAACGGATAAAATAGTAACACTTAACCAAGATGGTTTCCTTTAGAAGTGAATGGTAGCTTAAGTATAAAGTAGGTAACTAGCATAAAAAAGGCACCTATGTAAGAGTGGTTAGCTACCTGTTTGCTAGTTAGTTTTTACATATTATATTTGTTTACACATACAGGAATAGAATTTAGTTAAGCATTAAGTTCTAAAACAGTTTGAAAATGCATTCCAAAGATTTGTTAGATAAAGTGATTACCTTTAATAGATATGGCAGTGTCCCAATTGCACAGCGGTTTGGGTAGATATGCATTGTTCAGAAGTTGGGCAGATACAAAGCAGTCCGTCTGCTCAAAGCAAACACTGACATTCGCATTGAGGATATACATCTTCTTTTCTTCAATGTCATCAATCCGGAAACTTTAAACAAAGATTGAACACTGATAAAGCTTCGTATAGCTTTATTTCCTTCATAATGCTCAGGCTCTTATGATTTCTTTAATTCAAGTGTGAGGCATAAAACTAGTTTCTAATGTAAGAAGAGTTAGATTTCTACAAAGAGAGGTAGAAAAACAAACGTTGTTGAGTGTATGTGTATCCAGAAAGGTGAATACTAATATTTAGCACAATTTATGCTTTTAATGTTGTTAGTCAATATTATAATCATCACCATTATATTATTATTATAATTATAATTATTATCATTATCATTATTATTACTATTATTTAATAATATAAAAAGTCCACATACTCAATTCTAAATGCTCCCCCAAAGTGAAACTGTTGAACTTTTCCTGCAAAGATTAGATAATATAATTAAAATATGCAGATATTTGATCATGCAGCAGGCAGGTATTGAAAATAACTTAAAGAAAACGAAATAAATATATTGCTTCAAATAAATAATTGCATTTGCAATATATTGTTCTATTGTAATCATTCTAGAAAACTTTATGAACATTCTTGTATCAAAAGAAATATGGAGATTACAGAAAAATCTATATGAACAAATTAAGCACTTAAGTTCAGCAAAAGGAATACAAAAGAACACCAGTACACACCCCAATCATCATGCTTTAGTACAAGTTCTTTGGTCACTTTTTCAATGCCGAGGGTAAGTTTGTATTTACAGGTGTCCAGAAGAAACTTGAAGTTAACAGACTTCCGTATAAGGCTAACAAATGCACAGCACTCGATTCCAGTGCAATAATCCGACACATGGCATCGTACATCATCTGGTAGAGCAGGGAGATCCAGTATTTTGGGGCATGCTAAAATAGTTGATTTTATTTCATGTGACCTCTAGTTAGACAAATAGATTTATATTGAATATACTGAAGATACCCTACTTTGTATGCAGTTTTATTGTACAGCTTTATTTCATTTTAGAAAAAAAAACCTTCTCAAGCTAATGAGTATGACTGGAAAGAAAACATAAATAAAATAAATCAGTCCAATGACAATAGGAAGCTTATACATGAATAAAATATAGAACTTATTTAATACTAGTCATACTAATACTCATATTAATAGCTTGTTTTGTTGTACAAGTAATGTGTATAAACTCTAATGAACAATGTGGATGAGAATATGTGTAATGGTAAAGATTATTGATATAATATTTGGAATAAATTATTAATGAAGAGAATGGCATTCATTAGGTCATAGAAATTATTATTATTATTGTTATTATTATTATTATCATTATTGTCATATATTAATACTAGTACTACTTTTCTTACTTCTACCGCTACTACTTTTTTTTTACCAGAACTATTTAACTACTGATGCTTAAACTAACGTATGACAATAATATCATTTGCCAGTGAATGGCATACCATTGGTCCAGCCGTCATTAAGCTGGTCAGTATAAAGGGGGTCGGTCAGCTGACAGGGCGTGTCCAGCAGGAACTCGTCTAGTCCCAGCTGCTCCAGAAGCGTGTTGATCATAGCTGTTGACAGACTCTTCTCAAGGTCATGGCCTACATTGTCCAGCCACGTCGTCAGCGAAAAGTCTGGAATGAGCCCAGATTTAATTGAACATATATGTAGAGTAGGCATGGATGATAACAGCTCTTACTTATCAAGTAACAAATACATTTAACATAGATTTATGAGTTTTTTATTCACTGCATTACTGCATTTTATAGTAAGCTGCTGACTTAACCATTTAATAAAATTCTTGTCTCAAGCACTACAAATGTGTTCTTAGTATCTGCAATATATTTTATGAAAAGACCGAGACCCCCATCAAGTTAAAATCTCTTAGCAGAACAATATCATCATGTGACGCAACTAGCAAGGAAGTTAATGACTTACTTTCCAGCGGAGCATCAACTAATTTTAGTTGCTCACTCTTAACTTTGTGCCTATGTCAACCAGATTGTACGCGAAGTCGTATAGTTAAGGAAGATAAAGTTTTTCCTATTAAAATAATATATGACAATTCCAAATATTCCAAAGCAGTGAAACCACAGTGCTAGCAGTGCTTTTTTTTCTTCAATGTTATCACATGTTTACTTTGAAAATATCTCAAGAAAGGACAGTAACCCACTTTTATAAAATATATAGTAAAGACTGAACCTGTCCTGTGTTTAATAGCATTCACCTATATACCAAATATGAAGTGCATACATTGAGCACTTAGCAGAAGTGAAACACTGTCCATAGAAAACGATGAAAAAAGACAACTATACTAGTATAAAGTGAATAGTAACCCAAACGAAATCAACTTTACCAGTACTTTTATATGAATCACCTGCATAATAATGAATTAAACATGACAAGTACTTCAAAAAAGTATTGTACAGAACAAAAATCTCGACTCTAGAATACTAAAAGAACAGACCAAAACTAAACTGATATTAACTGAATTGCCAACTAAAACTTACTTTACCATATTTTATATAATACACCTAAACACCAAATATGACTTTATATCCAATGAGTCATTCAAAAGTAGCTGAGCTAAAGTCGAATATGGATGGATGAACTGGCAATTCTTTTATACCCCTTATGATCATTGATGGTTGTATTCTTGCATATTACTTATATAACATCCAATTAACACGGACACTTCTGGAATAGAAATAAATTTAAAAAGCAATAAAATGATATGCAGTAAAGTAGTTCATTGTGTTCTCTTCACTAAACATAATATTGCTGATCTGCAAACTACTTTAATTGTTACATGCCCAATGCACGTTGTATATCTGTTTGATGAAAGTTGTCTCCCTTTGTTAACAATAGTCTGAATGACCAGTCTGTGTGAAAGCAGTCAAAAGTTTGTAGCCACAGAATGCTGGCAATATAATTGTGTACACTAAGATGGTGACCCTTGTATGTAATTTAGGCACTTAAAATCCTGATATAATTATAATATATAAGGATATAATTATAATTTAAATTCCTCACAATTGAAAGACAAATGTGGGGAAATTGGTAAAACAGTCTTGTTGAAATTATTACAAGTATAATACAAAGCCAATTTTACTTTTGATGCTGAAGTCCATGTTGAGGTTACAGATAGGCACAGGGAGTATAACATTCTTGAAGATGTCCACACTAAACTGACATGTCCCCTTCTCCATGCATACAGACACAGCCAGGTCAATGATGAAAGTTTTGTCTGTCTTGTCAATCTTGTACCTACAATCAGTGTACATATTTAGTTTAAATTGTTCACCATAATAAACTATAAATACATTTTGTCTCATTCCTATCATGGATTTGTGAAGTTAATCTGACAATAACAACATACAGTTACTCTTAATGTTTTTTAAAATATATGTTCGTCTATACTCACGTCACTTTTAGCATCTCCAGAATGGCTTCTGTTTCAGTTTCACCTTTAAGAAAAAGTGAGAATTACACATTAAGGCAAATGGGATGCTGATTAAGTAAGACGTTACTTTAGAAATACTCCTTATATTACTATTTTCTTTTTGTTTTCACTGGAAATAAATGCTGTTTCATCGACAACTTTGTACCAGAGAATTTGCAGTAAATTTAGCAATGCTTTGTAGTAAACTGTACTAACATAGTTCAATTACCAATTATAAAACACATGTCTTGTTCATCTAAAACTAGAATTTATATATCATGCAGTCTTACATGTAATTTTACCAGTTGTTCAATGACCCTTTTATAATGCCACATACCCCAGTTGTAGTTGATGATATTGAGGTGAAATTGTAGTTTCTCTATGGTTCCATTAATGGTGAAGCTACAGAAGTCAATGTTAAAGCTGGCATGTAGAGTACGTCTAAGGAAATCCACATTGAGACAGCAGTCGATGGACATACAAGAGCTTGTCAGATGGCACACGGCAAAGTCTGGTAGCTCAATGGTAGAGTTTTTCAACTGAGGACACTCTGGGCAAAGGAAAGTGAAAAAGGTAAAATATTCAATGGAGAATAAGCATATAATGCATATAATCAAAGAAATAGTTTTAAATTAAACACATTATAACATGATTACGCTAAGATTTATAGCAAAAGAGAATATAGCGAGAACCAATTGACAATCAGAGCTATTCTATGCACAACTACACAACAATATAAGTCATCCATGTAAGAAACTCCGATGAAAAAAAGAGAAGCTGTCTGCATAAGAATGTGACAAAACAAAGGGCAATAACTCCCAAACAGACAGTGCAACAAAAGTAATGCCACATACATACACAACCTCAAATCAATATCAGTCTTCCATGCAAATTATTGAGACAGTTTCCTACGATTAGTAAAGGGTTTGTTCACATAAGAAATGGGGAACAGATGGACAGATGAATAAAAGGAATATAAAAAAAGATGAATTCATCTAATGTTTGCATAAAAGGCTAAATGTGTATAAATAATCAATCGACAAAAAAGTTGCAGACCTGGTAACTGAATATTGTGTCATTCTTTAGAAGAGCAAAATGACCATCATTACAAATGAATCACCTATTGTGAAGACATATGAAATAAATTTAATTAAAAAGGAAAATAGCATTGATATAAAATACACTTTGGAAAACAAATGATCAAACTTCAGACGCTTCTGCTGCATTCTTTGGCTTGTATATTAGGCTCAAATTGACAGGTGACATTCCATATTAGCATTTTTTATGATAGACTTTTCCCTATCTATTTGTAGGTATTAATGACAAACCAACAATGTATCTTTTATCCAAAGACAGAATTGTAATCTATGCCTCTTTCATAAGACCAATTTTATTACCATTAGACCAGCCATGGTTTGCAGCACTGTATTTGTCAGCAGTCATCCTACAGCCTGGGTTGAGAACATACTGGTCCAGTCCTGTGACATCCATCACAAACTTGAGGGCATCATCCCAGAGGGAACTGTTGGATCCAACACCACCCAGTCCATTGTTGGATAGCAGGGAAGTCAGGGAAAAGTCTGGTAAAAATATATGTAACTCGTTATGATAGCATTATTATTATAGTTTGATTACTGATATTATTGGGGTGCTTTTAGCAATCTACTGAACATTTTAGCCATCATTATTATCATGCATATAGTTGTACAGATGAATGTTGCATAGCAATGTCATTTAATTGATATTTTTCTTGTTGTTTACATCTGTTTATCCACTTATCAGTGCATGGAGCTTGATGTTTTGTCGGGCTTCCGATTCTTGTGTAAATAGTAATATGACCTTACAGTATAATAACATGTGTTACAATGTGTGACTAACTTTTGAAATCCAGAGACATGTCACATCCAGGCTGGGGGACTTCAGTACCAGACATGATCTTCTTCTCAAACAAACAGCTGCCATCGCTTTCAAAACATGCAGCTACTGTCAGGTCAATGATGAAAATCTTTTTGTTCGGGGGTTTCTTAATAGAATATCTGTAAATGAACATGTTATTTATAAACTAAATTTAAGTTTAAACACTTTTGACAGCAAGAAGAATAGTCAAATAGGAAAGTCAAGTCAGTGGCAGATTATTTTGAAATCAAAATGGGCTCTTCAAGCTTAAATGAACATTAGTTCTATTTATTTTTCAAGAACAAACCAAAAACAAGACTGACCTTTGTCCATTAAATAACATTTTAAATGTGCATTAGAAAATGTTTACAATTTGATTATCAACTGTACAGAAAAACTACAACTTACTTGATCTTTATTATGTCTTTAATTGTTACCGATTCTTCTTTACCTGTAAAATATAAAGGTGTCTTTCTTTGATTAATACTTTTATATTGTGCTATGTAGGTGAAGCTGTATCATTATCAATGCTACTGGTTGTCTTAAGTTGTTGATTGTTGTATTGTTATTGGTGTCTCTTACAATGACATAGTAATTAGTTTGATTTCACTTTTAGTAGATTAACATAAGACTAGTGCACCTAGAGTTTAGACAAATGAAGTATTCACCATGACTGTATTCGACTACTTTATAAAGTAAACTTTGGCATTGTTAGACTCAACATTTTACAGCACCACTGGGAGACATTGTTATGTTACATTTGTTATCTGTTTCTTGGTAACATAGGAGGATTGAATTATCACAAGTTTGCTGCCAAGACTAGGATCTAAATTGCATGTACATACCCCAGGAGTAGTCGAAAAGGGTGAAGTTGAACTTGACCTTCTCTATGCCTCCGCTTACTGTGTATGTACACATGTTGATGTCGAGGAAGACGTGGAAGGAGAGGTCGAGGTTATCCAGGTTGAAGCAGCAGTCAATTGCAGTGCAGTAGTCCGGAATGTGACATGAGGCAACATCAGGTAGGGAAGGGAGGTCCACAAAACTCAGAGGACACACTGGAAGCATCATATACAGCATGATCATCATATGTTTAACATTGTTGTTCAATTGTCAAAGGCTTGGAAAAAGATCAGGTCAGGAAAGAAATGCACAAAATAACAGGAGTCAGACTGAATAGGCGTATACATCAACAGGTACATTGACAAATAAATATATCACTGGTTGATATATAAATTTATAATCTACAAGAAAACATATTTATATACCAGCTACAAAATGGAAACCTTAATATCATTACTGTTTATTGACATAACACTTTCAAGTCATTTGTTAATTATGGGAAGAATTGTTGTAAAATAGGCTATTTACTGGGTACATATCTTAAAGGTTGCAGTTTGTATGACTTATTTCCTTTGTTAGTGTTGCTTTATGTCGGTTTACATTCCCTGGTTAACTTTTCCATGTAAGGAGTGAATGAATCACTTTAGTGGAAGTAAGGGCTGACTGGTTTTTGCTCAGTCAGTCACAAAGAAGTGATATTGTGAATATTTATCAGACTTACAGTTGTTCCATCCACTGACAGCGGGCATGTATGGTTTGCGGCTGGTATCACAGGGAGGTTTCAGCAGGAAGTCTCCGAGCCCTAACACTTCCATGAGGGCTTGACGTCCTGCCACAGATAGCTGGCCTGAGATGTTTTGACCTCGCTCCTCTAGCCAATCGGTCAGGGAGAAGTCTGAAGAAAAATTTCAACAAAGTCCTATCAGCCATGCATCATATACCAAAATTTGCAATGGGACAAGGTAAGGTTTTTACATGCAAGGCAAGTGTAAAAGTTAGAACAAATTTGTGATGAGAGATTAAATAAATAGAGCAAATACAACATTTAACACCTTGGAATGCACATATTAGAGCCCATTCATTTAGACAACACATACTCCAGATAATACCCACTTCTTGATCAAGCACATTGCTTTTACTGCACATGGCAGATAGCAGAAGATAATTTTCTCATACAAACTACTACACATTACATCATCTAATGCTCGATGTTGATTCAAGCATATAGTTGTTAATATAATAAAGGCTAGATAACAATGAAAACATATTTAAAAGCAAATCATAATTACCACTTTGGAACTATCAGTTGGGAAAAAACTAACTGGAGAATTTCTAATGATTTTATTGAGGTTCATACTTTACACTGTATACAGGATTTTTTTTTAGGAAAAACAATGAAAATTAACAGTGTAGTAACTAAAACAGTAGGTATTTACATCTTGAGTCAAAATAACAAAGAGAATAATTTTACAAATGAACTAGCAGGTGTTTTTGTGTTTTATTGATTGGGGACATTGATAGCAGGTTTGTGAAAGTTTAGCATAAAGAAACAAACTTTGATTATATGTAACAACAGCATAATTTTGCATTTGTCAGTGTGTCCTCTACAAGTGTGTATTACCTGAGACAAACTCGACAAGAAAAATTACCTGAGATATTTTTCCAAGCATTTACATCACATGCCGGTATCTTGGTCTGTTCTAGGAGTATAAGACCATTCTCAGGAATACACAAGGTCTCATCAGCAACTGGGATACATATGTCTGCACTGATATCCACAATAAACCCACTTTCATACTTGTCCAATATGTACCTTAAGAATAGAATACAGGAAATGTTTGATTTTCGTCCTAGTTAGCAAATGAAAATCTGTAGTGGTGCACTGAATAAGAAATTAGAGAGAAAATGTAAATTTAAAACTATGCAAACATAAACTGTTGATCATTACTGTTGAGCCATTAAACACTGTATGTTCATGCTCATGTTTACATTAAGGTACATATTCAGGTGCATATTCAGATTTGGGAACATATTCAGGTTCAGTTTATATTCATGTTCAGTTTATTTTCATGTTCAGCATGTTTATATTTATGTTCTATATATGTTGATGTTCAGGTAAATATTTATATCAAAATCTATCATTTTCATTTTATATTTTATAATATAAATAATACTATGTTGTTTAATAAATGTGCATTAATAAAATATGACACATCTGTTTCTGTTACTACATGAACACTGTATGTAACTTTTTAGGTTTCTCTTCATTAATAAAATTATGATCAGACAGACGTTTTCAGAAAATGTTCTTGTCAGTTCAGTGTAATAATGTATTAAGGTATAAGAATGATTGTGCATACATAATGTCTTACATATGTAACACATGGAGTGTTGCCGACATGCTATGATTTGTTGTAAAAACTTACTTAATCAAAACTGGGGGTGTATCCCCTCCACCCAATTTTATTGATCCAGGTTTTCCTGAAATGTACAAAACATTTATATCATTTATATCAATACTTGTAAATAAGAAATGCATATTGATTAAAATTGCAAAGTCAATAAATTGGTACTTGATTTTACAGTACATGATCAAAAATACATAACAATAGATTCTAAGTACATACAAAGTATATTGCTTTTAGTTGTGCCTAGAAAGGACAAACCAACATGGGCAGAAGTTTCTTGAAAAATAGAGGACATTTATTAATTTTTTCTAAAATTCTTTGAAGTGACAAGTCACCAAAAAACATTTCATTAAAAAGTTAAATAATATATATTTTATTTTTTTGTGATGTAATTATTTAAAAGTGTATATTGTTATTATAATTATTTTATATGTGTACATGTATGCCATTAGTTTTACTAAAATAAATATTAAAATCAAGAAAGAATAAATTCTTTCATGAATTTACACTTACCCCACTCATAGTGCAGAAGCTGCTGCTTATATATAAAGGGTCCAATCCCGGCTTCAAATGAGAAGTCACATGGGTCCATAACAAACCAAAGAGGGAATGACACATTCATAGTAAGTGACGATAATGGAATAGGGAAGCTGAACTCTGCACAGCAAGTGAGGCCAAAACATGACTTTGGGGAACCGCAGCGGAGCACAGGCCTCATGAAGTTGGGAACTAACTGGGTCGCATTCAGAAAGTCAGGGCAACCTGCAGATACAAAATGTAAAGTATCATTTTGCAAAAAAGGCATACAGTCAGCGATTTTCTCCTACCATCAGATAACATTTGCTCTATCAAACACCAGTTGTGCATCCGCACGAATGACTTCTTAAATGTATAAAGTTAGAGACCCTACAACACCCCCATCCCCACCCAATGATGGCACTATGCTGTGAGATACAGTTGGACCCTTGATTAGTTTATTATGCACAAAGGTTTCATAGGGAAAGAGGTCATAAAACAAATAGTCACACTATATGCACATGGGATATCTGTACTGCTATTGGTTAGTTACGTTCCAATCCCAACTTCTTTCCTGATACCAATGCAGCCTGAGGCTGGCTAGACCCCCTCCACCTGCCAACCAATACCTTGCCCCAACCCATTAACCTCCCACTGTGAATATAGTGTGAAGCCAGATAAGACCACATTCCAATTTGTAATGCTTTAAAGGTTGCAATAGCTTGTGGTTATATAATACGATAGCTTTTATGAATTAAAATCCCTACGGAATCATTTATTTATGTTGTATGATGTCACACATGGTGGCATAAATTTCTTCACAACTACATGTCACTTATCTGTGTCAGTTTGTAATTATGGGATAAGAAGCAGTAGAACTTGGTGAAATTTTTATAAAAAAGCAAATGAGTATATGTACAATTTGGATTTGAGATAGTGCAATAATAGGATGTGAAACTGCATTAGTTTTTCATCGATGGGTGTAAAATGAGACTCAATTCAGTGCCCCTGCGAAGCTTAAATTAGTTGACTCTGTACCCAACTCACCATGGTTTTATTTTATTTTAATGGTACGGTGATGAACCTACTATGAAGTTTTAGTGACTATGTAAGTTAAACTTTATTCACATTTCTTATCATAGTTCATCAAGGATTAGTAATTTTATTGTATTTCTGAGCTCGCATGAAAACATTAGATCGACACTCAAATGTGAATTCCATTTTCAGAAAACAAAATAGATCTAAACATTAAATAATGTGTTTTTGGTGTATTAGAACTGTAAACCTACTACTATTTGGTTGGGGTGGCAGGGTACACTTGCTGTTGTTGATCAGGCTGTCAAGCCCCAGTTGTTTCAGCAGCAGGTTGAACACATCATGGTTGATTTCTCCACCCAGAGCTATGGCCAGATCTTTGATGTTACCTGCAGCAATATTGGTGAATACACTCAAATCTTCATCCTTTAGGCATGTAATATGGCTATGACACATTCTGTCAATTTCAACAATATAAAAACAGTAATTATCTAATTCATTGAATTAAAACATTTTAATTGTCTGTTAAAGATGTTGTTCATAGTGCAAAATATTATCAGTATTACTGTGTAAGTAGCCTAGTACACAAAGAGAGGATTTAGATTAAAGAGTCACAGACCAGGCTTTAGACATTCATCATAGGTCAAGACTGTTTTCTATGCACATTTTCAACTAACTGACTATCTAATACTGGTTACATCTAAAAGTGAATGTGAAGTTAATAAAGTCAATCATTTTGTTTAAAATAAAGCTTTGTTAAAACCAGCAGAGTTTTTGATATGCAGAACATTATAGTCAAAATTAATCTATCTTTGTGACAAGTTTTATCAATTTCAAACATTATTTAAACTTAGCTTCCTACATATTGTTAAAAACCCATGCTAAATTCTCAAGACTTTTTGCTTTAATATTATGTATGTTACACATCAGGGTTGACATACTTATAAACAGAGACTGAGCAGCAAATAGTGCAGATCCTGATCAGATCAGACAGCTCCCAGCAGGGAGCAGGCTGATATGGATCTATACTATATGCTTAAGCCTTATAAATATGAAAACAGCAGGTTAAGAGTTAAGATGATTCACTGTAAAAAGAAATGCTTATGTTTTTTCAGAAATGATGTATTTATTTATGTAATACTAAGCTAGAACATATCTAAGTGAATTAACTAAGACATTACCTATCAACAATGATTTGCATAATAAAAGCCAACAGTTTTATTATTTTATAAAAACAGTGTTTCTTGAATGAAGTTGATTTTTTTTTCAAGCAAAAGCTATGTCATGCTGAAATGTGAATAAAAAAGCAGCCATCCCTGTGTTGTTCACTGCTTCAAAAACATTCACATTGCAAAATAATGTCAGCTATACTACTGTATATAATTGTATTGTAGTGGCAATCGGTTTAGGGTTGTGTACCAAGAACGGTTGACCCAGAGAAGGTCAGTAATGCCATCTGCTGGTTATGTCACACACTAGAATGCTGTAAGGCTGTGCCTTTTGGAGGGTGGTTAATTTATATATTCATTTTGTGCTGCATATTATTACTATTTTTAACAGTATGGACATATCAATGCAAAAAGTGATAATTTTTGTTCAGCTGCTGGACCTTAATCATGTGACTTTACCCATGATTACAAATCTGATCATGGTAACACAAGGAACTACATCTGACTGTTGATGATAGCAGGGATTGACAAAAACTTTTAAGTCAGCAGCTTTCTTTTAAAGCAGTATAAACACTGCTAAATGAATACAAAAATGGAAAAAGTATATCTCTTCTGATTTCACCCAGCATTAGGAATAAGTCTTTGAATGTCATCTCATATCTGGGAGATCACTGCATGCTGTCATACAGACAACTGCCCTGCTAGTATTTATATCTAAGTGAATACTGTTTCCCAATGATAGACAGCCCTAGTGAGACATTCAACTAAACAAATACTTTTACACAACCTGACAGTTGACATACCTTGCAGACTAAAATTACTGTTACACACAGGTATGGGCACCTCATGATTGTCGAGTACAATCTCGTTAATGATGTCACCAATCACAAGCCTCGCAGTGATGATGAACATTTTCTTCTCATCGTCCTTACCAACAGAGTACCTTAGAAAAAACACCAGACTCTCTGTATTGCACCAATTTGTAATAAATCAGTTGGCAACAAGTTTAAATTTGATAACACAAAACTAGATGAACTAATTATTTTATATCTACATATTTATCTAATACATTCATACCAATAATTTACTCAATGGCAATTTTTTCCATGATATCCTTTTAAATTTTACTAAAACATGAACATAATTGCAAAATTGCAGCATTTATAATATTGTGAGCATTAAAAACAACAACCTCAATTACTTTATAATAAGATATGTTGTAAAATCATCTTAGAAATAACCATGAAAATGCCATAAATATATATTTAAATTTAAAGTAAAAAGGTAATTTTATGTTGCTCACAGTTCTATGATTGTATCTTTCTGTTAATTAAGGGTTTTTGACATATCATTACCACAAGGGTTTACTTACGAAATGTAAACTTGGCTGCCCAACTGCAGTTTCTCTTCTTTTCCTGTAAAATTGTACATGCATATTTAATTGAACTTTTGTTTTAACAATAAGGTGTCACATACAATTATGACTTTGTTTTCTTCTTATTAAATAGGTTCATAAGGATAAAACAGTAAGTTCCCCATGTCAGGTTGTGTATCAAGGCAGAGATCTTCTGTTTTCTATTGCACAAATGGCTAAACCTGTACATGACACTTAAAGATTGCTATTAGAGCAAGTTACCAAGAAGAACAAATGATGAATTGTTGCTTACTGCAAAGTTGTTTTTATATGACAATTGATTGGATTTGGTATTTGTATTTGGTGAACAACACCATGGTTAAACTTGTATAACCTTTCAAGCTTCAGATTTACCACTCATATCTCTTAACAGAAAAGATGACGATCATATCTCTTAACGGAAAAGAGGACGACCAGTAAGAGCCCATAAATATGAAAAATACCAGCCAAACATCTTAATACTATTTCAATATCTCTATAATGCTAAATATACACAGCTGTAACAAGTAAAGATGGTATCTGACAGTTTGAAAAAAAATTTCCTTTCTCAAACAACCAGTCATTTTTACCTTAAAGGTCCTGCAAAATGATGTTCATTGATGTCCTAGAACTGAGAGAACAGTCAAGCACAATGCACTCGTCATTGCAAACAGGTATTTCCTACCCATGCCATGCTGCAGAGATAGCTATTTTTACACTGAGAAAACAATATAACCACTAACTTTGGAGATCACGTTATATAGTTATCAGGGTAATCTGCTCTGATGATGATATCTATTTTTAGCAGAGACCACTTTCCAGCTTTTTATACAGTTGGAAAGAATAACAATTTAGAGCGTGTTTGTTTCACAATAAGTTCTGTCTAACAATTCAGTTAGTGTTCAAAATTATTTTTATTAGGACTAAGGTATAGGCTTATACAAAAATAATGCCCAAATTCCCCAAGGCAGTGGTCAATATTGTTATTTGTATTTGATATAAGCCAACTGTCAGATACCACCTTTAAAGAGAAATATTTATTACCATTTCCCAAAATAAAAAAACCCAAATCCAATAAAACAAAAAATGCTGTTAAACTAATCATATGAATTTATATGTGCATGAATGTCAAGATATATCAGTTATATATCAATCCTACATCAGATGCATAATTTATGGTTTTCTGTAAGATTAATTATCACAGTGTTATTAGAGGGAATCGGGTTTTGGTACTTGCACTTGGCAGTCATCTGTTTTGGTAACTTCAAAATTGAAGTTGATATGTCAGACTGTTTTGGTGAGATGCTCTGAATTTAACTATAAAATACAGAAATATGGGAGTGATAGAAGAACAGCAGAATGGATAAAGTGGCAAATATTGGTGTATACTGCTCCAATCTTCCTGATGCTCAGAATTTAATAACTTTACAATGCATGCTTCTATATTCCTGATTTTTAAATTTTCTCTTTCTAATCCCACTTTCAGTTGTGTCTATATTTTGAAGGAATGCAAGCATGCTCTACCACCAAGAATTAATAAACAGTGACTTTATTAGTAGTTTGAACAACCTGGGTTCCATAAGAGTACTCAAAACAATTGACATACCCCAATCATACTCAAAGAGAATCAGTGTTTTGTTCCATTTCTCGAAGCCGACTCGGATGTAATATTCACATGGATTGAGCTCTGCGTATGCTGCAAAGGACCTGGATATGTTGGCGAGGGGAATCTCAATGTCAGCACACACGTCAAACCGCAAACAGTTGTCAGATACATAGTAGTACAGAAACTTTCCAACCGTTGTCTGGGTTATATCTGCCAGCCGGAACGTCATACCAAGAAGGGAACATTCTGAAAATGGTAGCATTAGTTTATTGTACAAGAAAAGACATAGATGCAAAGCACCAAAGGTGATGCAGAAACTGGAACAGGTAAACAGGTTAAAGCAATATGGGAGAAAGTTGGAAGACTATTTGAAAAGCTATAGTTTATATTTTATAGTTTTCAGTAACGATAAATCACAAGAAAAAAAGTATGTATAATGTATAATCCTGAGACCATAGAATGGTTTAAAACAAAAACAAAACATAAAGAAAAGAACAGCAACACCAATTAAAAGGTTTTTCAAGATGTTACATATACAGAAGAAAAAAATGTCAATTTTTTTTAAAATTAACTATAAAACTCAAGTGTACTAGCAGAAAATCTATGTGTGCAGCATCATTACATTACACAAATCATTATTGTTTAGGTAGTGTTTTTGATGAACATAGTATGTTTTTTCTTTCTCAGTATCTTATTGTTTATTATATATTAAGTTGTTTTGCATGGATGTATTTTTGTGTCTGGGTTATGTACACAAAGAAAAAGGTTTAGTGTTTTCTAAAACCAACCCAGTTCATGCATTTTAAAGTGGAACAGATGAAGACAAAAACTGAGAGAAACAGTTAAGATGAATGACCAGGCATGCCATTGATTTTAGTGAAAATAGAGTTGTTACAAAGCAAAGTTAAGTAATTATGTGCTAATGTGGTTAATAATTACACATTGAACAAATGTTAAAAATGTAACTCAACAAAAGTTGCTGTCAAGTGAAAGGTAGTATGTTATTCAAGATAAGACCGAAATACCACAAAATATCAAATGACTTATTATGAAAAGCAAATTTTCAATATTATCCAAGATGAATACTGCTAATTAGTACATCTGGGGGTAAGGAGGTGCTTTTGAAAGTAATATTAAGTCTGAACATATTCTGTTTTGTAAAATGTTCGTGAAAATAAAGAATTGGGCAAGGACTCAAATCTCATGTCGTGTTTGAACCGAGAACCATCTGATCCCGAGTCCATAACTTTAACCTTTTGACCAAGAATACTTTAAGCATGTCTAATAAATTATGTTTTAAAACTTTATGGGTCTAGGTTTGAGTTTTGAACCCTTCAATACCAAATCCATAACCTTTTTGTTTGTGTAAAAGTTAGCACATAAAAATAATACAATAATACAAAAATATATAATAAATAAAAAGAATGCCATTTACAGAATTTTATATTATCAGGGTTATGAAAGTCCACAAAAACATACTTTCTCCGTGTGCAAATTTTGATTACCATTCCATATATAGATAAGATGACCAAGGAAGAAAATGTGATTTTAAAGGTAAACATAAGTTACCTCTATCTATTACATCAACATTTTATCTAGCAATGTGACTATTGCACTTGCTCAATCCTGTGTAAACCACAGTCTTTTCAAGCTCACAACAGACAAAAATGGATGCAACAATAACATTCAAGAAAAATTTGGTTTGTTGAAGCTCTGATCAATGAATAAGAAAACTGTTTAAATGAGCTACTGGAGAATAGAACAACATACATAATCAAAATTTTACATATAAGCTTTAATCATTAATATTATAGATAGAACACACTTAATCTAATCATGAGCCATGATCTACCTTAATGATCATTTATCCATTATCAATTTGATTAATAATCCATGATCCATTTGTCAGATCGGCAATCTTCTGTCCCTCTAATTTGACCAGAAACAAACTTTTTGATTCTGACAGATTTTGCATCTAACATTAATCTTGCCATTTTACCCCTTTGTCATTTATTGAAAAAAGATCTTAAATCAGCAGAAAAAATGGAGTTGTTATAATGATATCAAGACAGAATTTGTATTAAATTATATACAACAATAGTAAAATCTGTCATTTGTTTTATTCAAATGTATTAATATCAATATGAAGTTTTACCCAGATCATCTCTGATGTACCGTTGAGCCAGTTCGTCATGTGTTTCATTTTTATACACAGTAAAACCGCGGTCAGTGAGGCGCTTCTGGAGTTCTGTCAACTCAAAGTTCTTTGGTCGTGGACAGCTGCCGCTGTTCCCTAACATGTCCTGCAATCACACAAGCAATGTGCTGTCATGTTGTTTTATTTCTGGTGGTAGCTCTCTAACCTCACTTTGACCTACTTGCAAATGCTGACACAAGGCCAGTCCGATTAAATATCAAAGAAACTCTCATTAATAGAAATTGCGGATCTTATTATACACCCGCTATATACCATAATGCACCTTGTTAACCAAAGGGGTGGGGAGTTACCTAAGTAATAAGAAGTCCATACATTTCCAGATAACACTGGTGTGCAATGCACAAAGCGTCACTGAGAACCTATATACACTTCATTTTTGGGTTTTTTTCTTGTCAAATACCAAAAATCATATCATTCACAACATCTCTGTCTAACTGCTTCCATCTAAAATCAAGGTAAACAACAAATGGATTAAGGTTTGAAAAATGGTTCAATTTAACCTGTAAATGGGTGATGCCATGTGTGCACAAAATGTCATTGTAAATCGTAATGTGCAGTAAAATGTTTTCTGCAAATAGGAACGTTTGAAATACACTTAAAATTTTCTTCTTCTAAGAAATAAGACACTTCTCTGTGGGAAAGTGGTTTGGAGTTTGTTACCAGAGTGTAGAGAGGCTATAATTTCAATCCCATAATTTGGCATATTTTCCTTAAATATCATGAAAGGCTATGAATAGTACACCAAATAGTCTTGTCAAGCAAAATTAACTGATCCACAAACACACAAGAGATCATTTCACACTATCTGCATAAATCAATACTTGCTGGTGCCAGAATGTACAGCATTATGCGTATTAGAGGTGGTTACCTTTGGGACGCCAAGTTGTATAAGGAACCCATCAACAAGAGCCTCCACGGATGCTCCAATAGCCTGCTGGGTCAGATCTTGTAGAGCATTATCATTGAACAGATCTTTCACTTTGGCTGTACAGCAGAAAGATTACATGACATATTTTTCAATGTTAACAATAAGTAAAAACAGTTAGAAGTCAAATGGCATTTGAATGATTTAAAAACAAATGTATTTAATAAAAAGTAGTTACATTGAACTTAAAACAAACAACATTGTAATCTTGGCAATTATATATCAGTGGGAGGTAGTAGGATGAGAGAAAATTTATTTTACGTGGATGCCAAATTATTTTTCCATCCGGTCCCACTGTTGGAAGGGGCAGGTGAGCATCATGCATAATGTAGACAAACACCAAACAGTCATCATAGCGACCTTCATCTTCGCTGCATAGCCCTACGCCTAGACTGACAACCAGGGCGGTGTCAGCATAGTTCAGTTTGAACCTGGAATATATATTACAAAAGGTATTAACATAGTAAAAGCAATGTAACAGACAGACAAAAACATAAAGAAGATCCAGTTTAAAGGGCATGAGCCTACCATGTATACTTTGCTTTCTTTGGTGCACCTGAATATTTTAACATAAAATACATCTGGAATTGATCTATTATTAAATATAACAAACAAGTTAGATTATTAAAAAAAATCAATCAAGATACATGCAAAAATCACTAACAACCTAATTTGGTCTTGTTTCAAGTGAGCCACATTTTCAATTATAATTTATTTTAATGACAACTGCTATATAGCAACACAGCATGAGACAATATACAAAAGAAAAAATAATAACACAACCACCTACTTTATTATGAGCTTTTCATCTTCAAGGAATGGCATTTTCAAGTTAATAGGAATAGCGTGTTCTTTGTCTGCAAAAGATGAAATGAATGTTGTTTTAGGGTGTGTTTTTTTCAAACAGTGTGAAACAATCTTCCTTTTTTTCTTGAGATGCACAATTGCAAAATAACACACACAGCTAAAAGGCCAACCATAAGAAATGAGCCATGTAATATTTTCATAATTTGGACTCATCCAGGCAAAAGTGGTGGAACCACATACATTATGACTGATAATAAACCCTGCCAGCAAATAGTGTATGTTGTCACATTGAAGTAGTACTATGGGCCAAGATGTTCATATTTTAATGAGGGGTTTGAGTTCTCGAAAATACACTGTTTTTAGTTTGTTTTGTGCAATTTTATTATTTATTTAAAACGGTATAAATTTATTGTTGCATAATTTCAATGTTGTATAATTTATAATAAAGTTAATAATAATAAATATATTTAATATTTTAAATAATTAATTTTACATTTCACCTACCCACTCATGTATTTACTGTCACGCATGACTGTCATGCATTTTTGGTACATCTTAGTTTAAAAGACATTTGTTAAGCATTTTTGACATAAAATGACATCTAACTTACAGATTAAATGACACAACTATATTAAAATGCCTTAAAATGACACAATAGACCACATTACAAAACGGGATATGTCATCCCATACTTGTTAATAATGCCGTGCATTGCTTTAAAACTGTCATGTGCAAAGATATTGTCTGATACGTTTCTGCATTACCTATCTTAGGGACCAAAGGTCACAGCTCAGAGGTTGACCTATACCTCATGCCACATATAGCACCACCATCAGTTATACTGAATACCTCCTGGTGTGTACCTACCACTGAAGAAATTTGAGGCATTGACAGTGTAGTTCCACTTGTCAAAGCCAAATGTCAGTGCAGGTGTTTCTGGATCAAGCCTCACATAGGCCTTGTATGAGGCCTGGATCATGTTTAGCACCTCGAGGGTTAGGCAGCACTCCACACCCAAACATTTTTTGTCAAACGTACAGTACATCAACTTGTTATGGGGCATCTTCATAGACAGTGCTGGGCAGCCTAGATAAACAGATGGCAATACAATTTTACAAACCTATTCTGACATGTATCAGACAAAATGTACTTTTTTTACTTTGTCGGATTCTCGAAATGCCTTTTGTCATTCTTAGTAAAGCTATTATTCATTGTGGTCCAGCAGATAATGATTAAAACTATTACTTAAATCAGCCAATAATAAATATTGAGGGTGGTGTAATATTTCTATGGTGTAGATACTCCAGACATACCTGAGTCCAGCTCGGTGAGTTGTTTTATCATCTGATCAGGTCCTCCTTTTGGTGTTTGGCCACGATTAAACAGCTCCTGCTGCAACTCCTCATTGGTCATGGCTGCTGGGTTGAAACATGGCTTGTTGCTGATGGCTTCCTACAATAACATCTACTATCAACATTGACAGGAAGTGACATCTGTGAAGCTTAGGCAAAGTTAATCTTACGACCTCTGGTACCTTGGAACTAACACACAATCAGGCATCTAGGACAATGCTTTGTTAATGACAAAAGGTTATGTGCTGGTCTTTGTGAAGATAAAGCTCTAAGATTAAACCAGGTCCAAATTAGGGGAGTGTTCAGAACACAAAATATAGACTAAACTTGACATAAGTTTAAAGAGAAGTATCACCAAAGGACAAAGAACTCACATTTTTTATTCACTTAAGAGTTAAGTATAAAAAAGCATTTATACTTATCTTTTAAAACTAAAAGCTGAACATTAACAAATTACTTTATGTGTGAAAAAAAACCCATTTCTATCAAAATTACAGCAAGTTGCAAACATGTTGATGTATAATAATAATAATAATAATAATAATAATAACTTCATATCAAACATACCTTAATGGTTATAATGAGATTGGCCATTTTTTCTTTTGTTTTTTCAAATTTAAGTCGATCCAGAAAGTCAATAATAGCTCCCATTTTGATGCGGCGGATGGAGAATTTCTTAAGGAATGCCTTGATGTTGTCTATCAACGTCTCCACTGAGGCACCTGTGGTTTATAAAAAGGATTGCTCCATCACTTCTGTTTGGGTTATCATATTAAGAACAATCAGAAAATTGTGTTCATTTTAAAGCAAATAAAAGAGATTCATCCAATAATTATTCTATGATATATGCAAAGACAAATGTATTGTTTCTTACAATATATCATTCCTTGAATAAAGATTTCGCCTTGTTCAATAACAGAGAACCACCTATGAGGCAATTTACAGATTATCGTTGCTAAGAAACAAAAGTTGATTCAGTGAAATAACTGAACGGTATCAAAGTACCGTAGACATAAACAAGACAAAAGAAATGAAACAGTGTCACTCACTCCCCTGGTTGCCGTTTTCAAAGTTTTTACTTTATGGACTATACAGTCTGACAAGAGCACCACAAGGCAGGGCAAAATATGCCCGTCAATTGAGATATTTGAAACAAACTGCTGTGCACTCCTTTGCAATGCAGTATGGCAAAGTTTTGGACTGCAATCTGGGTTATTGCAAGAAAAACTAAAATTAGCATAGAATAACATAAAAAAACACTTTAATCTGTCAAACTGCTATGCACTGTTGTACAATGCAGTCTGGCATGATTGTGGACTGCAAGATGGGTAATTAAAAACAAATCTAATGGGGAACAACATCAAACATACAAAATTTTACAAAAGAGAGAAATGGCATTTGTGTAGAAAATAAGGAGAGTAGAGTGACACTTCTTGTACACTGCACTCAGTTTTAATAACATTTATCCACCTAGGACGTTTTAAGTCAATAGCTTCTATAATGCAAGAGTACAATCCAGACAAACATAAAGTTCGAAAATTTAATTAAAGGGAACAGCTCCAAGGTCATGAAGTGTACAGTGTCAGTTCTTGTGCACTGCACTCTATCTCAACGAAATCTATCCACCTGAAATTTCAAGTCAATAGCTTTCATAATATAGGAGTTATGCTCTGAATAAGAAAATTAAACAAAGGGGCCTAACTACAAAATTATGAAGTACAGAGTCATGGTTCCTATGTATTGTGCCTTGCCTCAATAAGACCTATCTATGTATCAAGTTTTAAGTCAATAGCTTTGATAATGTAGGAGTTATGCTCCAGAAAAGAAAACAAAGGGAAATAACTCCAAAATAATGAAGTGCACAGTGATGGTTCTTGTGCACTGATCTCCATTATAATGAGATCTATCCATTTAGGAAGTTCCAAGTCAATGGCTTTGATAAAGTTGGAGCTATGCTCTGCACAGGAAATTTAAACAAAGGGGAATTACTCAAAAATCATGAAAAGTAGAGTGATGGTTCTTGTGCACTGCATTCTGTCTCAATGAAATCTTTCCACCTGGGAAGTTTCAAGTCAATAGCATTAATAGTGTTGGAGTTATGCTTTGGACAAGAAAATTAAACAAAGGGCAATAACTCCAACATCAGAAAGTGCAGAGTGATTGTCTGTCGGATGCTGCCCGCCCAAACGCCTGCCTGCCAGCCATAGGTGCTCCCATAATATGTCCCATCTTCAACGGGCGTATTAATAATTGTCATGCACCTTGGCAGTCAGGAAAAAAAATTATTTACTTATTTTTATGTTTCCCCTGCCTATTGGACATTCTGATGAATTCTTTAAATATGGACCTGCACCTTTAAAATAAGTCATCATAAAATTTTATGGCATCATGACACGTAATGCATGACATGCAACATGTGACACAGGACAGAAGGTCATTACAACTTCTGACACACTGTTTTTCAAGTTATGACTCAATAAGCTGTGTACATTTATTACTGAAGGAAAAGTCATTTTTTCTTTCATTTCTTCCAACCTTGAGGAGCTTTGTGTGTAATTGAAAAATGGTGTTTTACATATGTATCCCATTCTGTCTATCACTAGTATATCATTAAAACATATCACATTCATTTGTTTTCATATCTCATAACTATCTGAATTATAACTGGTCAGTAAAATTATCCTGACCATAAAGCAATTAATCATGGAACTACTCTTATACTTTTAAGGGAGGTATACCACTACCATCATTGAACTCAGGGCAATGCTCCAACTACTGCAGTACCGGGGCTGGTAAAATTGTCCTGTGTATGCCCAGTGGAACTGTTAAAGGTTTTTCAGTTATTAGTTAAAATAAGTTTAAATCTGTGTATTAAGCATACCTATCTTTTCTCCTACATTTCTCTTCTTTCTTCTGCGTGATGATCCTAGGTTACTGTACATGCCATCAGGGCTATCTAGAAATATGGAAAAATATATATCGTTGAAAGGAAAATATTCAACAAATTTAATATTGTCTGGAGGAAATTTTGCCAGGGTAGAAAAATGAAAAATATGTGGTCTGAATATAATGGCCTGCAATTCAGTGAATGTACCAAATGGGTTGAGTATTTTTTTTCCAATCAACCATTTCAAATTCTCACTAGTGTTTCTTTCATAGAAGAGTTTTGACACAAACTACATACTTTCAGGTATACAGAAAAAAAATAAAAAATACAGCATTATAATGTTTCAATTGATAAAATCTATTTAGATGTATAAAATGTACAATGCAGTTTAGGCAATAAATGATATTATTATGTCCATTAAACCGTGTAGCATGCTTGCAGCTAAAGCTATGGTTCTGAAAGGATCAAATAGTTTCTTTATCTATGTAACAGGTTGAAAGTTAGATTCTGTTACAGTTGAATGTGTCATGAGTAAAACCAGCTGTAAACCAAGTAATAAATAATTTCTGTTTAACAAGTTAAACACTACATGTTACATTTGACTGTGGCAATGGCCAATATAGCTGTATCATAGGTGAATACGTGATTATATAATAAATTATTGTAACATTGCTAGATATTTCTGCCTGTGTTGAGTGTTACCAGTAATAAAGCTGATAATGTAGAAGTAAGTGTAATGTACCAGCAGGTACATGATTACTTCTAGATAAAATTACTTTTAATGGAGTCAATTTCTTGGCCAGGCCTGGCAGATGTATCAATGCCATCAGGACCGGTCTCTCCATCTACTGGAACATCTGGTGTCATGTCTGGCTGTTTTTGACCATCGTTACCCACAATCCTGCCTGCAGCAATTGTTTCATCCTACCGGAATTATAGCAACATTATGGTTCCGTTATTTTAAGACCTTTCAGAGGTACATAAATAAAAACCAAGACTATTCATTTTAAGCTATTAATCTTTGTATGATAGTGTACATACTTATGACACCACACGACAAATGGACCTAGACATTTTACCAGTAAATGATAGCTTAAATACATGTAAACATCATCAATAAATCACAAATTTAAACTTTATGTTATATTTTATTTTAAAATACCTTATTTTACATGGTTGTTAAAGATAAACATCCTAAAAAATAACTTATTTAATTTTACTATAATCAAATTTAATAGACTACCTTGAAGACAAGTTTATAATCGTCGCATTCGATTGCATAATGGGCGTCAATGGCTCGTCCAGATAGAAAACGTGATGGGTCAAGAACGCCTTTGCCTTTCCTGATAGCGTAATGGATGTGGTTGAAGCCACGACAAGGCGATTTGGTCACAGTTCCAATCACATCGCCAGCACCCACCTGCATGGTAACAGTCAATTACAAATATCTTAGAGCCTTAATTCTTTCAACTCAATTAAATACAATATAAGGGTGTGAATTAAACTCATAGCTTTCCTTGTGACAGTAAAACTATACTTTAATCATGGCTAATAACCATCTTAACATCCTTGGAATATATTATTATCTTAGTAAGCCATGAATATTTAGCATATTGCAATGTTCTGGTACAATAAAGGAAGTGATATCTAGATCAGCCAGCAACAGTTGCTGATCACTATTTGCTCCCTTTGCAAAACATCTTGTCATTTTTGCATGTTGTTAGCAAATCAATTAGAACATAGTAGTGATTAACAAATATTAACAAACTATTTTTAGTATTAAAGCAGAATTCGGCCAGTAAGTATACTATGAGGCTACATTGTAAACTACATAAAAAAGACCTTACAGCATATTCAGTGTATCCTGGATCGGAGAGCTTCCGTACATTTTCTGCAGGTTCCACATTGGTCAAAATGATGATTGCACCGGCTGGCAGCTCCCCACAGTCCTTGATAGCTACCTCATCCTTATTTTCTGTTTGGTAAACATGGCCACCAAAAGGGGCAACAACCTGAATATGAATGAAATTAACACATTTTCCATTATTTTTGTCAAGCACTGTCTTTGTTGTTATAATATCAAAATATATATAATGTCAGTGGAATTGGGGTAAATTGATTAATTCCTTTTGATATGCCAGCAAGAAAAAAAGATAAGAAAAAGGGACATAATAACTTATTAGACTTACCTTTTCTCCCTGTTCAATAACAAGATCCAGACCATCCAGTTCATACTCTGTTTGACCATTGCCAAGTTTGGCTGGGAAGAAACCAGATTTTGGACACTCATTGGACTTCAATCGCTTGCCCTTAGGAAAATCATCGTGAGTCTTAGGACCAAAGATCGAGTTGATAATCGTCTTGGCAAAATCGTACCTAGCAGAGGAAGACTGACATAAGAATCTGCTATCTAACATAAAAAGAAGTAAAAAAAGGGGCAAGTAATGGTATAGGACATGAATTGCATAATATGATAATTTGCCTAATTGCAATTATTTAGTTATTGACCAATGTTATATATATAGCAAGAGTTATCTCTTCAGGGGGGTTTTTTCTGCCTATTTTGGGAAAAGGAGTCTGGTCATTTTGGGAATTTTTATCGACAGAAATGCCCATTTTGGGAATTTTTGTATCGATAAAATGGTCCATTTTGGGAAAATTTTGTGTGCACTTATTTTGTTAAATCAGTTCATTTTACTATACCAATATGCTTTACTAGTTAACATTTATAATAAGCAAACCTTTAAAGGAAAATATTTTTTTCATTTTAATTATCCATTCTACGAAATTGAAATTCTTGAAAAACACAGTGACATGGTAGTAATTTAATGGTACATGTAGAGTATTATCTAACATAACCAATAATGGAACCAAATCTTTTAGCAGAATTAACAATTTCAATAACTAGAAACAAACAGAACATCAGCTGACGTATTTTACTTCATACTTGGCAGTATTTGAACAAGACTGGACAACAACTACTTTTTTAACTGGCTCTGAGGACGAGGATTCAGCTCTATGAACGGGGGCATTGTCATCTTGAAAGATATAAAGTAAATCTCAGAGGAGACAATAATCCTGGCCCTAACGGGGATTCGAACCCGGTCCGCCAGATCAGTAGTCAAGGCACTCAACCACATCGCTAAAGGGTTAACCCAACAGCAAGGCTGTTGGAAGTGCCTATATGCACTACACTTCTCCCCCTTTTACTTTTTCTGGGCCCAAGCCCATCTCAGGACAGCCACACCAGGCTTCTGTTTACTTCTGACACCATTAAAGTAAATCTCAGAGGAGACAATAATCCTGGCCCTAACGGGGATTCGAACCAGGTCCGCCAGATCAGTAGTCCAGGCACTCAACCACATCGCTAAAGGTTTAACCCAACAGCAAGGCTGTTGGAAGTGCCTGTATGCACTACATATATAATTTTCATTTGGAAAATGGCAAACAACAACAGGCCAGAGGTTATTATCAAGTATGTCAATATATTGCTGTGCATTAATATTTCCATCAACCACAGTTACTGTTCCAATACCATCATATGTTATACAATCCTATAAGGGCCTATATCATAAGACTAAGCTTGGGGGTGGGAGGAGTCGCAAGACAACATGGCAACCATTCTTCCCCTACCTTTCTCCATATGAACACCTTGTTATCAGTTCCAATTTCAATCTTACATTCATCACTGAATATCACCCTTTTCTAATGCTGGTCAACAGTTTTGCGTCTGTTAGCTCTACACCAGTTTCTGTTCACCTCCCTTATCCTGATACGCTTTCTTACAACCCGCCTGTGCTATCCTTCACTGTACAATTTTTTTTTGAATTGTACGCTTTGAAACTACTGAGTCCCTTGACTGATTAAAAAAACGCTGGTAATGTCCAACAACGATCTCTTTCTATTCTGTTAAACTACTCTAAGAAATATATCCGAGTGACCCGCTCACTCAGTTATGAAGGTGCACCAGATCTTGTCCTGTTTTCTACTTTACCACGGTGTCTACATCTATCCAAAACACCTGTAATTGTAGTCATAGGAATCCCCAACCTTCGAGATATTTCAGCTTGACGTATGCCAGAGTGAAACAGTGAAACGATCGTTTCTTTTATGTCAACACTAAACTCTTTTCGGCGATCAACCATATTGTTTACAATGGAAATGAAAGTAGGAAACAGACGACTATTTTGCACGCAATTACGTCATAAAATGGTGACGTCATAGTCAGCGCGCCCTATCCGGTGTAAGGGACACAACTATCAATATTTTTACCGATATCCGCTTGCTTAATTTGCGCCCCTTACAATACCATATTTTTTCAGACGACGTTTGGACGTTCACTTATGGCACAATTCTGTAGATTCAGATGGCTTTGCAAACATCGATGCAATTGTTGCGCACCCTTTTGCATAACGCTGGCGAATTTTCTTGCTATAATACTTACTGTAAGTCTGTTGTGCGAAGACATTGTCGCGAAAATACATTTCACTTGTGACTAAGATATGCGAAAGAGCTCCTAATTTATCACGGGTGTTGGTTAAAACGGCCTCAGGTCAAAACGGCCTCAAGTTAAAACGGCCTCATTTTGGTCAAAACGGCCTCACTATTTGGTCAAAACGGCCTCACTTTATATTTATTTGGTTAAAACGGCCTCACTTTTAGTCAAAACGGCCCCAATTTTTTTAACATAACGGCCTTAATTTTGAAATTAATTTCATATATTATATAAGAAAAATTAAGTTAGATGCAGTAAGGGATCGTTTATAATGCTTCATTACTGTTGACATTGGAAATGTGTACATGTCAATTCGCTTAATTTATGTTTTGTTCATTCTATAAAATTTTATTTATTCCATGACGATGTTGTAATTGAAAAATAACAGTTTTTTTAGTCTAAGTTCGGCAAAAACGCTAATAAATAATTGTAAACAGGATTATGTGTGCGATAATTGGTAGAGATAATGACAATGAAACTAATGGGATCAAATAACTTACGTGATAATTGAAGTTTGTCTTTATTTAACGAAATGATCAAAAGAAGATCAGAAGGAAGTCTGTTTATGAACAAGTGCAACGTGTTTGTCACAAGAAAAAGGTGAGGAATATTGAGTATAAAAAGTAAGTATATATTGACTTGAAATTTCGTTCATTTCACGTCTGTAATCTTGTTATATCGTATACCAGGAATCGATATGAATTGTGTTTTATGAGAATTTTGTGATTTGTTTTTTTTAGTTAGAGAATTGGATTAACATCTGTTTTAGAGATAGTGTGTGTAAACTATATGCCATCGGTCGTAGTTTGTGTATTATTTTACAATGGACAATTGTATTGAGTGTGATGTTTTTGTTGGGGACTGTAGTATGTTTACATCCGGACACTTTTCTTACGGCATAAATGTGGAAAAAACAATTGTTACCGTCCGTTTTCGTATATTTAATACGATTTCTGCAGATATTCTGGAATGAGGATGTTTTCAATTGGGAAAATGTTAGCTGGAGTTCATTGGGAACGGGGCCGTTTGCTTTGGGAACGCCTCCATTCACCGGAGGCACAGACAGTGATGAAAAACCCCTGCTCTTAATTAATCAATTGTGTTGAAACCTTGATGTTTGTTTATTGGGTTTATCGTCCCACCAACAGAATTTCAGTTATCTGGAGACGGTGTCCACTATAAGCAGATATAGTGCTGCCTTCACTGTGTATAGCATGCCGTGAACACCTGGCATGATACCACACCCAGTCACATAATCCTGACATGGTCAACCAGTCATGGAACTACCCTTATATTTGCATGAGCGTTAGCAAGGGAGCTATACCACTACCATTTTTAACAACTTTGGTATGTCGCGGTCCAGGATCGAACCCGGGGCCTCCCGTACCTGGAGCTGACGGTCTACCGATTGCGCTACCAGGTCCGGTAAGAAACATTGATGTTTTTATATTTATGTTAATAATCATTTAAGGTACTATAGCAAGAACTTTAGCCATTATAACTCTTTCAGGCACATTGTTTTAGTATATCTATAACAATTTCAAATAACATGTGTTATAAAATAGTACTGATGTCCATTGTGTTGATAATGTTTAGAAGCTATGAATATGAAAAATATAAAAATGAATGAAAAAAACCCAAAATAGCTTGATTATTTTAGATTCCAACCCTGGACCTCTTGTATGGCAGTCCATTGATGAAACTGTAAATGTTAATGTTTAAGCTTAACTTAATCTAAGTTTTATGCTGACAGGTATAACCGGCACAAATCAGTCTTTTTTGCGTATAGGCCCACCAAATGTTGGTGCTTGCGCTGTTGCTTTTACCAGGTTTCTGTATCATATACATCTTTTTAACTGTTTTAACATGGTGTTATGGAGATTATGTGTTCATAAACAGCTACAAACTATTTACCCTTTTTTCAGTGTCTCATACGCATCCTTGATGGACTTGAACACATCAAACACATCAGTAAATAGTTCAAAGAAATTCCCACCAAGATTCATGATACCGGAGAATGGCTCCATAAGATCATCTATGACTTCTTTCAACTCCTTCACTATCTGTTGCTTCACTGCTTTCTTAAAAATGAAAATAATAAACAATTTTAGATATATAACCATCATAAGAGAAGCATACTATATATATTTATATACACATTTAATGTATTGGTACCTATTGGTACGCTAGTGTAAAGAGTGCCTAATACTAGCATACCTATAGGACCAATACATTAAATGTACAAAAAGGACCAATACATAGGTGATATAGGCATATCACAAACATCTTATTTAGTGTAAGATGAAATTAATCTAAAAACTATGATTAATTATTGTTTTGTTTGGAAGGCCTTCAATTAGGTGATCTTGCCAACATGCAATTTTATTTATGGTATGGCATAACTAACAGTTTGCAAAGGTATAATGAATATTTATCTCACAAATGAAGGTGTTCATGATGAAAAATGGATCTTTCATATACTGTATTAAGGTCTAGCAACCTAAAAGATTACCTCAAATATTAAAGGTTGAGTGGAGTCTCTTATCTAATTAAGAATGTTAAAATACGAAAGTCTGTGGTAGTTTTCTTTGAATCTGATTTTTCGGGTATCTAATTACAATTTTTTGGGCTGGTTAGAATTTGTTAAAAGATAACCATGCACGAATATTGTATTTAACAGGTGAAGTGTCAACATAATATTTTTCACCTCTCTACAGGTCAACTTTACCCTCTTCAGATGTTTTTCTAAACATTTCACTTTCAATTTTTACATCTACAAATCATGGTTTTTATGAGAAAACTGTCCACTTACAATGGATGTCTTCCCCTTGGTGAGAACCTGGAGAGGATCATCATGTTCTATCTCGTCCAGCCACTCCTTGCCGCCAACTAACAGTTGCTTAATAGCCTCCTTGAATAGATCCAGCACATGGGTACCTTCTGTCGCCATGTCACTCCAGTACGGCTTCAGTCCTAAATTAGTTAAATGTACACAATACAATATGAGAATAGTAAGGTCCATATCAAGACAGCTGCAAGGCAGTAGCAAAAAGGATTAACACACACGCAAACAGTAGCAGAAACAACAGTTTCTGGACACATTTTACAATATTAAAAATACATACTGATCTACTTTTTGACCCCACAAGAACCAGTTCAAATTAATTCAGGCTTTTCGAATGAAACATTAAGAAAATCTTTAAAAAAAGGAAACAAAGATTTTTTAAATTTATATAGAAACTTTAGCATCCAGAGTGCTGACAAGCTAACTACTGATACCAGTCGGCGCCCGACAGACAAGAGACAATGGGTCATCAAAGAAAAAACTCACCATTAGGACATTGTGACTTGAAACAGTGATGTAGTTATAATACGCATTTTTCTCTTTAAAGGGAGACAAGTGTAACTGTGTCCAAAATACTGCTTTATATTATAGAGAGACGAGTGCTTACCACCAGTGATAAATGTGTTGTTCATGATATCCTGGATAGTCTCGTTCACTTGCACGATATTCATCCAGATCCTAATGGGAAAGAAACATACCAGCAACAAGACACATTAAAAATCATAGCAATTGTTTTTACCAATATCCTGAATGTAAAGGAACATACCAGCAATGTGGCATACTGTAGATTATAACACAATAATATTAACCCACATCCTGATGTGATAGGAACATACCAGCAACATGGTGTACACTATATTATAACACATATGATATTCACCCAGATCCTGAATCTACAGGAACATACAACATGGAGTACTGTTGATTATATTAAATTATATTTACCCAAATCATGAAGGGGTAAAAGCATATCAGTCTCGGATATAAAATATTGATTTTAACACATGACATTCAGCTAAATCCTACAGATAAGGAAACATACCAGCAACATGACATACTATTGATGATAAAACATGGTATTCACCCAGATGCTGAAGGGATATGAATTTACCAGCAACATAGCATACTATAGATTGTTACACATGTTCTTCGCCTAGATCATTAATGTATGGGAGTATACTAGCAAAATGCCATACTTTCAGATATAACATTTACAATGTAACAAATATGAAGCTGGTTAGATTAACAATTTTTAAAATAAGCCAAAACTGTTAAGAAAAATATACAATTCTGAATTAATGAGCTTTAAAATGAATTTGCAATTACCTTTGAAAGCTTGCTTCAATGTGTTAATAGGTAATGCACATTGTGCCTTAAGGCTTTATCTAATAAAGCAAATTGATCATATTAACATCATGCCTACACATTTTTACAAAAATCTTCAATCAAAAAAATGTAACAACTTGTTCTACATATTGTTACACTACTTAAATTTTACATCTGTCAACTTGTCAATCTGTACATACATAATGGTTCCTTTGCCGATCCTCATCAGAGAGGTTTTGGGGTCCTTGAACATGTTCATGAAGCCATCGATGATGCCCTTGATAGCATCAAAGATCTGGGCAGCTGCCTGTGGGATCACAATCTGGATCGCCTCCACAATAGACTAGACAACAGTAAGACAATTTGTTTGCCTAACTTGACAGATTACACAAGTGCATCATTATATGTGATGACAAAAACAACATGTGATCCCTACATTCATTTCTATAACTAAGTTGTTAATAATAAATACTAATAAGCCAAATAAACCAAATTACTGCACTGAGAGCACATTTTTTGCCTCATCACCAACAAAAAAATCAACAGAAGACAGAAACTACATGTAACTATTGGATTTACATAGAAAGACTAAAGAGACAAACTGATGGTGGTCAATAATATTATGTATGTAGATACATACATTGTAGAAGGTCATGACATCAGCACGAACACGTTCAAACAGCTGAGTGGCTGCATCTATTGCTTCCTTCACTGGACGTATAAATGGTGGCAGGGCCTCCATCTTGATTTTAGCCAGCTTTAGGGCTGCATTGCGTATCTTGGTGGCAAGGTGGGCAATCTGACATATAACATGGATTATTGTAACTGTTCAGTCAAATATCAGAAGTAACACGTTCTAAAATTCCATTAATGTGAAGGTACATGGATGAAAGAACTGCATTTATTTTTTAAATATTTCATAAATGGAAATGTTTCATATACATCAAGACATTGAAAACATAACTTATAAAGGCTAGAACAGAATCACAGCTTATTATTTTTAATATTTTCAATGAAAATTGTAATTGTCAAATATGGATGAGAGTATCAAATTAAAGACGTCCAACCCTAACCATATAGATGGAAGTCCTTGTTTAAATAAAATTTTACACAACATGTAGTGCATCTTATATTATATGAATCATTTTGTCCTGGATCCGCATTTTTTACAGTACCCAAAATAGTCATTTTTGACTTGTTTTGGTGTAAATACTAATTGAATTAAGCTGTGTAAATGAGCATCTTCAATTATATATTGCTAAGTACCGTGTTAGGAAGTTGCTTGAAAGCCGTTACAAACTGTTCAACCATGTCTTTGAGAGAGAAATCAGAGTTGATGATACGAGTAAATGCTTCTATGCCCTTCTTCACACTGCCAACAATTCTCTTCACAACTGTGGCAAAATGCTTCACGAGTTCTATGATAAAATCCAGGTCCAATTCCTGTACAAATTATCAAAGATTAAAGAATGAAAGGTTTATAATAGGTAACATAATAGTTTACATTTTTATAATGAAATATCCAATATTCATTTACATGAATAAAAAAAACATTTATTTACAGGCAAAAAACAAACAAACACAGGGTAGTTTTTTTACTTTATTTCAATTAATTAAACTGATTTAATATCAAAAATATGGTAAGAAAAATTAAACCCTATTTACTATTAATTTCTATTTTTGGGAAAATAAAATTATTGACTATTTTTGTGCCAGTCACAACGTTCAATTACTTTAGTTGACATGAACAGAATATAATCTGCCTTACAATTAAGATTATTGCCATAACTTGAATTTATTGGAAGAAATGCAAAAAAGCCTGCTGACAACTCACATTGAGGATGTTCACAGAGTAGGCCGCAGTAGCTTTGAAGCAGATCCGAGCATCAAAGAACTCGTATGTAAGTCCAAACATACCGAGGTGTACCCGCACATAGGCCTCATCATACACCTTCAACTCCATGCCACCATGAAGCAGGGCTAGATTGAACCATAAAAGCATATACTATATAGGCCACAACACTAGCTCCACTAGTTAAGTAATGCTGGTATATTTAATCCAGCCATCTAACAACCCTACAGTTATTGCATGTAGATAACAACTTAGCACGCCAGCACTTTCTCATGAACTTCAGGTATGACCAGACAGATATCATCAACACAATGAACATCAACACCAACTTCATCACCATTATCATCACTGTCATTAGTTTATCATCCACAGTATTGCATCATCTTCATCAATATTAACATCATCATTGTCATCATCATCATCTTCAACATCAACATCTTCATCCTCCTCCTCATCATTATCATTGTTTTTTAGCTCTGTTTATGGATTGTTTTGACTATATCATCAACTATTTATCAACACCTATAGTTTTATACATGTACACTTACAATAAAACTCCTATTTTATATGACACAACATCACTTACATATTTCTAAAGCGAGCAGGTTCTGCATGATAACACCAAATGATGCCCCAATAGAGCTGGATCCAATTTTTTTCTGCCAGTCTACACCAGGGGCCTCCAGAGTGAAGGAAAATGCCAGGTTGCTAATGGATCGTTTGTCCCTAGTTGCAACTGACGTGTCTCCATGCCAGCTGCAAACGAACCAGAATGCTTAAACCTAATAGCCAAAAACAGACCAGTCACATAGGTCACAATTTACATGAAGTAAACAGACATGCCCTAAGTGGTGAAGCATTAAATGCTATAAACACCCCAACACAACCTGGCCAAACACTAAAAATGCTAAAATAGACCTGCAATAAATAGACATAAATTGCATTCTGTAAAAGACAAACAACTTATGGCCACCAAACATTACATCCTGCAAACAGAACAGCAAGACATGGCCAAATATTACATGTTGCAAACAGTCAAGCAGGAAATGGCCAGATGTCACATCCTGTAAGAAGACCAGCAAGACATGGCCAAACATAACATCCTGCAAACAGATTAGCAAGGCATGGCCAAACATCACATCCTGCACACAGACAAGTAAGACATGGCTAAATATTACATGCTGAAAACAAGCATGAGGCAAGGCATGGCCAAATATTACATGCGCAAACAGACGAACAAGACATGGCCAAATATTACATGCTGAAAACAAACCGGCAAGGCAAGGCA
This sequence comes from Sinonovacula constricta, assembly GCA_007844125.1. Taxonomy (NCBI): domain Eukaryota; kingdom Metazoa; phylum Mollusca; class Bivalvia; order Cardiida; family Solecurtidae; genus Sinonovacula; species Sinonovacula constricta. Next base: position 45,872,192 of record CM017562.1, read on the forward strand.
TGGCCAGATATTACATGCTGAAAACAGGCAGGCAAGACCTGGCAAAATATTACATCATGAAAACAGGCAAGCAAGGCATGGCCAAATATTACATGCCGCCAATATATACATGTTTACTTTAAAAGCTCAGTATTCTTTTAAGCTTACATGCATTTGTTTTCACAACACTGCTTGTTTACCAAGTTGGTGAGGGATGTATCCCCGCCCCCTGCATCATCCCTGGATTACCTTCATTGTCTTTTGTGATGACCCAAGAATAACAGCAACATACCTGCTATTGACGGCTAGCGGGTGTGCCTGGTAGCACAGCATGGCATCATACCTAACGTTGCCATCTCCGTCATACATGGCAGTCTTCTGCAGGACGGAGAGTGTCTGAAACAGGTCACTTGGTGAATGTTGTAAAACCAACAGATGTCAGATACGATTTAATTATTTAGCACAGCAGATTTGTGATATTTGAGATAAATGATGTATTGCCGCAAGTTCCGACAGTGGGGCAGAGGTAGTAGAACTGAGAGCCATACCACACCATGCATTTATAAGGACCCAGACCAGATGGTGAGGCCTGGATGTCCATCATGACAACCAGAGCCACTGAGCATGACTGACAACCCAGTGGTTCATAGACAACAATACGTTTTTAGAATGGCTGAACTACAGTCCAGAATTGTTTTGTGAACCAGGATAGATTGAATCAACAATGTTTTACTTCCTTCAATGCAATAACAGTCAGTATTTTTCAGTAATTGGGAATGCTATAATGCATTACTCCTAGGATATGTAGTGTTCAAAAAGCACACGTCATTCAAAACAAAATCATGATCTAGTCCCTGTCTCCTGTATCAACACTTCTCTAAACCTCAATTTGTAACTGTTCATTTGTTACAGGTATGGAACAGATTCCCCATTTCATCTGTCAATTCAAAGTATAAAATTCAGTTCTTTTTTATTTATTACATACTGCTACACTGCCCCTTCATGACTTTTTTTACAGCTGTCTTACTGTTGCGACCTACCAACCCGGATTTATCCTGGCAATTTGCTAGGCAATTTGCTAGGAGACCTTGTAAGTACGTACATGTACATGTAGAAACGGTAGCTCTGGGCTTGGAATGGTGCTCATAGACCTATCACTAGTAAGTATGTGTATCCATAAAAAAAGTCGCTGCAAACTGATTATTGAGAAGAAAATGAACTTAGCAGCAGTAACTATTAAAACTGTGCTCTTTCTGAGCATTTTGCTTTTTATTGACTTTTGAGCTTCATTGGCTTTATAACCTGATCCGATACTTCAACTGTTAACGAAATGGAATGTGTCATACTGTTTACTAATTATTCTTATAGTAGGTTTGTTCATATCTACTTTTTGTCATTTGTTGTTATCGTTGATTGTTACTAAAAGATAACTAAATCATTTTACAAAAGTTGACTTTCAATGAGTATTACAAAACAGGGGCATAGTAAATTATTTTACTTGACGTGGGTATTTGTCATCAGTTTTACCGTGTATACATTGAGAATAGATGCACGGAACATCATTCTTTTTGAGATTGTATGTTTCGCCGATCGTGGTGGAATAAAGGCCCCGACGTGTATGGTAGAGCAGTAAACAGTTTTACTAGCCACACGCGTTGGAAGTTCACTTTTCTTGGTAATGCACTTCACGGCTGCTATTTTAAATTTCACTTACCTCTGTGGAAAGACGAATCTTAGCTTCAACCTTTTTAACAAATTATTACATATCGTTTATCTTACTGTATTGCATTTGAAGTAGTGTTTAAACTGACTAACGTTTACAGATGGGACGCTACTTCTGTTCATAATTTAAACTCCTATCCATAAACCTTCTGTTTAATTTTCTATTACGATGCCTTAAATATTAAATACGACAGTTTGGTCCAAAAATATTTTCATTAAACATCATAATAAACCATTGTTACCTGAACAGATCGCGCAAAATGCTGTTTATTGATGTCCTACATCTGTCGGAAAAGTGAACCATAACCCCACGTGCAATCGTCAATACAAACATTTCCTATCTGAGCCACGCTGCACAGTTAGCTATTTTTAAACCAAGACCATGTGACCATTAATATTTTAGGTTATCCGCTTTGACGTCGATGTCTATTATAGCAGGAATTCCAATCGTTCTTATTTACAGATAGTGTTACATATATAAAATGTAGGCAAACTGTTGGATATCACCTTTAAAAACAAGGATGGGTACTACAAACGGACAGAATTTAAAATATTCTGATTTATATAGTTAGTTATTGGCGGTTTCGCTTTCCACAGCGTTCGGGGTTATGAGATAGGGCACGAAAGAGTGGTCATGTATGACCTTGATTACCAGCAGTTAGTAAATGCCTGGGGAAACAAATAGTGCATGTACAGAAAAAAATATGTATGTCGAAGGAGACTAGGCGCGTCAACTGTGCCAATGCATGCTTGAAATGTTAACATTAAAATTGCAATTTGTTTTAGCTGGTTGTTCAATAGATAATATTGTGTTATCTAGAATATTCATGAAATACATATTTATAGATGAACAACACTGCGAAAGAATATCACTAAATGACAAAAGGAGAAAGAAAATTGTATTAGAACCAGTTTTCCACTGGCTATACATTGTGTACCAGGTCGAGTATTTGCGATATCAGGCTCGGAGCCTCACTGGCGTTTGCGGCTCCATGCATGTTTTTAATCATGTTAATTTAAGATTCCGCTCAGAAGGGTGAAGTGTTGACGTATCGAAATAAATAAACACGAGAGGCTTGGAGCCGTTTATTATAAGAGGTCTACCAATCAACTGTGAGTCAATTATGGACTCAATGTATTGGCTATCACAGCTAAGCAGACCCGCGAGACACGCCAGATTATTGACACTCATCAAACTATCGACAATCATCCGATAAGCGACATTCCTCAGACTATCGACATTTCTCAGACTATCGACACTCGTTAAATAATCAACACTCACAAGACAATCGATACACGCAAGACGATCGACACTCCTCAAACTATTGCCACTCGCCACTCATCAGACTATAGACACTCATCGGAGAGTACAATATATATGTATAGACCGCTTTCCCGTATTCTATAGAACGAATTAAAACAAACTTGCGTCGTTCGTTGGTGTTATTTATCGCCCATAAAACATCACATGAGTGCGGCTTAAAAAGTACAAACGCCTACTTGGGTGTTGAACAAAAACTTATCATTTATTTGGTCTAGTGTCAATAGCCCTGTGTGTGTGATCTTTTTTCGGATGTAATCAACGATCAATAAATTTAATGACTTTGAAGCATGCGTGATTGAGTTGTTGGATCTATGAAGTGGCTTGTTGTTGTCACAAAATGTAAATATCACTGAGATAAGAAGTTATCATAAAATGCCCAATGATGGTTTGATCAGGAAGTTTGACATCTGCTATGTTACGGGGACACTCAACCAAACTGTAGAGTGAAGAGCAGACCTGAATACACCTGACGGCGGCACATCATCATTTATCATATCAAAGAGGGTCACACAAAGAGACCTTTCCACGAACTGGCAGTGTCTAATATATAGCGGAAAAGATAACGGAAGAGTCGAGATTCTATGCTCGACATCAACAAAACAACTTAATCTTGTAAAAACACACAAAACAGCAAATCGTCTGACAAAAAAGGCCCTTTTTTAAATCTGCTGATATGCCATGTTAGAAAGGTTAAGAACTCTACTTGTCTATACACCATTTTAAAAATTATATAATCAAAACAATCTGAACACCGTTGACAAGACGGTCTACTTCGGAGGAACCAGATAGTATAAGAAAAGATATTCCCACTTAGCAACATGTTAGAGCATAGAACAGTTCGATAAAACAGGATACGGTCAATAGCCTCATTTAATTTTATATGTTTCTTATCGCCTTTGTTTGACTTTTGCGATAGGCTATAAAATCGGTCATAAATTAACAGTGTATAGCAGTCGAAACTCTATCGTCATCTCCACAGTAAAACCACGTATATAGACGTTTCAAATTGTTAAAAAAATGAACGCAATATTAATCCCACGAATAAAGAGAACGTCTCCATTTTATAAAGCATATTTCTATAATTGTCCAAATAATATATACGAAACAACAACTAATAGGTGTTCCGGTATTTGTTTAATCTTTGAAATCTGTCATGAAATATAGATGTACATAACATTGCTTAGATGTTGCTATTGTATGCAGTCGCTTTACCTTTGGGTCATGGAAGTGTCTCAGCGCGTGTATCCCTGCACGTTTCACCCACGGGGAGTTAGTGGAATTGATGTGGGACACGATGTACTCGAAGGAGCGGGGATTCTTTGCGTTCCCCAGTGCTTCTAGGAGTACTACCTTGTTAATGTCAGCGTCCTCCACCTCCTGCTCTGACATGGCAGCCCGTCTCATGCGGAACAGCCACGGGTCTGAAACACGGGACGCCTTACTCCTTCAATAAAATACGCCGCACATACCGCGTTTTTATGTTACAATGTGTTACATTTTTATTTGTTGGCATGTCATATAAGTTACTTATTTATCATTCTGCGACATCAAAACGGCAATCCGACTGAGGTTGTTTAGTGTATGGCGTATGACACTGAACAAACACAAACTGAGATTGATAAGAAAGGGGGCGTATAAGAATGCAAGAAAGGGATAAACGACAACGTGTGAGAGATGATTAAGAAAAAGGATTTTAAAAGAATGTCCGTAATAAAGATAAGAAAAGAGAGAGAGAGAGAGAAAGAAAGAAAGAAAGAAAGAAAGAAAGAAAGAAAGAAAAGAAGGAAGAAGGAAATATTAGGCGTTAAGACAAAAAAGGGCAAATAAAAAATAAACAAGACGATAAGCGACCGAAGAATTAAAAGATCAAGGTAGTTATAAAAAGTAAAATATCCATATCAAAGCGTCGACATTTTCCTTTGACGTTAAGTGAATATCAAAGGGTACAAAACGCATCGCGGTGTATTTTGGTAGATGCAATTTTACCGTGTATTCCAACACGGTCATGAAGGTGTTGGAGGATAGTTTCTGCCTGGTCCGTGTCGCCATGTTTGTGTAACTGTGAGATGATTGAGCCGAGTGTGAGGAGGAAGCTGTGGTGGACGTCCTGTGACATGGAGGGAAAGCTGGTCTTTTCCGGCATAAAGCAGAATTCCACCAATGTTTCTGTCAGTACCTGTAGCAGACCAACAGCCGATGTGTCATTGACTCTAAACGTATGTGAGATTTACACCCAAGAATAACAGCAATTGATAACACCAAAACCCGACTTTCTTGACTAGTTTTTTATTTATGGCAGTTTCAAAATACCAAATAGTGTTTGTTTTGCCTTCGTACATTTTGATAAAACTGATTTGTCTTAAGTTAATAAGTAACAAGTTCATACATCTATCCTTTATGAATGCCCACTTATTGGGTAGAACCATCCAGTGGTTTTTAAATTCTCCTAGTGCAGTTTCATAACAAAGCTTTGAACAGATATGCAAACAAACCAAAAAATAACGATAATGCATTGTTATGCTCTGTTTATTGCTCAAAATTCTTCTGCATTTCCATTAATAATCATTAACAATAATTATGAAGAAACAGACACATTTGAGAATACATAATAAGTACTGTGAAAGATACCCACTGGCAATGGCTTCTGGTGCATGCTGACCAAAGAGGTAAGAACCCGTTTGATGTCGGCTGGGTTGGCCGGTCGGGCCCTAACCACCATATTGACCAATATGTACTGGACTACGGGCCGGGTCATGGAGCCTAGCACGTCAATCATTGTCTTCTTGTCCACATGGCCCTGGCGAGTCCTGGGCCAGACATAATAAAAATTAATCCTAATTGTAGTCGTGCATGTACATTTAATGACCTATGTGACGTGACATTAGATTGTATACTTTACCTTTGGTAATTTTGCTTATTGAAAATATGGTTAAACACAAAGCATACATGTGTAGCTAGCAATACGGCCTGTTATGAAGGCCAGTAGATCATGCAAGGGTGTAGGACAAAATCCATCCGGGACAAAACCCCTTCCGATCTTTTGTCTTAGGTGGACATAATTTTCCCAATTTAAACACTTCTTAAATCTCCATAAATAATTGCAGAACAGTCATCATCATAATTAACCAGTAAACTTACGGAGGTGCCTGGACGATGTATTGTTGTGCCAATAAGTTTAGAGTTTGATCGGGAAGAATCTCCATGGTCGCACGGAGATGATGAAAGCAGAGGTTACCGGCCGTGGATCCTGTAACAAGAACAGCTAAAACATCGTACCTATGTCAAGTGTTCCGTGGAGTTAATGTAATTAAATGAGCACTTTATTGTATAAATACGCATATGTATTTTATGATAGAAACAAAGCTAAAATAATGTTAAACGCATCATATCATAAGAATGGTGAATGGCAATTATTGTATATTATTGTATTATTGTATAAGCATTATTTCAGCTATTATATCAGCTCAAACATATATCTCATTTGACCACATGTAATTACGGCTTGATTTTGTATAGACTGTTAAGAGATAATTAATTTGGGATAACTCTATTATTTTATAATGATACAACAACAACTGGCTAGTAAAAGACAAGGCTGTAACAGACAATGTATGTACAACAGGTGAAGCTTCTGAACCCGAAACAACGTTGTACCTGACTCTGGCTGCTGTCTCATGCAGGTCAGGTTGCCTTGAATGACTTCCAGGGCTGCGTCTATATCCTTCTGGAACTCTAGCAACTTCAGCTTTCTCTGTTCAATAAAAAAGTGTCATTGTGCAAAACATATACAGCACCACATAATTAAACAAAGGCATTTGAATCTAAAGCTATGTATAAAGTATGCACTCTCTTTATCACAAACAAGAACATCCGTGGTCGAACGGTTAGTACCAACTGGGGCTCGAACCCTCGAGGGTCATAACCGAGAGCCACGCCTAACATTATTTATTCCATCTAACCTGCGATCACTTAGAAAATCTACCCTATCTATGGTCACTGTTAACTAATAAAAGCTTTAAGTCGCCATCATGGCTGCATCTCAACAATCAAAGTTAGACATCAACAAAACAAGTTATCTATTCACAGTAAGTGTGAGCAACAAACTGTAGGATGTACCGTATACGTACCTTGTAAGGCCGACTGATATCACTGTTGTGGAGGTCGGTCGGTTTAAGATGATCCGGGGCGAAGGGCCGTCTGTACAGGAAGTGTAGCTCGTCCCGGGCAAACGCTTGTACCTCGGGATATTCTGCAATTATACAGAAAGCACGATTAACTTTTTTTTAATTTTTGAGTAAGTCTCGGCGAGACATTTATTAATTATATGGCGATGTGAAGCTGTTTCCTGGCCGGGGAATAGCGTGATAAATATCTGGGTAGAATCATCGCTGCAACGCAGGTCGGCTGCAAGACACCCTAATATGAAAGATTTCGCCTCTAAATGGGACTTTAACCCACGTTGCGAATAACTGAGGGACTATGATGGCTTACAAGTCGGCGGCGCTAGGTCAGATACACACCTTGTGGACATTATTTGGTGCGTCTTCTTGTAATACCGTAACTTTAAAAAAAAAGACCACCCCTTCAAAATGCGTTCACGTCTCAAGTTAGAATGTGTTATTGGACGAGTTGATAGTAGTGGCGAAAGTAGCTATTAGTACGTACCCATTGTTGTAAAGACGTTGACTGCCTGCACACGGCGTGTCCCGTACTCAGGATCGTACCTGCAACAGGGTCGATATTGCAAACATGAAAGAAATTTGAGATGGCAGTGCACACATTACAAAAACCAGAAAAGCAGCGCAAACATTATAGTCCACATTGACATCAAGATAAACAGTACATAAGAACTACACTAGCAGCAAATACAACGAATTCAAACAAAGAAAAGAGACCACATTTGTTTAATAGCTTTTCCATTTTCACTAATGAGCACGGACGGTGAAAATATACATTACGGACAATCACTGAACGAAAACGCTCACCCTTCTTTGTCAGTGAACTTCATGTTGAAGTCTTCCTCTATCATCACACGGTGTATGGTCTCCAGGTCCGTCTTCCAGTGCAGTGTCTGGTGGTGAAAAATACCCAACAAAGAATGACAAATGTTGATTGGATTTAAGGGCACGCCAGCAACCTTTAACGTATCGTGAAACGGTTTTTACTTTAATCAGTTATTGTGCAGTCATCATCTGAGATGATATTTGAACAAGTCACGATCTCCTGACACCAGGCCGACCAGTAGTAAAACTATCTGTCACTGCTTGAGCCAATCAACATCAATTCTAGTAATACTGGTTTATTGAAGCTCTACCACTGCCCTTTTATGACTAAAATATGTCTTGGCTTGGGTTTGAACCCTTGATCTCTAGTACGCTCAATATTCAGAGTAGCCATGCCAGAAGTAGTGACAACTTAGTCAAAGAAACATGGTGGGGTAAATTTCTTTAAGGTTTATCTTTATGAAGAGACTGCAATTTGGAATGAGACGACGTGACCGACTTCACAGCAAAAAGACTGACAGCTAACGGATCTGGATCGGCACTCTTTCCTTCGATCAGATGCATCCGCCCTACATGGAGTACGCGTTACATTGTAGATGTTTATTTATTGTTAAATTCCACATGAAATTTTTGGTTTTTCAATAAACCAGTATTACTAGACCTGCAGTATATGCAAGAAATATAATTATAGACTAAAACAATTATTTATCAGGGGGTCGTGAAACGTTTTTGCATATATCTTACATAAACAGTTTAATGTATATGAACTACAGTGTACTCTTTAAGCGAATTGGTCACAGTTATGCGTGAGTACATGATATGAATACATACAGTCCACACTTCATACTTATCTAAATTATTGCATCGTTTTATTTATGATTGATGTATAAAGACTATGTTAAACCCCGCAAACTCAGGCAAAATATCTAATGTTTAGACTTGTTTAGATAGTACCGTCGATAATTTACCTAGAAAAGCCGCAACACCTGCCAACAACAACAACCCAAACAGCTAATGATTTAAAAGTGAATAATTAATATGAGTAAGTTTTTAGGTTCGCGAAACACACACAGCGTTCACAATTTGACATTGGCATGACATTCAATATCCGACTGTCGTGCTGGCACGGCATTCGGAACGGCATTCAACTCGGCATTTAAATATTTTGACATCAAGACATTTATATTGAGACATGTTTTTCCCGTCGAATGTCGCGCTGAATGTACCAACATGACAATCGGACCTGGAATGTCGTGCCCATCGCGAAGGTCATAATTATATCCTGTGAGTGGGTGAAATAATTTATCACCTCTTTGTCAAACTGAATAAAATCCTCGATCGCAACAAACATTTGTGACAAAGGTGTGCATACTGGGATATTATAACAGTCTGCACACATTAGTGTTACTCTGAATATGTTCATTATAATAGGTTCGACCTGAAATGTAATTAGTATACGGTCTATTACACTAATTAAATCACGAATGTTGCGGCGGATCCCATTTCCTACCACCGAATAAATAATGTGTTTAAGTGTTGTTTAGCTTAATTCAATCAGATTTTATTTATAATAAAGCTTTCGCGAACAACTGAGCCTTTAATTGACTTTGAATAGGAACACAGTCAATACCTTTATATGCAAGCGAAATGTCAGTCTAATTTTGATGAAAGCTTTGTAAAGGAAATAATGTATCGAACAATATTTGAAAAGGCATTTGAGTTGCAATAAAATCTTAAAAGTTTCGCTGAATTTCGGAAAATATATTTTGCGTGTGATACCTTTGTGTAGCGTGAACTTCCTGTTGGAATGGGATGTTTGTAGTCGTGTCGTGTTTTAGTAAACACCTTTCCATCGTCGGTGGGTAGGGCAGTGTACACAGACGTGTGATTACCTGCAACAGACCGTAACTAGAGGTATGTTTGTACCTGGGGTTTAACGTCCCGCAAATATTCTTTCAGTAAACAAAAATTTGCCTGAAGTAGCTAAAGTGCTGTCTTGCTGTGAATAGCATGTTGTAAGCGCATTGCATGACACCGCACTCACACTATCTTAACACCATTGTGACCTTGACAGTATACACGGTTGTTACTAGTTACTTGACTGATTTTAAAGGTTCATTATAAGTAAATGTACTACTACCTATAGGCAGATATTGAGATCAACACAACCAAATATTTAAACTGTATTGTAATACTTAAATTGATGTTATACCGCCGATACTTTTTTGCATAAAATAGAAACAACAGTGAACATCGAAACAACGGCAGTACGCACATTAAGATTATTTTTGGTTTTATAAAGAATACTGATTGATATGTTCGCTTGAATATAGTTTCAATTATAAACTTTGGCATATCACTATATGGATTATTGTGCATTCCCTCATTATTCGAAGGAAAATGAAATACATGTCAAACACAGGCACGATTAACTTAAAGGTTAGTTTTGAGTTATTGGAGAAGATCATTATTTTTACAAAACCACCTTTATTTATTTATTTCATTTTTTGTTAAAGGATCGGTGGAACCGGGGAAAATCGCAAAGCATCGTGCATGTTCGAAAAGGATCATAGCACACTATCGCTAAACACAGCGCATACTCGCCAAAGATCGATATGGAGGTCATACCTTCGATCCCCTGTTCTTGAACACGATACTTCCAGCCAGTGCCGTGGATGCTGTGATCAACCTGAAGATTGAAAAAAAAACAACACCACACATTGATATGTGTAGGGAATAACAGTCATACAAAAACTACTACTACTACTAGTAGTAGTAGTAGCAGTAGCAGTAGTAGTAGTAGTAGTAGTACTAGTAGCAGAAGCAGTAGTAGTAGTAGTAGTAGTAGTAGTAGTAGCAGTAGTAGCAGTAGCAGTAGCAATAGCAGTAGTAGTAGTAGTAGTAGCATTAGCATTAGCAGTAGTAGTAGCAGTAGCAGTAGCAGCAGTAGTAGTAGTAGTAGTAGTAGTAGCAGTAGCAGTAGCAGTAGCAGTAGCAGTAGTAGTAGTAGTAGTAGTAGTAGTAGCAGTAGTAGCAGCAGTAGCAGTAGCAGTAGTAGTAGTAGTAGTAGTAGTAGTAGTAGTAGTAGAAGTAGTAGCAGCAGCAGTAGTAGTAGTAGTAGTAGTAGTTGTAGTAGTAGTAGTAGTAGCAGCAGCAGTAGTAGTAGTAGTAGCAGTAGCAGTAGTAATAGTAGTAGTAGTACTAGTGGTAGTAGTAGTAGTAGTAGTAGTAGTAGTAGTAGTAGTAGTAGTAGTAGCAGCAGCAGTAGCAGTAGTAGTAGTAGTAGTAGAAGAAGAAGTAGTAGTAGTAGTAGTAGTAGTAGTACGACCTTTAATATGACTACTACGACGACTACTACCTCTACCTCTACTTCTACTACGACTATTACTTCTATCGGACTTGGTAGCGCTATCAAAAGAGATGTATTTATTACTGGTCCGTTTTGTGTACCGCTTGTGTAGTTATTCAAGCGAACTAGTAAACGTTTTCCTCGTGCTCAGAGGGTATTGAAATCGTCATTCGACGCTCAGACGGGATACAGCTTACATTAAATTTTGGAAAATTTTCTAAAATGTATTGTTTTGATATAATTTTGACTAAGTTTGCAAGTATTGTATATAAGATGTCAGGTGTTTATAAGATGTTTTTGTATGCTTTTTCTAACAGTTGTTTATCTTTTCAGTATGGTATTTTTTGTTACCAAGACAAGTCGTGATATGAGTGTCTTGTGCATGTGAAAGCAGCAGTAATTCCGGACATTTTGTAGCTGTCTTGAACAGCGTTTTCCAGTCTTATTGTACAAGGACATTTAGCCAGATGATCAAACTGGCGCCCTTTTTTTCCCGGAATCTATTGCTTGAGTGTGTCTTGTTGAATATTATTCGATTAAAGTATCCCGTTCTGTGGCACTCCTATATGCGTTAGGTGTTTTATTATACAATAAGGTTAAATAATAAATATTTTATGTTTGTAAAGAAATGAAATGAATAGAAAACATAATATATGTTATAAGTTATAAGTTCGGGAGGACTCGGGTATTAACCTAAACCTCGATATGTAGTTCTACGCAGATCAGCTTGGTATCAGAATAACGTGATGTGTATGAGGCATCCTGCCAATTTTTCGTGACATGCTACACACAGTGAAAATACTGTTAAATACTTTGGGCGACACCGTCTTCGGATTAAAATATTGTTAGAGGGACTTAACGTTAAATCCAACAAGCACAGACCTTTTATGAATCAACCTGGTTAAGAATGCAAAGATCTTGTCACCCAAAACATTGTTATATGGTTTAATCGTAGCGATATGTGTTAAATGGATTGTTGTGTATGTTTTGTTTTCTTAACACATGGCAGCGACACACCATGGTCATTATAGCGATGTCCAGCTATTTTTAGTGGAGGAAGACCATAGACAAAATGTCTGGGTAGAACCATTGCGATTCCATCTATTCCTTGTGCTTTACCACTTTTAAGCTTTAATACTATTTATTACTTCTGCCTCGGTAATATCACAATTCAATATAGTATCATACTCAGTATTAATCCCTTACTCAGTTTTTACCTGAGTAACAGCAGGTAAAATATCAGAATATAAAATACTCTTAAAATAATCAACCGATTGTAAGACTTTTATTTGGCAGATAGGTGATTTACACTCGGACTGCTTCTGCCAATATATTAACTTCCAAACATCATTCTGATTGTTACGAGCACATACCAAATTTTCCTTTCATGTTTCATTGATAGACATGTTTGTTAGTCGGCACAGTCTCTTGAAGCTATTTTTTGCTATTAATGTACGCTTGCAGGTCGTCGGGCAAGTTACTCCAGCGAAATCATGTTTAACGTCCTCACATTCACGGTCCCACCAGGGTTCATTGGTAGAATTTATTGCCAGACCAGACCTATTACTTAAAGCTCTTTCATGTCTAATCCGCATATTCAAAGCTGTGGTTCTATATGAAGGCAGAATAAACTCAACAGCACCATTTCCATTAGAGGCAATCATTTGTATTATATGTTCATAAGACTGATTTAACTTTGACATAAACAATGTCCTAAATTCTAAACTAATTTCCATTTAGGCATTTGTAAATCAACAAATGAAAAATTATCGTTTATGTTAACACAACGATTAGAACAACTTTTTGCCCTTGACTTTCGTTTATATTGAAAAGTAGACTAGAACAGACAGGGTAGTGATTCGATTCATTGCGAAGGTCAGTATAGAACCTTGATATGTAAGGAAAGAAATCAGCTGGTGCAATATGGTTATCAACCACACTGGCACCATTGTTAGTAATACATGTAAAATCACCCTCTATGTCAGAATACAGGCGCCCATTTACGATGTAAACTTCATTTAAGCACAAAGCTCTAATAGTGATTTACCAAAAAGAATTGGATTTGTTATCTTTGTTTCATCTTGTCAAAATTGTCAATATCTTTTGAGAGCATTACAACCGCTAGCTAAATAAAACAAGTATTATCAGGATATACATTCCGTATTGTTTGTATACTATCGTTTACATACTGTACACCGTTTGTATACTCTCTATCATTGTAAATTGTAGATCCTTCTGGAGAGACATGAATAAATTATATTATGACGTCAGTCATATTCGAAAACATGCATAACATGTTGGTGTAAACTGTTTATTATGCAAGAAAAAAATGTTAATGTTAAAACGGCTGGATGATATTGGTAGACGAAATTAGGTCAGTGCTATTTACAAGTTATTATTTCGATTTGGATAGTGTATGCATGGGTGTATCAGGAAATAGGAGATACTATAACATTATATGAATATTTAAAGCACGGGGCTAGCTGATTGCATTAAACAAAAACGGTTATCAAGGGTAAATGAATCCAGTCGCTGTGACACATACAAACAGTTTCAACCTCTTCTTGAACCAGAACAATATTTAGTTTTAGATATTTCTTTCATTTTAAGGAAGTCCTTAGCATAATTTAGGTGTTCAGTTCATAAGCTTGCCATAGAAGTAGGAAGACATCAATATGTCTCTATGAATGAACGTATTTGTGTATATTGTTTTCACCTTTTACATATCAGGAAGATCGAGGATGAGTTATATAACTTTTATCAACTTACGAAAACAAGATCTCAATTAAAATCGAAGAAAATAGCTATTTATATCAATGAAGTGATAAAACTTTATGAGCAATAATTAGTAGGTTTGCTATTATTTGCTATTTTATATTGCTTTGTACACTGAAAGTAACAATACAAGTGAAATTACGCAGTTTTTTTTTATGTTTATAACATAGATATAAACACAACTCTTGTATATGAATTTGTAAATGATGTGTTTTTTGGACTGGTAGCCATTATATGCTGAATAAAAGTCTGTCTGCGCACCGCAGATCAGATGGAAGACCTTTCCGAATAAAGAATTTTACCTTGACCGGGATTCGAACCCACGTAGTAAGTTACAGTGACCGAATCATTGTTATATTTCAATCATAGCTATATATTGTGTCGGGTTCAGTCATAACTAGTATATATGTTAAAGGGTTTGGTCATAGCTTTATATGTTGTAGCGTTTAATCATAGCTGTGTCAGACTATTTTTTCATTAAAAACAGTTTCGAAAGTCACTATAACACAAAAGACCCGACTATTCAGTTTTGTCTCAAGTGAAAACAGTTCCTTTACCCGCGTACCTCAAACCGATGGTGTAGCTTGGATGCAAACATGCCGGCGAAACCTTTCTTGGTGGAGAGAACTTCGTCGTCCTCGTCGGCTGGGTGAAACACTTTCAAGATTTCTCCGTGCCGGGTGATGACGAAAGAAAACCTGATAGAGACAAAACAATTAGCTACTTATGCATGACAATATCCATGTTATTAGAATCGGTAGAGCGTCGGCTCCAAGTACGGGAGGCCCCGGTTCGATCCCGAGTCGCGACATACCCAAGTCATAAAAAGATGGTAGTGGTATATTCCTCTTGCTGACGCTCAAGCAAATATAAGGGTAGTTCCACGACTGGTTGGCCCTGTGTCAGGATAATGTGACTAGGTGTGGTATCATGCCAGGTGTTCACGACATGCTATACACAGTGATGGCAGGGCACTAGACAGCTTTTGGGGACAGGTACCCATACCCTCAGGTAGGGGAATTTCGTGTCGTTTTAAGAAAAAAAAAGACAAGAAGGGAAATTTTATTAAGTCATATACACATTTTGATTTTAGTGCCACACTAACTCCTTAGAACCCTAACACTGTTTCTTACCACATATTATAATAGCCAGTATATTATTTCAGACTTAATATTCAAAAGTCAAACTTGCTTGCATTAAAATGCAAGAATTTTAAACTTAAAATCCCCGCTCAGATATCAATTTTTCTGGATTTGGAATGCTACTGCTAACGTCTGCTTTCTGTTTTTTTGTACAGGGCTCTTCACTTACGTCATTTTCAATACTAGATATAGTAGGTTCTGGGATCGAAGACAGTGACTGCTGTTTAAAGAGGAAATCGATTTTTTTGCATTTTTCTGAAGTTTTTGAAGTGATCTTCTTACGATAGTGCTTTTGATTGTGCGACATTTTTGTTTACAACGGCCATATCCGAGAACTCCAAATTTGTCAGGGGAAATTACTCGTGAACGATTCTTTTAATTAGACCCTTACACAGTCGTTATCGGTAAATAAACGTGTCAACCTAAGCCGAGACATGCGCAGTAAAACGGTGTTTTTATATGGGTTTCGTACTCAAAAATGTTCGCGAAAAGTTTTACGTGTATTTTCAGGCGACCCTTTCGTTGTTGTTTTTTTCATTTTCGAGGGGAATTTTTTTCATAGATAGGGGAAAAAACATACTATTTTGATAGGGGAATGGGGACGATATTCGGCCCCAAAAACGGCCAAACGAGTGCCCTGGATGGCAGCACTTTATCTGCCTCAAAAGGACACCGTTCCCAGATAACTAAAATACTGCTAATGGGACGACAAACCCAATAAACAAATATGTTATTATGGACTAAAGTGCAATTTAACACAACACATTAACAATATGTAACACAAAACCTGAGAGGCGCCACCATGCAGTAAACTTACGGCAATCAAGTTAAACAACACCAACATAATTGGTCTTGTGTAATGTCACGCCACTTGCTTCTATCCAAGTTATAACCATGTAACACGAAACCAAGGACAAAAAGTACAGAACTTACCATCCAGAAAAGTCCAGGTTGTGGCCATTCACATCTGTAATGAGTTGTCATTATTATTTGTATAAATGATAAGTTCAAAACTTAACTAAAAATAACAAAGAAAATGGCCTAAAAATGATGTCAAACTTGAAGCCTTATGTGTGTACAGGTTATGTCTAAAATAGCTTGTAATGTTAACATTTGCAGCCAAAAGCCAACAAAACATGACAATTTCAAAATCAGTAGCAGTTTGGGATACCTCTCTTGCATCCCATCTTAGTAAAATTATTTTTATTTTCGTCGACGCCAAATATGTCAGTGGCATTCACAGTTTCAAAATTTCGAAAGACTGCCGTTGGGAAAAAAATGATGTTTGATTATAGTGTAATTTTTTTCTAACACTATATTTACACACTTTCTTAACTTTCAGAAACTGGGTAATCTGTATATTTAAGTAGATAAACTTAAATATAAATGTAACATAGTCTCATGTAAAATCCAAATGTAATGTTTATGTTCTGTATACTTTATTCACTTGTATATGTCGTGGAGCTTAGAAAACTAGTTGTGTAAATATGTATGTCTAATAAATCGACATATGCAAGCTGAAATAGCAATCTGGAATGTGAATAGTAAAATTTTGTTTTGTCCATTAACCTGAGAGTGAAACACACCGATCATTCAACATGTGTGGAAGTAGGTGCAATTTAGTCCTGTCTAAGCAGTTGACCAGAATGGATTTTATTTCATACCACCTGTTATTTAGTACCAAAATCTTGCACTCGGGGCAAAACCCTACCCCACCCCCACCCATCCCACATCACAGCCAGCAAGGTGTAAGAAATGTGATACATTGATAAAATAATAGTTTAGTGTGGGGTAACAAATAACAAGAAAACCATAAACCTGATTTACAACGGAATGTCATTAACCTACCGACTGCGCTATCAGGTCCGGTGAAAGCAATTTGTTAGTTCCTGCTATGCAGTGTTAAAACTGACATACAAACCTGTTTATTTTTATTAATACCTGGAGCAAAAATATTATGCGATTAAAAAGTTCGACGGCTTCTACGGCGATGATGATGATGATGATGATGATGATGACAATGAGGTCGATGATAACGATGTTGACGATGATGTCGATAATGATGTTGCCGATGCTGATGATACTGCTGCTGCTGAGCTGCTGCTGCTGCTGATGATGATGATGGTGACGATGATTACGATGATGATTACGATTGTGATGATGACAACGATGACGAGGATGATGATGATGAGGAGGATTACCCGGCTGATCAGCAGTAGTGAAGGTGTAGCTGTGGACCAACATGAGTAATTCTTGATGATTCGTGCTTTCTTCTACATTCACAAATCCGATCTGAAAAGAAAAAGATACATGTTCATCTATATTGTCTATTTCCATTGCTTGCATAGGTGACGACCAATGAATCTGCGCCTTCAAAGATTTAAAAAAATCTTTACTTCCGCCTTATCGTATCGATTTTGTAGTTATTTCATGAATACAGCAGCCAATACCTGACATTCTTAAACCGCGTTTAAGTTCGAGTTAAAGGTAGTATCCGGCAGTTTAGGTCAAATACTTTTTCTCACATAACCAAATAAGTCATTGTTACATGCATAAGATCTTTGAAAATGCTGTTCATTGATGCCCTAGATCTGTGTGAACATTCAAGGATAAATCGCTACTCGTCATTGCAAACAGGTAATTTCTATCTGAGCCACGCTGCAGAGATAGCTATTTTAGACTAAGAAAACTACATGACAATTAACTTTCGAGATTACGTTATATCGTCCACTCTGACGTCGATGTCTATTTTTGCTTATTTATATATTTGGAAAGAATGAACATAAAGAGTGATTTCCCCCCGAATTGTACTGTCTTAAATATAGGGTGTGATCAAAATTGTCTTAACTTAGACTAAAGTAAGAGTTTATTAAGAAATTATGCACTCAACTCCTTAAGAAGTGGTACGATATTGTTACATGTATTTGTTATATGCAAACTGTCGGTACCACCTTTAACCCCTCTATCAACTGTTGCCTATTTTGATTGTGAATACAAACATGTTGACACACCCAGCGGTCTGGCGTTACCCTTAACTGGCTTAACATTTATCGACATTCCATTGTGATTACTGTTTGGCCAACAGCTACATACACGGATTGAAAGAGGTTGAAAGAGGTCAAATCATTTTCGTTTTATTACTGGATCATTGTTAATTGATGAATAAGCGATATTTTATCTAAAGTTATGGCCAACTGGTGTGTTAACATTTAAGTCATTTTATTCATTTTATGATATCTTTCTTGACAATAGCGATATTTATATCAACGGCATAAATTAACAGTAATGCCGATTTATGTCTAAGAACTATTTTTCTCGGTTGTAAAACGCGTAAATGATAGCTGTGTCAGCTCGCATGGCCAGATGTAGACAATTTAATATAAAGGTATATAAACATGATAATGGACATTCGTTCAAAGTACAAGGTCACCATGAACATTTCAACATGAAAATGATCCGATGACAAACTTCCAATTACTGATTTCGAATTAAAAGTCGTCAGTCTTAAAAGACAAATCTTCTATATGAAATGTGAAAGATAAACTCTCCAATTATATAGTTGTAGTTTTGCAATGTCGACTCTACATGTCGTAATTTTTGGCATAGGGCAGGCCTAATGTAACATCGTTATTTCTTCAAGCATCAATTCATATCAATTAATTGAATAAAAAGTGTAAACCTACAATCATGAAATCAACAGTGTGAATGTATTCCAATAGTTATTTTAGTGTGCTTATTTTGGCGTGCTGTGAACAAAAATAGAGATATGCAAACATAAATAGTGTTTTGTTGTGTTCGTTTGTGCGTATATGCGTGTGTGTTTTTGTTGTTTGTTTTGTTGTTGTTGTTCTTTTATTTATTTATTTATTTATTTATTTATTTATTTATTTATTATTTTGCTTGTTTGTTTGTTACATAGGTATGGAAATGCGAATCTGTTCAACAACCTACATATAAATGGTATATAAATACCTGTATAAGTAGTTTGTTGTCTTTAGTTTGATTGCACCGCTTTCCAGCTATTTTTCAACATTTATACTACGGACTACATTTTCTCACAGCTCTTGCGTCTCGTTTAAACGTTAACTTGAAACGGGTACATTACATACTATTACATGTTTACGTCTAATTAAATACTTTAAGTGGTCATATTTACCGCTTGCTGTACCACTGACGGTTTAATTTATACTTGTGATAGTAGCATAATGTTGACACTGATAATGAAATGGCTCAGTATTAGCGACTGGTAGAATGACTTTGTATAGATTCATTCGACTGTCTTTAAAATGGTTAATGTGTAAAATGCGTGTACAATAATTAAGACTGCCTTCAATCATTAAGCCTGTAGATTTAAAAAAATCCCATACTATTTTTGCAAAGAGGTCCATGCAATAGAACCAAACCATGTTAGTATAGGTTAAGCAAGAAATAGTGTCAATCATTATCAGACGCTAAGTAGTCGATAATGTAATGAAGTTTTTATGTATATCGTGTTCGCCATATATTGTTGTTGTTTTTAAAATTTTGATTTTACTTGAGCTTAAAAAAGTCTTACCTCTCCTTTGCTGAGAAAAGTGTGGACATTTTCCAGATGAACCGATGCGTTCAGGTTGTAAAGGTACTCGAAGCCTGGTTTAAAGTTGAGGAAGCTTGCTGTGCCGGGAGACGCAAGTGAGAGCCATAGAAGTGTGCCAAACACCAATGTACCAGACCGGCTCAATAGAGCCATGGCCGGAGATTTCCGATTTACGCTTTGTATCAAACGAATTGTTTGATAAAAGGCGAAACAAAACTATCCGCAAATGTCCGTATATTTAAGAAACGGTTTCAAAGCAAACGTCTTATCGCAGTCGTTAATGCCACCGTAACTGACTGGAGCTGGTATAGGTAACGGGTATCTTAAACCGTAAGTATTCCCGGAAGTTTAAAAGATCGATCACAATTGGCTGAACATTAGTGATTGGGAATGGCTCACTGCTGATTAGCCCGCCCCTCTTCAGACATACAGACATGTTCATACCATTTCGAGCGTGCGTTTCCAACTCCCGCTCAGATCACTCACCACAAGATCAAACACTTCCATAACTGGCCTTATACCTGTCGAACGATGTAAAAACATACACGATGCCCGTTCCATTTTCATTTCTGATCGGATTGTCAATAATCCTTTTGACAGAAAATTGTGTTTGGTATGTACGATTTTATTTTATCTGACAATTTAGTCAACAATTTAAAAGAAATATTGTTTGTTAATAAAGATCTTGAGAACACCGTTTCTTAGACGGTAAGATCACCATTGCTTAGTTGCTAGAAATTGTAAAAAAACTATCTAATATGGATTTATCATATCTGGAAAAAGACAACTCATATATAATTTGAAAGGTCACAGTTGGTTCATTTCGTTTAATTTTTAAAAAATATTTTCCCAAAAGGAAATATTGTTGAACCACAGTGAATACATAAAACAAGATTTCCTCTAATCATATGTCTAAAATATATGTGAAAATGCTGTCTTAGGAACAATGTGGCGTCTTAAGAATGAGCAAGTAAAAAGCATCGCCACGCTTTCCACGTCATTTTTCTTCTTAGATCTTTTTGAACTTAGTGACTTTGAACTTGAACTGCGCGTGCGTACGGCATTATACGTCGTGTCTATTTGTCAGTCTGTGAGTCTATGCTTTATGACAACGACAATAATAATATGCTTTACGCACCTTCATCTAACCGTGACCAGGTTTTCTGAAATATCAGACAGACCAGCTGGAGGAATGTTTGCGACAATGCATCCTGTCCTATTATATTTATGCAACTTATCTCGTCTTAACTCATTGTGAATCGCGTATTAATTAATGCATGCATGTTTGATACGTTTACGAAACAATGCTCTCGTGTTCTTTATTTTTTGTAGCTTAACTCTAATGGTAGAATATATGTAATCATTATTTAAGCATTGCAAATGACCCCACGTAGAACGAATTTTAAAGAACCCTGTATTATTTAATTATTGCATAGGTGTAAGAAATAGTTTATTTATCTAGTGTGTAAATGCAGCAAGGATGTGCGTACCGTGTAAGTACGTCGGCACTACCCAAATTATAAAGATGTCCTGTTTAAAGATTGTTTGGTTTTGCATCTTCTTTTTATTCTACAAATATCTGATAAAGAAAATACAATTATATATTTTATTGCGATTATTAAACATACGTCTCAAGCAATCAATTTTATTTTTGTACTAATTATGTAAATCAATAGTATTTCTGTGAGCATTCGAAGTCTAATGATTGACTTTGGGCACAGAACAGAAGGACACAGGCATGAATCCCATTGTCAGTGAAACATCTTATTGGCTATTTGGACATTATTATCACGTAATACTAGTTATAACCAGTGCTTTTGGCGCTTGATTTGTTAAGTCCTCGGATCTTTATCCGCCAGACCATGGTACTGATTTATTTCAGGTTTGTGTAGTTTTTTACCACATTAGGACACATCATTTTAGGTCAGTTAATCTGCATTGTCTGTATTTGTGAAAGATAATGAACCATGGGCGCGAGCAATATAAAATAAAATAAGAGGACAAGTTTCTCATTTGACTATATAAATCTAGGTTCAGTACATAAATACCCGCATAAAGGCCCAACTATTTGTAATACATAATTATAACCATGCCTTAAAACAACTTGTTGGCAAAAAATAAATTCTGGACATAATCCTATATAGCCCAGACAGAAACACGAAGTTGTCCAGAACTCACTGTGACAAAGAATACATTACACTTTACACTGTACTAATTAAATGTTTTTCTTATTCAAGGTTAACACTTGTAAAAAGATGATAATCAGTAGTCACGTGACTGATGGAATGCGGTCGTTGGCAAAACAAGAGCATCAACATTGCTGAATATTATCTTAAACGAAATCTCGTGTTTTTGCGCCACAATTTGGACCAAATATCTTTCTCAATTCAAATAATTAAATCCGCTATTGCTACCTGATAATATCCTGCAAAATGTTGTGCCTTGATGTCTAAGGTCTGTGTGAACATCGACGCCTATTATCTTATGTCGCAGGAATCACTATACTGCTTATTTATAGATTTAAAAAGAATGAACATTTAGATTGATTTTTGTCGCAGTATGCAGTAGATAACAAAGAAGGAAGTATTCAAACTCATTTTTTTACTAAGTCTAAAGTGCGAGTTTAAGCAGAAAGTATGCCTAAATCCCCCTAGACAGTGGAACAAATATTATTATGTGCATTTGATAAAAGCAAAATGTCCGATACTAATACACGCCGGTATTTATAAATCTTATGACTTCTGGTTTTCACGTTTGCCAGTTTTGATTAAACGTCCAAGTCGAAGAAAATATATCTGTGCATGATCGCCCACTCAAATTATAACAAAATTCCACCGTTAACACAACAAAATCGGCGGCCAGTGCAGGTCTTACAAAATGAAACTGTATATCAAAGGTGGTATCCTACAGTTTTGCCTATATCTGATACATGAACAACATCTTACCCATGTTCTGTGGGAATTTAGGCAATTTATATCTGTATAAACACATACTGTAGTCTAAAAAAATCGAATTTCGCTACCTATATTCTTAGAAGTACAAATTGCGAAAGAATCACTCTGAATGTTCTTTCTAACGCCAAATCTTTAAATAAGCACGATATTGATCTCTGCTAAAAATAGATATCGACGTCAAAGCGGACTACCCGGATGAAGATATAACTTGAGCTCAAAATTAAGTTGTCACGTGCTATCTCTGCAGCGTGGCTCAGATATGAAATACCTGTTTGCAATAACATGTGGCTATTTATGCATCAGTGTTATCTAGATCTGGTGCATTAATAAGCAGCTTTTAAAGACCTTTAAGGCAACAATGACTTATTTTGGTTGTTTCAGAAAAAAAATCTTTGGTCCGAACTGTCGGACATGACCTTTAAACTAACGAAACAAAAACCACGCGTACAAACAAATAAGTACTTGACCAGATACGTTGGAAAACAACAACAACAATGATTACATTTTATCGATCGAAATATGTGAAAGCATTTTTTTCAAGGCTATAATCTTTTCAATGCAATGTAAGAAATTGAAAGTTGGCAGTGTCTTTCTCTTACCGAAAGTACAGACAATCCATTATTTAAACTACACATGAAAACATACTTTATTTGAATCTAATTTTTGTCTAGATTTGTTCAAGTTTCAGAAATTTCCCACTAGTGATATGAATATATCATTTCATATAAAAAGGAACATTACTCAGTATTCTAGTAATGACAAATAATATTGATGTTTACTCAACTCCCCTTTAAAATGTCAAATGCAAACAAGGGTTTCGATGACCAAGTGACAAGGTCATATACTATAATCCAAATGTACTTGTTTGTAGTTTATGCAATTTACAAAATCCCCAAAAGATTACGTGGGGAGTCAATGACAGTTATCGTGTGGCTAGAGCCTTGTAGGAACCAAACCTTTTGAAGCAAGTTCGCTCGCTCCATTGAAATGATTCAAACCGCCGCATATTACATTTACATTTTCGGAAAATGTAAATGACAGACTTTTTTCGGGGGGTGAGGGGTTCATTTTCGGAAAATGTATCTGGGTGACAATTGCGTGACATTCAGTGTGCGGTGACAGGTTTTATTTATGTACACAAAGTCAATGTTGCCAAGGGCGTGCCTGGCCTTACGTACTTACGCACGTGCGTACAGTTGCTTCCAAACATTAAAAAAATAATAACGTCAAGAAGCGAATAAAAGTCTGTATACAGTATTGATTTATTTTTATCACTCATGTTAAAGCAAATAAATTCAGTTATGTTGACAGTTGTTTATTTTTGTTTGTACCGAAAGAAAATCTTTCTTGATTGTTTGTTTTTTTCGATAAAGGGTGATAAAGGAACTGTGTGAGAATTATATGACTCATGTAGATTTCGTTTTGTATTGGGCCGCGTAAATATTGAGTTGTCTTTACATTAATAGATAGCTTTTCAAAACAGTTTCTTAAACATTACAAAGAAAATAGCGTAGGCGAAAAACTATTGATGGCAAACCAATTTATGTTCCTTTCACAAAAACACAATGGTCTGAAAGACCAGGACATTTGAATAATTAACCTTTGATCATTCTTTCTATCATTGGTAGCAAGCTATAAGTATGTGTATATGAAAGAGACCTAACTAAAATGACTATTATAAGTCTACTGTTTTTGTCAGTTGATAAGAAACTTGTCATTGTATTATTGTATTGCCTGTTCGAATGCCCACCAAATATTTTAATTTAAAAGTTTTAAAATTCTTGACGCACATAATTACCCTGTCTAGCTATGTGACCGACCTAGCTTATGTCTGTATTTTAAACTAAGTGGTAATAGTTAAATAGTCTTCGAAATCTTATATGACAATTATTATAATGTTTTCGTCATTTTTAAAAGAAAATATTTAACGATATGTGCTTTCAACAAACATTAAAATGAATTCTTATATAAATAACAAATTATTGGCCATTTGGAGATAATTATCACAAATTACCTGTTCAAACGTTTGCTTTCGACTTTTGATTCTTGAAGTCACCATATCATTCACTAGAACGAGGTACTGCCGTAAAGATGGCTTCCTTAGGCCAGCGGTTAACTTGAGTGGACAAATCCTTCTTTATTTCTTTCCTAATAAGTTACCCATTAGCATGTGTCAATCGTCAGTTGCGTTCACGCAATGTATAAGTGGCGCTTAAGCCCCCGCTCTCCACCCACTTGTCCTCATTATCACACTTAGCTGATCCGATCTCGCAAGCATTATTTTATGAACGAGTTAATTTATGCATAGACTGACACGACCAAATTTACTGGACAACATGTAGACAAAATTGTTGCAGCTTCGGTTTTTGTTGATAACAAACCATGATTAAATTATGTTTAAAGTTTTTTACTTTGTCTAATAACAGACTCATTGTTTGTTTTTATTAAAGGATAGTTACAAACTCGCACCAACCGGAATCTTGCTGCCCGAATATATGTACACTTTTTGTGGCTCTACAATTTAACGAAGATTTTGGTACACTGCGTGTAAATTTGATGTGAATAATTTAAAATGGTATGCTTTGTACATGAAGTGACCAAACTAATAATAACAGAGCAATATTTCATTTGATTTAGTGAGCCGTATTAATAATCATATATTGACATGCTAAAAGCAGTTATGTAGAAGTATTAAATATATATTAAAAGGTTATTTGCAGAAGAGCTACTATTTAATACTTTTGGTAAACGTGCATGACCGCAGTAATAGGCAAACAATCAATAATGCCATATTTTGTATTAAGCAGCCAACTTGTCTTAAGCAGCCAATTTTAGGCTGTTCCTTGGGTGGCTGCTTACTACAAGTTTGGCTCTATTTGGAAAACAATTAACAATGGACGTTTAAATTATCGCTCAAGCACTTTAATATAACAGAGCTTGTTTCACTATTGATTATCGAATAAGCTAGGTTCGATAAATTAAGTTGGCGAAAGTTTTACTAAAATTTAAATAAAGCTAAATTTGCTTATGAAATGCATTGAAATGAAATACAAAGGCACAATAATTATTGAATTAACTTACAGTGGTGTAACAGCTGTTCAAATAGGCTTATTAATGGCAATGCATACATGCATTTATTTTCACACAGGAACGGTTTTATGTAAACAGTCCACACATATGAGCAAAAATCTGCAATGCTTTATTACAGCCCAGCCTTAAAATAATGTGTAAAACATCGAAATATAAATTCTGGGGAAAAAAGCAAATATAGCACAGACAGAAATCCGAAGGTGCCATGTACTCACTGCGACAAAAATAAATTAACTTTACAAGGACGTTGTACCAAATAAATGTTTTTTCTTATGCTAGGTTAATACTTGTAAATAACTATAATAATCAGAAGTCACGTGATTGATGGCCTGTGGTCGTTTGCAAGAACAACATGGCTGAATATTATCTTAAACGAAATCTCATGTTCTGGCTCGTGGTTTGCAGTAAAATAAACCGACGCGCAGACATTATGCTGATATAATATCAAACCGGTAACGCGCGTTTCATCTCGTCCGTAAAACTAAAGGCGAGGCGAAGTTTTGTTGCATTGATAAACAAATAGAATGGGTATTCTTGTGAAATACATGTATGCCTATCAAATAATGTAATGGACCATACTACCGGTGAAGGTCTTCGCACTTTACATAATAAAAAGAATTAGTCATGGTGCATATATAAAGATGATATCCGAGAGTTTGGACCCATGTTCTTTCCAATCTCCCATGCAGAGTTGTCGTTCGTTCCTCTCTCAGAATGTATGAGCCGATGGTAGAGAATTGTTTCTTTCTCATATAACGAAATTAGTCATAGGTACCTGAAAATGTCCTGCAAAATGCTATGCATTGATGCTCTAGCATAAATTCCCACTCGCCATTGCAAGCATCTATTTCCTGTATCAAAGCCACACTTTAGAGATAGCTATGGTAAACTAAGAAAACCACGTGACAACTTAGGCCTACTTTTGAGGTCACATCATATCGTCATCAAAATAGTCCTCTCTGACGTCTAGCAGAGATTACTGTCTTGCTTACTTATAGACTTGGAAAAAATCAACATTAAAAGTGATTTTGTCGCAATATGCAGTAGATAACAATACACGTATTTTTTTTAAATAGTCTTAATTCAGATTAAAGAATTAAAATATGCCTAAATCGCCCACATTTATTAGAAGTTAAGTGCTCGATACCACCTTTAAAGCATACCGGTTTTATCAAACTAATGACTCCGGATTGTCACGTTTGGTTCTGTTAGGGAAAAAGCGTCTCATATTCGCGTTAAAAAGAAAGAACTGTGCCAAACCGATATCGAAAATGCAGTTTGATACTTGCGTGCACTTGAATCTAATAAGAAAATATTTCCATGTACAATCTCTCACCTCAAATTATAGCTAGAAGCCACCATTAATAAAATGAAATTGACCATCAGTGTAGGTCTATCAAAAGGGAACTCTAACATTAAACCAACGAAACAAAGAAGACACCAAAAGACAAACGCGTGCCAACAAATTAATCTTGACCAGGTACGCCGGAAATGAAAACAAAGAGTACAAATTGTTGATCAAAATATACTTATATTTGAAGCTTTAAACTGACTGCGCACAGCAGGTCAGCTGGAAGAACAACCCACATTAAGTCCTCGCCACGACCGGGACTTGAACCCACTCGATGAGAGGCGAGAAGTCAGAGGCGACTATAATCTCTATGACTTTAATGTCGCTGAACATTTTAAACGTCATATAAATCAGCTCTTGCTTTTTCAACTATGTAAGTGTAAAGCATTGGAATTTAACTACATCAACAACGGGTACGTGATGTAGTGAATATGCTTTCCCCAGACTGGGGCAGAGTCAGGTGCCCATGTAGCTCAGTTGCTAGGAGTACCCACCTCAATGCAGGAGGTCTTGGGTTCCACCTCAGCTCCCAGTAATGGGATTTTTCTAGCTTTTTTAGTGGCGTCAGGAGGGGTTCTTCAGAGAACCCTGTGAAGCAGAAAAAGGCGAGGTACTGGTGGTTCTGTCCAGTTGATGCTTGGCTAAAAATAAGGAAGGTTAACAGCTCAGGTAGACCAGGTGGTAGAGCACCTGATTACGGAGGAGGTCTTGGGTTCGAACTCAGTACTGTGTACCGGTAAAGGCCAGCTCGAAACACTTCGGTTAAATCAGGATATATGCATTTAAATGAAAGAGGGTGGGACCATAGAGGTTGAAGTGTGTGTGTGTGTGTGTGTGTGTGTGTGCGTGTGCGTGTGTGTGTGTTCATATATATTTATACATAGTCATATCAAGATCACCAGTTAAATACAGAATAATATCACTAAAATTGTATAGCACATAGAGGATCTGACATGAGTTGTTATTTTAAATACAAACATTTATTAAACGAGTTCCGGTAAAATGATATTAAACGAGTATCGGCGAGTTTAATATCATTTTGCCTGGACGAGTTTTCTAAATGTTTGTATTAAATAACAGCGAGTGTCAGATTCTTTTTATCACATGATTTTCGTCGTCTTTTACTAGAAACAAATACCTATGTAGATCTACATGCCGGTTCAAAAATTAGAACGATATTGTGACGTCATTTAACCAAACACCGCATCAAAGACCGTTTGAGTTCATTGTTGCGCTACAAAAATAGTTCCATTTTATTATCTTTAATTGAGAGTAAAAACAACCTTTTGACAAACATTAATGCGTATTTAACATTAATATATAACAAAAATAACATATCATTGTCATATGTTTTATCGACTATTTCAGCTGAATAACTTATGACAATAATCAGTAAACGCGTGAAAGTGCGTGACCCAGAAAGTTTACATAGCGGTTATAAGTGTGAAGGTCACTATTCAAATTTTATTCTCTATCGTTGCCAGTGTCGAAGTGGAGATAATTCTCTTTCGTTTGTTATGTTGTGGACTTGCAGACTCGTCAGTAGAATTTACATTTGATTGTGTCATAGGCAGCTGAATGTTAATATTGAAAGTTCCACCATGAAAAGGTTTCGTGCGAAGATGCTGTTAAAGCCACCGTGGACGGTTATGTTTTAGTGCTTTGTGGCGGAATTCATTGAAGTTACCATCGCTTTGTGGACATTCATGTCTTCATTCACATGCTGGTAAGAACAGTTAGACTTTGTGAGGATGTTCCATATCATTTTGTGTTGATTATCGCTAATATGGGGGCAGTTATTTATTGCCATGTTTGAATGTTGCGGTGTCCTGTTATCTGTATAATCTGATTTGCCGGAATGTTATTTTCGGACAGTTTTTAAACTAAAAGTTTCCGGGTGCTGTGGTTGGTCAGACGTCTTTCGTCTTTATAGATCGGCAATCCCGTGTTAGAAGCACCCCCTTGCGTCCTCATGTTAAACTGGTGTTGCGCACTGTACATTTTACATTAGAGATTTGCGCCTCTAGATTAGTAACTTGTAAATTAGAGTCTAGAAATGTAAAATGTATTCGTGATATTCGCCCCGGGATTTGTTACTTGTAAATTCTATGTGCGGGAAATGTGAAATTGTTCAAATGTAATGTTGCAATTTGAATATTTTCAAGCAATATATAAAAGTTAGGATGCAATAAGACAGCGGTATTTAGCATGCACGGTGTTGCAGTTTACAAATTGACGTTTGAAGTGACAAATCCGAGCATTGAAAGTTAGAAATAGTAATTAGAATGTTGGCGGATATCCCCTTTCATAGTATTTGACATTTTATTCCATTTTCGAACAATGTGTCTTGGTGATATTTTAGTGACATGCAGCATGCTATGTTTAATGTTTAATCTATGTAAAGCAATGCTACAGTATTGGTTCGTTGTACATGCAGATATTAGCTTGCATTTTTTTAAAAAAAGTATGCCGAGATTAACAATGCAGCCTGCAATTATAAAAAAAGATGTAGCAGACAAAAATGGAGAAAGTAAGGTGGCAGATATGTACCAAGCCTTTATCGTAGCATAGTACAGCAGCAGAGAGATGGTTGGGATTGGGATTAGGATTAGCCGGCATTTTTGCCGATACTGCGCAGCGACATTTCTATCATTACAGCACAGGGGCACTTATGAGGTGCCCAGGGACTGAACCCGGCCGGTCCATTATACTGACACCGACGAGTCAGGCGTAATGCCTAACTCGTAGGCCCGAGCGTTAGGAGGGAAGCCACTACTACCAACTTTAAAGTCTTTGGTATGACCCGGCCGGGGTTCGAACCCACGACCTCCCGATCCGCAAGCCGACGCTCTACCATCTGAGCTATTGCGGCCGGTCAGAGAGATGGTTTGTTTGTGGCATACTCCTGGTATTACTGACTGATTAAGTAGACGATTTGAGACAATACGTCTTCTAAAATTTTACTTTTTGACAGGAAACATTCTAATTCGCGAATTATTGTAAATGTCTATCTTACCAGTTGATAAATACTACAATGTAATAAAATCGTACTAATCTTAGCAGACAACATAATCAGCGACATGTTAATATTTTATCCAATTTCTTTAATGCTACTATATTGCACATGAATCAAATCAAAACTACGCTTAGAAAGAGCATTTCTTTATTACATGTTGAATCATAAGCACTCACGCGTACACACGCTTAAACCGTGCCTCTACTTGTATTGTGTCAAAATATTTACCTATGTCATGAACACTTTTTTATTCTTTTAAGACTGAAATTAAACATAGGCTGGAATTAATTTTATTTTATTAACGTTACGTTTTCTTGTTTGTTTATCATTTTCTGCCTTTAGTTTTTATGGTATTCTTTTATTAAATGTGGTTAGAAGAAGGATGGACTTAAACTGGTACAGGCAAACCCGTCCATGCGATCACCCCTAACCGGCGACCACCTGCTCTATACGACCAAGCCCCCCCCCCTCTCTCCCCCCCAACCCCCTCCCCCTGTGCATATTAGTTCTTTAATTGACACGTAATCAACGACCACTCGTTATCTGCACCCAGCGACCAAATAACGTGTCAAACACGCTGTAATTGGACCCTAGTAGACGACCACTCAAAGATCGTTGCCAATCAGATACGACCGTGTATTCTGCATATTCGACTGACATTGTATCACTTTCTCTTCACACCTTTTATTTAGGACTGTACGCGCTAACATCATCTTTTATTGAATGTAAATAAGGTACGGGGATGTTAACTCAACCAAGAACACAACACAATCAACACGATGTGTAAACTATGACGTCACTGTAAAAGGAAACAGCCAACATTGACTGCCTCTATTTAGACATACTTATCCGATAAGTAACCACACTGTATGTTTTCTATTCAAACTACAGGTGATGTATTGATGAATAGGGCTAATACAATCAAGTATTTAGTATTGCAGACGGAACTAAAACGGGTGTTTATGACTGGAAAATGGTATACTACTGGGTATCACTTACAAACACCATGCACTAAGTTTGACGGCAATTTAAATCATCTTAAAAACAAGATTTTATTGTTGTTTGGATGTTTTTATGCAAAATGTATAACTGTTGAACAGTAGCCTGAATCAGTGCTTTCTTGTTCTAACATATGATAGCAACCATCCCTTAAAACAAGCTGCCAAATGCAAATGTTGGAAAAGAATCCAATTTAGAATTTAGAAGTTTTAATTGTTGTACTTGCTGGGACAAAAATAAATTGCACTTTACAAGACGATTGTACAAACAATATGGCTTTTCTTATGCAAGGTTATTAGTTGTAAAAAAGCATGATAATCGGTAGTCACTGGACTGATAGAATGCGGTAATTGGCAGAGAAATAGTGCTGAATAATGTTTTGAACCATTACTTTGGAATGAAATAAATCGACATGCAGGCATTCATGCTAATTTAAGGTCTTTCTGGTACAAATGTAATATAAATTTGATTGGGTCCTTTCAGCTTAAGGTGAAGCTTTGTCAAAATTTAAAAAAAGGAAAGTGTCGTCTTGTGCGTTAATCTTTCCCGTCTACCCTTATATTTATAACTGATTTATGTAATTATCTTAAGTATTATAGGGTAAATTATTGTGTATTAAGAATGTTTTATGGATACATGACTTGGATGATGATTTACTTATTAAAACAAGACCTGCATATATACTGAATGACTTGTTGTTAGTTAATAATGTAAAACTTGGTCCGAGGTATAAGATTGTTCGTCATAATCTGTAACTTTACATTGTATGGCTACAAATCTTGTTAATATTTTATGCCAGTAAAATGTGTTCTGTTTATGAACCTGTGAAAATTACTGCTCATATATGCAAATGCATTATGAAAGTATTATCATTTGTTGAATGCTCTGTGCACAACCTTTTAGTTTTACATCATTTTCCGGCGACCTTGACGCTTTGCATCAATTTTTAATTGTAATATAATATAACTCACCATAATATCGGTGAAGGACACTGTACTGTTATATGGGGAAATGCCTAACGCTTGCTACAGCGTCCAGAGCCATGAGAAAGCTGAATTTCGAAGGCATGAAGAATTGACCCGGCAAGACCTTTACTGCTAGCGGTCAATCATCCTGCTGGGGAAAAGGAGTGTGAGTACAGAAACGGATATTTATGTCAACGGGACTAGAAGCGTCAATTGCGTCCATGCTTGCTTCAAATGTTAACATCAGTTTGGTAATATGTTTAAACTAGATGTTCAAGTGAATATATTGTGTAATGCAGAAGTATATGAAATGCAGATTTATGAGTGAACAATGCGATTTATGAATGAGCAATGTCATGCAGGAATAAGATGTGAGACATCCACGGCGCCGTAGAGAGCATGCGCTTTAAACAAGAAGATGATTACTAGTATCCCGGGAACTTTAGACTTTCTTACACTGTTGATTAATTACACAAATATTTGACAGTAACGAACCACAACTCTGATGGGAGGTAGAGTATTTTTGTTATTTTGTTTGCTTTTCTTGTTCTCTGCTACATCTGTGTTTACAAGCTGCATTTCTAATATCGGTATACTCGGTTTCTTTTGTTAAACAAAACCTCGGCAAACGGCTACGTTTTTATGCTATTTCTTTATAATTGCAAGCTACACTTTATTGTTGCTAGCTACCCTGTTTAAAGACGGAACACTTTGTTCTTTTCTCTGAAAAGTTTATCATAGAACACTTCCGACATCATGTTATTGACTGCTACACTATCGTCCCTATAAAAATGCATTCCATAAGAGGCAGCGCTCTCAAGAGAGGCGCACATAAGGGTACCAATCATCAAATGTATACGTCAGCATACACAGACTGTTTAAACTATAGGCGAATGTGAATATAACATGCAACACTTTTTGAACATCGAATTTATAAATAAACTACCATCTAGAGCACAGAGAAATCCAACATCGTGTGAAAGGTGGTAAACACCTCTCTCGTCCCACTTCTTAACGATTTCATTTCAATTTACCGCGCGTTGTGTTTATATTGCAAACGCAGATATGTATTATCTATTCCAAATCGGTTCTTTTCATGTTTGCCTTCCAAAATGAGCATGTTATATGGTAATTGATATAAATAGGATAACTGTTTGTTTTAATTCGGTAATGTCTTTTACCTTCAATCAGAAACTGTGAAAACTCAAAGGACTGACTGGAAAATACTGGTCGACAATATCCAAAACTCTAATAACTATATCATCTAGTATCTTCTTAAAGTACCACCCTTCCGGCAAGTAACAAATGGTCAGCATAAATTATGCTCATTGCAGTTTATGTATAATTAAATAAAAAAAAGTTTTAAAAGAGTTTAGTAACGCTGAAAGTGGTCCGCAATACCTGTATATCATATGGGTTCATGATAATGTTAGGACATCGAGATGCACAAAACACAAGCATACCCGTCACATTAACCTGAAACATCATAAATAACACAAATTATCATTCAACATTGATTGAAACTGTCTAAAAAAAATTCGACGCGAGCTCATTTACCAAGACGACTGTTTGCTGTGATTAACTGTAAAACTACCCAGCGCGATGATTAAACCCGTTTCAAAATCATTTGTCATACCACTGAACTTTATGCCCGGATTGCTCTTGCGAAATATTCACCACAATCTCCTTCGCAGAGATCTCCTCAAAATCCGAATGATAAAGAAGGACCCCTTTATCATTCGGATCTTGAGATCTCTGCCAAGGAGTGTTGTCGATAGCTCAACAATTGCATAGGTTACAATTATTTATTTACATTTAACAATTATAAAATTTTAAATAAACTAAACCGGTTAAATTATAATACTTCCAATGACATGAAATAAATACTTTCTGTAAACATTGCATTTTCTGCAAGAACTATTTAATTTTGACATCATCACACTTTTGTCGTGAACACATTAATTAAGTATCCTACTTTAACTGCAACTTTTAAACATTTTGCGTTTCCATGGTTAAATGTTATGTTGATAGAATGTTAACAGTCGGAACTCTATGGTCACGCGAGTCACGTGGCATGCAGGAATTGATGTGCAGTGATCCACTTCTCAGGAGTTAGATTTACTATAGCTTTTGTAGTGTAGATAATATAGAGACTTGAGACTTGACTGCCCTACTGCAATAACATCTGCATGCTGTGTTCTAGTGTGTCGAGTCAATCCTCAAACAAAGAAGTGCTCGGCCTCCAAGCACAGGTGAACAGTGAATCGAGTACACCAACGTCTCACGATGTGTCCCCCCTACAAACTCTGGTGAACGTCCCCCGGCTGAGACGGGAGGTCGGCCTACGAACATGCACACCACAAGTTTATATGTAAGAGGATTGTTGTCTGTTGTATTAGCTTCATAATTATGTACTGTCTTTTGTCTGTTGATTGTCTGTAAGATGTGTAAACGTTTGTTTTAATACAGAAGAAACATGTAGCGACTAACAATATTATTATGAATTTAACACCTGAATACTCTTTTTAACATAGTCGTTTGGTACATTTTATTTAAGTGGCGTACAGTTATAATTTTATTTTATTTTTCCTTCATAGGTATTTTTTAAAACTGACCGGCCGCAATAGCCCGGCCGGGTCAAACCAAAGACTTTAAATTTGGTAGTAGTGGCTTCCCTCCTTAAGCCCGGGGCTAAGGGAACAGCATTACGTCTGACTCGTCGTTGTCAGTATCATGGACCGACCGGGTTCAGTCCCTGGGCACCTCATAAGTGCCCCTGTGGTATAATGATAGAAAAGTCGCTGCAAAGTATCAGCAAAAATGCAGGCAAATCCCATCCCAATCCCAATCCCACTATTTAAAACTGAAACTTTCTTTTTTCCCTGCGCATTAGTTAATGTGTTTTAGGGTCGTTTTCGCCCTCAAGGATATTCGACAACCTAAAATACACTCTTTACTTATATCAAATCAGGAAAACAAAAAACATGGCAAAAAAAGTCCCACAAAAGTATCGCCCACAATCATGAATATTGGTACCAAAAGCGTCACTTTTCTTAATTTTGGTGTGCTTTTACATATTTTTAAGTACCCTCCAAAACATTTGACAAACAAATCGGGGATAAATCAATAAAACATTATTACTGCAGTTCCACTTTTTGACATTTTTTGTAATTGTCATTTTGCTGGTACAAACAATAGAAACGCATCTATTTAACGTTAATATCAATTTTGATTATAAAAGTATACACGCGCGCGCGCGCACACACACACACGCACGCACGCACGCTCACACACACACACATATATATAAACAGTATTTATTTTAATCTTGGAACAACCTGTATTGGCATATCTGATGGCACAGTACGTGCGTGTTCCATAAAGTCTGTTTTCAGAAACATTGTAAAAGAACACAAAACATATCAAAAAATATAAAAAGTCTGTTGACTAATACTTCCAACTGATTGAAAAGTTAGATCTGTGCGAACGTTTGACTGGGTAGCTTGTCTACAATGTTTTGTATTGCTTTTTTTGCCCATGATTTGTATCAGGTGCGTTCCTTCTCGTACCAATGTTATGTCTTAAGGGAGATTACCTGAAAGCAAACGTGAAGATTTGAATTGTCCCCAATTTTATGTGGTATCCGACAGTTTGCCTATATCTTATACATGTAATAACATCTTACCCCGGGTCTGGAGAATTAATGCAAAATTCCTGCATAAACCACAGTGCATAAACTGTGCAGCATGGCCAGGATAAAAATACATTATTGTATTGTCAAGTGTGGTGTTATGCTTTACTTTACCAATGGATGTAGTGTACCAATAAACTGCAGTTCGCGGGATCTTTTCAGTTAACAATATCTTATTTTGTTGCATAAGAGATAAGGAAACAGTCCTAACTCTAAAACTTAACAATAATTTATCAAGACGATGAATGGATCAATCTTAAAGGCTTAAGCTTTCGTATTTCAGAAGCGATGAAAGCCTTAATGCTCGTACCACTTTGGTACAATAACCAGTAGATTATGTCAGTAAAGTCACATTTTAGCTTGTTAATATCAAACTGATTGAAATTTCTAATTTTCGATTTGATATACAAGCCACATTGAAAGAGGTAGTTTTACATACATAATTTAAAAGACTGTTGTTTAGAAGGCTGTTTGCTGGGTTATAAGTTTTAATAACATTGATCTGTAGACAGCGCATACCGTATATGACGCTGCCTTCACAATGAAAAAACAACAACAATGTGTTAATTGACTCAAGACCACACACGAATACAATCTCCAACGCAGTGATCTCCCCCTTTCAGTAAGGAGAATCTCTGCCACCACTCAGAAATCCTTCCAGATCTGGAAGGATTTGTTTTTTTTTCTTTTAATTTTTGTTCAGTGAAATGACAATCGGAATGAATGTGTATGTTAGAAAAACGACTAACAATGGATGAAAAAACAAATTCTAACGATAAAGAAAAGAAAGGAATGTATTTATCACTACAATCGTAACAACTCGGCCATTTCCGTCCTTTCGCCGAGGGCGAAATTGCAATGTTACACCGGTTCAATGTAAACAATCAATGGATCTGACTATCGTCACGTGATTTTGTATGATGGCAGTGGTTTTAAGCGAGCGTAGCGATGTCGTAAACCCTGTGCGGAGTTTGACACGAATACAGCAACATTATCTTACCAGTTGATGATTTATTGCTGGCATAGCAATATCAACAATTGGATTACTATCGGGTCACGGTTCTCGGCAACCTTTATTTAATAATTGGTTTTGGAAATGACCAAGGAAAGACTTAATACATTTGGTTTGTGATTTATTTTAACTTACATTTATTTTTCAGCAAGAATAAATCAAGTACTTTTTAAAAGTTCTTTTTTAAAGATATGCATTTGATGTTTCAATGTAGATAACATGGTACAGTTAATATCATTTTACATCTATGTACCACCATTCTTGCGGTCTTGAACACAAAACTCGATGCAAAACGGTAAGTAAGCACACTTAAGGGCCAGTCACACAGTCGATCACGCACGAATCACTCACAAATCACGCACAGAATGAGTTTGTGCGTGCTTGTGCGTCGAGAAATTGACCAAATTTTAGGGGTGTCGGAGGTAGAAATCACTGACGAATCACGCATGAATCACGCATGAACAGCGCACGTATCATTTACAATCACTGACGAATCACTGACATATCGCGCACGTCGACGCATACGAGCAAATACGGTGCAGTATTCCACGAACACTCGACGCACGCCCGACGCATGAATCACTGACGGAGCGCGTCCAAACACGCACGCTTCGCGGACGTTCCAAGTACAAGCACGGATGTCAGTGGAATGAACGTGATACGTGCTCGGTTCATGCGTGATATTTAGGTGGGGCGTCAGTGGACGGACGTGGACGTGCGCGGTTTCGAACCAGTTCCGACGCATAAGCACTGACGGCTGACGCGTGTCCCGCGCAAAGTCACGCATACTCGACACATAAACTACGCACGCCGACTCATGAATAATGCACACCGACACACAGTTGTAGTTGTGGGTCGGAAATTTTTTGAACCGTTCAAATCTCAAAATCACGCACAAACCGCCTTCGACGCACATCCACTTACAATCACTGACGGTCCACGTTCGTTCCACCGACGAATTACGCATACGACGCACGCTCCGCGCAGAAACGAAAATCTGTGCGTAATTCGTGCGTGATTCACGCGTTTTCGCTGTGTGACTGGCCCCTTATTTAGACGCACAAATCTCATGTTGAATTAACTCTGTAAAGACCGATAAGGACCAACAATGACAGAGGATAAACATTGAAAGGAATGTTTGTGTCTTGATCATTTGAGTATTGGATTTATTTAGAACATCTATTGATGGTTGATTTTGGTACTTGTTTACTAAACTTGTCTTGTATATATACTAAAATGCTTGTTAAACACGTGAAAAACAAGCCTTATATATGCAACTGCCTGTCAACAAATCTAAGTTAAATGTTTTGTTCACAGCTTTATATAGATATTTTGTCTGCATCAGCAACTTTTTTTATTCTCATGACCTCCTCTCTTCACGACTACGTCGGCATATTTTTGCTCTTGCTGTCAAATCACAAAAAAGTAGTGTTAAAAGGGTCATTCGACTCTATTTGTTTTCATTATTCGTTAACACTTCCCTTTTTATTCTGTGAAATATAAACGACATAAACGTTTGAAATTTCACTGGCTTATTTTAGTGAAGTTTAAAAACTGTTATACAACTAGAACTTTTCCACAGCAATTTTGTAAATGTGTCGATGTTGTTTAGTCGAATCTTTCAGGAATTGTAGTATTGATGTGAATCAACAGTGTAAACACAACAATTTAGTGACACTTTTTCTCGGTGATAAACTGTACAACAAACTGACAAAAACAACAATAGTGTCATTAAAATGCAAAACATAATCATCATTACTAGCATCATTATCATTTTCATCATCCTCATTATCCTCATTATCCGTGCCAAAATGACATGTTGCAATTTCACTTTTATAGTTAAGTGTCAGAAAAGTCATTCTGATAGAAAATGATGACTCACTTTTGTGTTTCGGCAAAAAGCATATTTCTTGTTATTACGTAGTTGTGTTTCACATCAAGCGTCTTGTTAAGTCATATTCATGTTATCAGAAGTAAGTGTGTTTCCCCTAAAAAGTGTTATTATAGGCAGCCATTTAAACTGGCCTTTTAATGATAACTTACAGAAACTACAAACACCGACAATGTACAGAACAAAGGAGCAAGACGGTTAGTATAAGAGATCAAGACGGAGGTTGGTGGTGGAAGCGGACCACATACAAGTCAGCGTAAGTTGTTGAGGAGTTATTCCGGTGAATTACTAATGTTCATATACAATATTTGAACATATATATTTTATCTATATATTATTATATTTATATTGATATATATGTATATATAATATTAAACATTTACTTACTTGTAATGTTATGAATTAAATTCAATTTGTTTTTTATAAATTTCTGAGATATATTACACAGAAGTAATAACTTTACCTTATAAAATCTATATTTTTATAGAACCGAATATTACTATGTGGATATATGCTGTCCTGGTTATTACGACACAGGCTACGGAGATTCACCTTGTAAACGTGCGTAGACACTTTTATATCACCACTAAATGTTCAAAAACTGTACATATTCAATTGATTTTACTGTGCTCTGGTTCCACAATACATGTATATTATTTTTATAAATTATATACATCAACAGAAAACACAAGTGACAGTAGTCTTCTGATTACGTGTAAGTTTAATAAGTTTTTGAACCATGATCTGAATTATCATTAATATATAGTCTATTGATTTTCTTGTTTGTTTAAATAACATTTATTTTTAAATAACATTTATTTCTTTGAATGTTACATCGAAGAGAATACAGCTGGCAGTACTGATGAGACGTAGGGCTTGCAGTCTGATCAAATACAACAAGAGGAAAAATAAAACAAAAGACTTTCCTTGGTACCACCAATGACGTAACTTATATGAAGGATATTTAGCAGTGTACTAAAATTGCGAACTTCGTTTTTGTTTCAGCGGAATGTCGCGGAAGCAGCTACACCTACGTTTGTAACTTGCGTGAAGGACGCACTGAATTCCGCGACGGAGGAATAATCCAATGTAGCGGTGGTGGCTGTGTTTCACCGAATGTATGCGACAAGTGTAACGACGGCTACTACGATGATCGTGGATACTGCAGGGGTAAGATGTCTTGTTAGACTAAAACAAAATGAGTTTTAATATTTAATCAATTGTGACAACTATTGTAGAAAGTGTTTGCGAAATGAAACATGAATATCCGAGGCATTTAGCCTTAAATGACATTCATCGTGTACTATACTACTCTTCAGCGCGATGGAAATAGCACATAGATTAAGTAAAACGCTATGATGGCGAATTTGTTGTTAAGTTTGGCGAAGTGGAAACAAAAACAAACTAACAACAACATAATCTTGAACCGGTGATTAAATAACGCCATGTTTACAGTGCGTAAATCGAAATTTATTTAGGATCAAGTA
The DNA here is from genome assembly GCA_007844125.1 of Sinonovacula constricta. Taxonomy (NCBI): domain Eukaryota; kingdom Metazoa; phylum Mollusca; class Bivalvia; order Cardiida; family Solecurtidae; genus Sinonovacula; species Sinonovacula constricta. Next base: position 45,912,518 of record CM017562.1, read on the forward strand.
TAGTGAGAATACTGGACGTTGACAAACTCTCAAAAAATGGTTAGGGTGGTCACATTGAAAGTTCACCATTTTCTTCAGACAAACGCTCACCCGTCGCAAGTGTATTACTTCTGCGAAGCGGTGCAATCATGTAGGTCTTTACTTTGCCAAGTCCTGTACTACAATTCTAAATATATGTTAATGCCAATACTAGCAACCATAGAAACTTGTCATTCATGTGCTTGTCTTTGTTGATGCCAATACTAGCAACCATAGAAACGTGTCATTCATTTTCTTGTTCTTTGTTAATGCCAAAACTAGCAACCATAGAAACTTGTCATTCATTTTCTTGCTTTTTGTTAATACCAATACTAGCAACCATAGAAACGTGTCATTCATTTTCTTGTTCTTTGTTAATACCAATACTAGCAACCATAGAAACTTGTCATTCATTTTCTTGCTTTTTGTTAATACCAATACTAGCAACCATAGAAACGTGTCATTCATTTTCTTGCTTTTTGTTAATACCAATACTAGCAACCATGGAAACGTTTGTAAACAACAATTCTAGCAACCATAGAAACTTATCATTCATTTTCTTGTTCTTTGTTAATGCCAATACTAGCAACCATAGAAACTTGTCATTCATGTTCTTGTCTTTGTTGATGCCAATACTAGCAACCATAGAAACGTGTCATTCATTTTCTTGTCTTTGTTAATGCCAATACTAGCATCTGTAGAAATATGTCATTCATTTTCTTGTCTTTGTTAATGCCAATACTAGCAACCATAGAAACTTGTCATTCATTTTCTTGTTCTTTGTTAATACCAATACTAGCAACCATAGAAACTTGTCATTCATTTTCTTGCTTTTTGTTAATACCAATACTAGCAACCATAGAAACGTGTCATTCATTTTCTTGCTTTTTGTTAATACCAATACTAGCAACCATGGAAACGTGTCATTCATTTTTTTGTTCTTTATTAATACCAATACTAGCAACCATAGAAACGTGTCATTCATTTTCTTGCTTTTTCTTAATGCCAATACTAGCAACCATAGAAACGTGTCATTCATTTTCTTGTTCTTTGTTAATACCAATACTAGCAACCATAGAAACGTGTCATTCATTTTCTTGTTCTTTGTTAATACCAATACTAGCAACCATAGAAACGTGTCATTCATTTTCTGTTCTTTGTTAACAACAATACTAGCAACCATAGAAACGTGTCATTCATTTTCTTGTTTTTTTGTTAACACCAATACTAGCAACCATAGAAACGTGTCATTCATTTTCTTGTTCTTTGTTAACACCAATACTAGCAACCATAGAAACGTGTCATTCATTTTCTTGTTCTTTGTTAATACCAATACTAGCAACCATGGAAACGTGTCATTCATTTTCTTGTTCTTTGTTAACACCAATACTAGCAACCATAGAAACGAAACGTGTCATTCATTTTCTTGTTCTTTGTTAACACCAATACTAGCAACCATAGAAACGTGTCATTCATTTTCTTGTTCTTTGTTAACACCAATACTAGCAACCATAGAAACGTGTCATTCATTTTCTTGTCTTTGTTAATACCAATACTAGCAAACATTGAAACTTGTCATTCATTTTATTATCGTTGTTGATGCCAATACTAGCAACCATAGAAACTTGTCATTCATTTTCTTGTTCCTTGTTAATACCAATACTAGCAACCATAGAAACTTGTCATTCATGTTCTTGTCTTTGTTAATACCAATACTAGCAACCATAGAGACGTATCATACATTTTCTTGTTCTTTGTTAATACTAATACTAGCAACCATAGAAACTTGTCATTCATTTTCTTGTCTTTGTTAATACCAATACTAGCAACCATAGTGACTTGTCATTCATTTTCTTGTCTTTGTTAATGCCAATACTAGCAACCATGGAAACTGGTCATTCATGTTCTTGTCTTTGTTAATACCAATACTAGCAACCATAGAAACGTGTCATTCATTTTCTTGCTTTTTGTTAACACCAATACTAGCAACCATAGAAACTTGTCATTCATTTTCTTGTTTTTTGTTAATACCAATACTAGCAACCATAGAAACTTGTCATTCATTTTCTTGTTTTTTGTTAATACCAATACTAGCAACCATAGAAACGTGTCATTCATTTTCTTGCTTTTTGTTAACACCAATACTAGCAACCATAGAAACGTGTCATTCATTTTCTTGTTTTTTGTTAATACCAATACTAGCAACCATAGAAACGTGTCATTCATTTTCTTGTTCCTTGTTAATACCAATACTAGCAACCATAGAAACTTGTCATTCATTTTCTTGTTTTTTGTTAATACCAATACTAGCAACCATAGAAACGTGTCATTCATTTTCTTGTTCCTTGTTAATACCAATACTAGCAACCATAGAAACTTGTCATTCATGTTCTTGTCTTTGTTAATACCAATACTAGCAACCATAGAAACGTGTCATTCATTTTCTTGTTCTTTGTTAATACCAATACTAGCAACCATAGAAACTTGTCAGTCATTTTCTTGTCTTTGTTAATACCAATACTAGCAACCATGGAAACTTGTCATTCATTTTATTGTCTTTGTTAATACCAATACTAGCAACCATAGAAACGTGTCATTCATTTTCTTGTCTTTGTTAATACCAATACTAGCAACCATAGAAACTTGTCATTCATTTTCTTGTCTTTGGTAATGCCAAATACTAGCAACCATGGAAACGAGTCATTCATTTTCTTGTTCTTTGTTAACACCAATACTAGCAACCATAGAAACGTGTCATTCATTTTCTTGTCTTTGTTAATACTAATACTAGCAACCATAGAAACGTGTCATTCATTTTCTCGTCTTTGTTAATACCAATACTAGCAACCATAGAAACGTGTCATTCATTTTCTTGTCTTTGTTATTGCCAATACTAGCAACCATGGAAACGTGTCATTCATTTTCTTGTTCTTTGTTAATACCAATACTAGCAACCATAGAAACGTGTCATTCATTTTCTTGTCTTTGTTAATACCAATACTAGCAACCATAGAAACTTGTCATTCATGTTGTTGTCTTTGTTAACACCAATACTAGCAACCATAGAAACGTGTCATTCATTTTCTTGTTTTTTGTTAAAACCAATACTAGCAACCATAGAAACGTGTCATTCATTTTCTTGTTCTTTGTTAATACCAATACTAGCAACCATAGAAACGTGTCATTCATTTTCTTGTTTTTTGTTAACACCAATACTTGCAACCATAAAACGTGTCATTCATTTTCTTGTTCTTTGTTAACACCAATACTAACAACCATAGAAACGTGTCATTCATTTTCTTGTTCTTTGTTAATACCAATACTAGCAACCATGGAAACGAGTCATTCACTTTCTTGTTCTTTGTTAACACCAATACTAGCAACCATAGAAACGTGTCATTCATGTTCTTGTTCTTTGTTAACACCAATCTAGCAACCATAGAAACGTGTCATTCATTTTCTTGTTCTTTGTTAATACCAATACTAGCAACCATGGAAACGAGTCATTCATGTTCTTGTTCTTTGTTAATACCAATACTAGCAACCATAGAAACTTGTCATCCATGTTCTTGTCTTTGTTAATACCAATACTAGCAACCATAGAAACGTGTCATTCATTTTCTTGTTCTTTGTTAATACCAATACTAGCAACCATGGAAACTTGTCATTCATTTTCTTGTCTTTGTTAATACCAATACTAGCAACCATAGAAACTTGTCATTCATGTTCTTGTCTTTGTTAATACCAATACTAGCAACCATAGAAACGTGTCATTCATTTTCTTGCTTTTTGTTACCACCAATACTAGCAACCATAGAAACTTGTCATTCATGTTCTTGTCTTTGTTAACACCAATACTAGCAACCATGGAAACTTGTCATTCATTTTCTTGCTTTTTGTTAACACCAATACTAGCAAATGTAAAATCTTGTCATTCATTTTCTTGTTTTTCGTTAATATCAATACTAGCAACCATAGAAACTTGCAATTTATTCTAGCTCTTTATTAATGCCAATACTAACATCTGTAGAAATATGCCGTTCATTTTCTTGTTCTTTGTTACTACCAATACTAGCAACCATAGAAACTTGCCATTCATTTTTTTTGTTCTTTGTTAATACCAATACTATCAACAGTAGAAACGTGCCATTCATTTTCTTGTCTTTGGTAACACCAATACTAGCAACCATAGAAACTTGTCATTTTCTTGTTCTTTGTAAACAACAATTCTAGCAACAAGAGAAACTTGTAATTCATTTTCTTGCTATCAGCGCATATTCTTTGTGGCGCATTTGATGTCACACCTTTTCAATATATCCTTTTTGTATTGACGCATGACGAACAAAAAGGGTTCATCGGCCTGGCGCTGAGTTTATGTTATCCCCTTTTATAGTTGTGCAAGAACATCGAAAAATATACAATACAACTGTTGGCACATTTATTATAAGGTCACATCACCAAGAGAGATTAAATCTGAAAATCTATAGCTCATGACCTGGCATGACCTTTATACCCCGTGGCCAATCTTCATACCTGATGCTCTGCTGTATCCTTTTTCCCCAATATATAATCTATATTTTAGGAGATCCGGCTTTGTTGCTTAGCTGTTTGTCTAAATAAACTTAGTTTTTCAGATCTTAGTAAAAAAGACAGAAATGCCACATGTATCTGGCAAACTGGACGTTGCATAAATGGAAGTTAATACACTTGAAAAAGATTAATCAAAAGTAGATGTGGAAATAAATGCCTTCCTAAATAAAACTTTTGAGGCCTTGTTTAAATTGAAGAAGTACTTAAATATTTGTTATCATCAAATTGCGACGAATTTAGTTAGCCTTTCTTAGGAGACTTCAGTCTGTAGTAGTTGAGTGCATTTTTTTTAAATTGATGAATGTTATTCGCATTTTAAAAATCAATAGTTTTAAACGTGTTTGATTATGATCTGAATCTTAACGTTTAATATAAATAATACGAAAACGAAATTTAATTCGAATATTCAAAGCAACAAAAATATGTATAAATATAAAGCACTCAAGATATTGTTTAATGTACACAAACTTTCATAATTTCAATACCACGTGTATTTATATTCTTCTACAATGTAACGTATTGTTAAAAAACTGCTTCGGTACGTGATAGCGAATAAAAACCTTATTAATACTGTAATAGTAAGTAAACTTCTTCGATTCAAGTGAAAATATGGAAGCTACCACCTCGATTCCCTCCCTACCATTAAAGTTTTATTGCATTCTTCAGTATTTGTTTTATTCCTTTGTTTTAACAAAGAATTATTACTACAGTCTTATTCAACTACTCACGTACACCAAATCAGAGTTACCTATGCGAATGATTACGTTATTGCTCGGACGCCCGTGCAAATCCAATGAAAAGAATTAACTTCACTTTTTTGCCAGCACTTATCTAATTCTGATTTTTTCATTCCCACCTTATCTTACATAAATAAGGAAAGACAAATTAACACTAATCTAAACTGCATATCTATCCTGTTTTCTCTTTATCTCTTGGTTATACAAAGATATTAAATACTGGCATAGCATTTTCTTATCGATTACTTTTTGATATGGTTTGACTAATAAAATGTTGAATAAATGCATACTTAATTATAGTTCCTTAATGTACTTGTACGTAATAAACTATATTAAATAAACTTGATCGTAGAATGTTTGAACTCGTTTTAAATGTTAGCAAGTTTCAAGTTTTTGGAAAATCTACGTCCGCTCTAATCAAAACAATGAGGCATTCTATAAATTGCATGCGACGTCTTACGTGCTTTCCAATGCGTTGTGAAATCTATCACACAATTATTTAAAGTGACCAATATTTGCCAACCCTTAATCGCTAACAAGCTCAATATAAAAGCGCCAAAACAGTGCATTGAGCGCGTTGGTAATAGTTGTGTTAATAGCAGTATGTCAAACTTGTTAAAACATAAGTAAATGAAGATTGTACCTAAGATGAGCATATATATTAGTGTTCCACACCCTTACGTTTGTGTTGACATGCATAATCTCTTTTATCAACTTATTTTAATATCTTTAACCTTATAATGACCATCATTCTTTTTCCCTTTCAGCCTGTACCCAAATTCCACATTGCAACCTTCAGAGGTGTAGCAATGCAATGGACAGCGTATGCGTGTTTTGTGAACAGGAAGTGATAGAGGGAAAGCCTGGTTACCAAGTGTACTCACATACTATCGATCATAAAACCTGTGTCCGTGAGTAGAAGACATTTTATGTCACTGTGATATATCCGAGTTTCCCTGAATATTTGGATCATAAATTCTAATTTTGTGAGTAAATAATACAGCAGTAAATGAAACAGAAAGCAGTTTAACACCATTTATAATATCTTTGGAGTAATAACTTCCTCTCTTAAAACATATGCACTTTGTAGAATTGTCTCTGAGATGCGATGTCATCGAAAACATCCCCAAGTTACGAAGGCCCTGGGTTCAAACGCGGGCCCAATAATACCGAAGCCCTTTAAAATAGTCGTGGTATAGCTCCCATGCTAGGTAGTTTCAAGCATTTACAATGTATAAAGGCTGTTGCAAGTCTAGTTTAACTGGCGTGGTATTCACGGCACGCTTTACACCCTGAAGGCAGAGCTTTATCGGTTTCAAGGTTACTTGAAAGATAGTTGACGGGACGATAAACCAATTAACAAAGAAACAAAACTGCACATAGGCAGTAAATATCAAACACACACCTTAAAGGCGTTTCCTACATGTTATGTCCCTTCATAGATTAAGTACGTGTTTTTTTGTTAAAACCATTACCCTGACCATAAGGTCACTGACTTTTTCTGTGTAGTTTTCTAGAATTTTTTATATATTTAAACACACCATAAAAGTAAGAATAACAATACATGTGTATTGTCTAAAAAATCTCTTTAAATGTGTCTCATACAATCGATTATCGATTTGACAATAAAACCTGATTAGATATCATATACACTGTATAATAAAAAAATATTATTATATATATTCAAATACAATTATAGTATGATAATCTGACCACAATTTATTTTGCAAAATAAAAATAATATGGTTTACGTTTGTTTTTTTGTGTGTTTTTTTGTTTTGTTTAATATTTGTTAAACGGGTACAGCTGGAACGTATGCTCGTAATTCGGCACATTCAATCAATTAATAGCTGTATATAGAAATCTAGCATGTAAAGTCGTGCAAATATGCACTGCAATTTTAGTTCACTGAATAAATATTAAAATGAGCAAATACAACCAACAATTTTGATATGATAGTGAAAATTAACTCAGTAATAATGATTCTTTCCCTTTGAACTGACCAGGATCTGGGACACTGAGTCACATGCATGAAAAAACAACATGTCCTATGCAACATGCAAACATTGACTAAGGCAGGACAATATATAACAATAAAGTATTGTCAGTTAATAGTATAATCAACTTGACAAAAGTACACTTGAATAAACAACCATGTATTATACAGGAAAGTATGGTGTAAATGTTGTGTTATGCATTAACTGTGAACTATGCTCCTAAGGTAAAGCAAGTGTAACAGAAACATACAGAATTTGAAAATAAACACAACTGATCTGTTGCATGTTTTACTGTAGACGTGTATGTAAAATGCTAAATAAATTCAGTATCAAATTTGAATTCAAGGAATATTTTACTAAAATTGGTATTTAATGTTCGTTTTTTTAGAAATAAGAAAACTCCAACTATTATGTTAAATCCTCTTCACGAGAAGTGTTTTGCTATTGAGTATCGTTCGGAAACAAGTTATAGCATTAGGTAAACCAACAAAACATGTTACTTGATTGGTTTGACTGAAATATATAATTAATTGTTTACAACCCCAACAGGTTTAAGATTTTTCTACAAAGTATTTTGGAAAATATGCTGCAAAATGTAGATTAATTTCGTCTCGTGGTCTTGATTTTTTTTTGCAATTTGAATATACCCCGTAACGGATTTGTAATCAAATTTAGCACAGATCACACTATTAAAATTCATTTACAAACTTAAAATTATAAAAAATACACATGGCTCTTTTTAAGTCAAGTGAAAGAGTAGTAAGAAATAAAAGTTGACCATGCGTGTCCATACCTGGATTCGAACCCTATCAACCCCCAGTTTTGAAACCCGTTTACCCTAATTACTCGAACTACCATGATCGTCTTTAATGGTTATATATATTTTAACCAGAAATTATTAAAAACTGAATATATGCATAAGAAACAGTAAGTCTGGTAAGTCGTATGCAATCATGTAAAAATCTCATTCTTATTTGATTTTGTTTGTTTGTATGTATGTTTATTTGAAACAATATTAAACGTTATTTTAACAGAAATGGAAAACAGCACGAGACAAGTCTTAAACATATACATGTTATGCTTAATTCTTATAAGAGAAGGCTATATATAGTCCCTGAGCCAGATTTGGCATTCAGACTAAATTGAGCTATTTATAAACTTATGGGTATGCTTTATGACATGAAAGTATACCTATAATGGGCTGAATAGTAAAAATAATATTAAGAAAATCACAATATTTGAGAACATGAACGAAAATCCAAAAGGTTTTCTTAAGTTTGTTTGGGAGGTTGGAAAAGTATTCCAATAAAAGAGAAGAATGACCGCACTTTATATTGTAATTTGCTCAGTAAATACAACAAAAGTTGAATTATAAATTTACATGCAATAAAACTAACAACTACATTTTAGAAACACATTAAACTTGCCCTTTTTTCACTCACAGAGATGTGCTCTTGGCACGAAGGTAGCCGATGTTACCCTGGAAAGTGTCTCGGAAAAATGGTGCTTGCGACGGATTGCAAATGTGCACCAGGCTTTGGAGGGAAAGACTGCGCAACATGTAATACTTACATTATTTAAAGAGCGGCTTCAGTAAAAAATTCATAGGCACTTCTTTTTAGTTTATTGTGACATTTAATTTGAGTGTTTCCTTATTAGCAATAGGAAAAAACCCCCAATTAGTTATACGGTAAATATAAATAATCGAAATAAATATTTCATACAAGTTCTCATATTTCGGTCCCACGTCTTTCCGTAAATACACGTTACGTGAGGCGTCAGAAACATGACATTTTAAAGGTCATACTTATTCATGTGTGTCGTTTCTGTTACTATGTAACTTCTGATGACTTGGAAGCTGTTCCAATAAACTGTCAGCCCAAATCAATTTTTCCACGTTCTGCATATACAATAAATTTCCCTTTGACATGTTTAATGAATGAACGTTCAAATACACAGTTTATCAGTATTTGGTAGGTAATTTTCATGTGAAATATTTTTACTATTATTTACAAAAAATACAGATATTTTGAAAAGAAAGAACTTATTTCACGGATTTTTTTTTCACATGCAACGAATAAAAATTAAATTAGTAGTTCAATAATTGATTTCATGAAAGGTCAAAGTATTTTTAATCGTAATTCACTACATCAGTGGTAAAAACAAATGAAGTTTCAACCTGCTTTGTGTATTGTATCATATTTAAAGCATGATTGATTCAAGCGTTTTTACGTTTTCCCCTTAAGGTAAAGCAAGTGTTATAGACAATTTACAAAATTTGAAAATTAACACAACCAGTGTGTTGTATACTTTAATGTTGTTCTATGCCAAATTTCAAACAAATTCTCATCCAGTTTAAAAGTTATATGGATACATGTATGTTTTCTAAAGTTGATATGTAATGTGTTGCATTTTCAGAAATAATTAAAACTCCAAATATTGTGTTATGTCCTCTTTTGCTATTGAGCATTGTTTGGAAACAAGTTATAGAAAAATAGACAAACCAACTAAACATGTTACTTGACTGGTTTGACTCAAACTATCCCAAATATGTAATTAATTGTTTACAAAATTATCACGTTTTAGCCTGATTTTCACGTTTTTCTGCTAACTGTACTCTGCTTTATTAAAAAATCACCGAGCTCTTGATATAAACGATTTATTTCAGAGTTGCCAGAATGTGCTATAAAGTATTTTGGCTAATGCTGCAAAATATAAAATAATTTCCCCACATGTTTTTGTTTTTTTAGACATTAAATACATGAGGTAATAGATTTGTAATCAAATTTAGAGCAATTCATTCCATAATAATACGTTTACAAAATATAGATTAAAAACTACATATGTTTTATTCTTCACCTGGTTGAATGCTGCATAAAAAATGTCAAAGTAAAAAGGTGGAAGAAAACGGTTGACCATTCATGCCCATACAGGAATTCAACCTCCAGTTTTGAAGTATTTTATTTCTAATTTTGATTCTCTTTAATTGGAGGTTCAACATTACATTTGCTCTACCTTATTCAACATTACAGTTTCTGCGAAGGAGAAGTTAGAGTTTATGGTGAATAGTATCACTCTCCGAGGGGCGGGCCTGCCTCCATTATTTTCGCCTGACCAGGAGCGCCCCGGTGCGAAGGTTTGGACCAATCAGGTGATGTGGTCTGATATCAGTATCGAAGTGAAGACCAGTGGGCCACGTGTTGACCCTCCCGAGTTGGCATTCCAATCCTATCTCGACAACAGGCCAATACGGACATTCGGAATTGAGAAGCTGGTTATGTCTGCCACTTTTCAGAGAGGTTTGTATGTCAATTTAATTGGCTAAATAAACACCACTGGCTTAAAAAATGCAAGAAAGCCACACAAAAACAAAGACAACTCTCATGAGACATCATGACGGAACTGGAGTTTGCAAAAGGGTATTAAACTGTTGGAACATTTTGTATCATCGAGTAGCAAAAAAAATATGTAATTCAAAGACTTAATACCTAAATGCTTTCGAAAAGAAAAATAAAGTTATTTTCTCTGGAAAAGGTTTTCTATTCAAGAAAGAATCATGATAACAAGATATTGTCTTAAAATACAAAATCCAAATGTATTAAAGTATTGTTAGTGAACAGAACCTGTTAATTTCTAGTGGGTTATATTGCAGGTTACCAGGGGCAGCAGTGGATTCAAGAAAAGTCGTGTTCTTTCGATGTTGTATGCAACTTAAACCTCATAAACAGGACGTTAGTGGCTTTACCATGGAACAACATATTGAACGGGGGAAAACCTGACCATCTGGATCTGTACGTCATAGCATGATGCTGACAGACTTATCTTACCAGCCACTTGATATGTTTCTTTTGTTTGGTTTTGGTAGCTACACCACTTTATCAGGAGATTCAGATGCGGTTCTTATCTATTCCTTAGAGCGGGAGCGGGGGGGGGGGGGGGGGGGGGGGGGCGTTACATATATTGTATTATATTCCGGAAATATTAGAGGAGCGCGCGCCGGATGCGTCCCCTTTCAGTCTGCTACTGCTATTTAAGGCCATCATTGCGACGTCAGACTTTTAATCATGGAAGATGGCGGAACATTTATCTTCAGAGACGCATTGAAAGCTTATTTAAGTAAGAAAACCTGCTAGGACAATGATCTCTTTGATTGGGATTTAAACGATATACTATAATGGTATATTATACAAATTTCAAATTATTGACTTTTAGCAACAGACTGTTTGCCATCAAAATGCATTGCGCAAAACATGTTTTCCTTTCAAATATGCTTAAAAACAAATTACCGTAGCGGTAAAATAAAAAGAAAGACATTTTACTTATCATGTAGATGTATAGCCAGATGGTATTATTTTGCAGAATAACGGTAAGAACAGCTCTAACATATGGGGGTAGAGTCTACTTCTTCAACCGAGACAACACATACAAGGGCGCATCAGAGAAGTTGGAATTTTACAGTATCCAAGGTATGACAGTGTATAGCACTTCGCAGATCCAGTTCGATCTCTACCCGCCCAGCCATTGTCTTGAAGACAATCCCGCCTGCTCCACGGAAACCATCGTCGTACCGGACTTCGTTGACAAGGTAATAAGTTTTTGTTTTTTGGTGAGCTCATTTTTTATGATCAGAAGAACGCTATGCAACACCTCACCATATCCGCCACAGTTATCGCCCTGATGACTGGTACATTAAAACACATCTAGGATGATAGGAGAATTGGTTGATTCGAAAGTAGCGGATTCTAACAAGAAGTGGTCGCAAATAAACGCCCCTACACTTCATTATAGAAATACAGAAAAAAAGGCAAACTGACACATCAGCTGCAGTAAAAAATCTCATGATTTCTGTTAAAATTAAATCAGTAATATTTTCCTGCCATAAAATGCTACTTTATTAACGTTAAATTATAGCACCGTGCCTTATTTCGTAAACAGAAATAGTTTTATGACAATGTGAGGTAATGAATCGTGTGAGGTACTGAATCATGTGAGGTAATGAATCGTGTGAGGTACTGAATCATGTGAGGTAATGAATCGTGTGAGGTACTGAATCACGTAAGGTAATGAATCGTGTGAGGTACTGAATCATGTGAGGTAATGAATCATGTGAGGTACTGAATCACGTAAGGTAATGAATCGTGTGAGGTACTGAATCATGTGAGGTAATGAATCGTGTGAGGTACTGAATCATGTAAGGTAATGAATCGTGTGAGATACTGAATCACGTAAGGTAATGAATTGTGTGAGATACTGAATCAGGTAAGGTAATGAATCGTGTGAGGTACTGAATCATGTGAGGTAATGAATCGTGTGAGATACTGAATCACGTAAGGTAATGAATCGTGTGAGGTACTGAATCATGTGAGGTTATGAATCGTGTGAGGTACTGAATCATGTGAGGTAATGAATCGTGTGAGATACTGAATCACGTAAGGTAATGAATCGTGTGAGGTACTGAATCACGTAAGGTAATGAATCGTGTGAGATACTGAATCACGTAAGGTAATGAATCGTGTGAGGTACTGAATCACGTAAGGTAATGAATCGTATGAGGTACTGAATCATGTGAGGTAATGAATCGTGTGAGGTACTGAATCATGTGAGGTAATGAATCGTGTGAGGTTCTGAATCACGTAAGGTAATGCATCGTGTTAGATACTGAATCATGTGAGGTAATGAATCGTGTGAGGTACTGAATCATGTAAGGTAATGAATCGTGTGAGGTACTGAATCACGTAAGGTAATGTATCGTGTGAGGTACTGAATCATGTGAGGTAATGAATCGTGTGAGATACTGAATCATGTGAGGTAATGAATCGTGTGAGGTACTTAATCAGGTAAGGTAATGAATGGTGTGAGATACTGAATCATGTGAGGTACTGAATCATGTGAGGTGCTGAATCATGTGAGGTGCTGAATCAAGTGAGGTGCTGAATCATGTGAGGTAATGAATCATGTGAGGTACTGAATCATGTGAGGTACTGAATCATGTGAGGTGCTGAATCATGTGAGATACTGAATCATGTGAGTAGCTGAATCATGTGAGGTGCTGAATCATGTGAGATACTGAATCATGTGAGGTACTGAATCATGTGAGGTGCTGAATCATGTGAGGTGCTGAATCATGTTAGGTTATGAGTCGTGTTAGGTTATGAATCATGTTAGGTTGTGAGTCGTGTTAGGTTATGAACCATGTTATGTTATAAGTCGTGTTAGGTTATGAGTCGTGTTAGGTTATGAGTCGCGTGAGGTACTGAATCATGTGAGGTACTGAATCATGTGATGTAATGGATCGTGTGAGGTAATGAATCGTGTGAGGTACTGACATTATGTCTCTGTGGTGAATGCAACATACAGAAATCATTCATCCCAATGTGTGTTATGTTTAAGTTTGATTCTTGTTGTGGCGTTTCTGCTGCTTACCTAGTCTCTTAATTTTCAAGGTAACTACGAGGGGGCTTGTTTGGAATCAAAATAGGAAGTGGCGACATTGGTAGCCCCACCATTTTTTTGATGACTCCACCGCGGAAAATAGGCAGTTAAAAAAACACAACAACAACAACAACAAAAAAAACAACGCCATTATAGCTTAATTAGCTTAGAATAACTATTTTATCATGTTGTGTTAATAAAATTCAAACTAGTTCTTTATCGCTATGACTAAAGTTTATTTTAAATAGCAGCAAAATGATTCTACACCCTTCCTATGGTAACATTTACCCGTTCGTACTAAGCCATCTCTGTTAAATATTTGATCCTAATTGTTGTAAAAAAGACAACAACCTCGAATTAACAGACGTAACATCTCCTTAGTTTATAGTAGCATTACTCGGAATCAGCCAAAGACTATACCTATCACCACATTTATGTAGTTCGCGATGTAAAAGTGTGCAATATCATTCTACCTTTATATCAACTTTAAGTCGGTTTATCTTATCTTAAATCTAGTAACCAGCTAATCTTATAATGTCTTCGAATGGCGTTGTCATTACTCACAGAAACGCACCGTCTTACAAATGTAGTTGTGTATTATTTAAATAGAAAACGATATATCACTTGAAATGGGGAAACAAGGAATATCTTTGATAATGCATCCTCCGCGTATTTTAATGTAAGCCCTAACTTACGATAGGAGTCGGGTGGAGTAAGCCGTTGTCTTACGTATTTATAGGCGTCTGTAGCACAGCATTTCTTATAAGACTCTGCGGTACTGGCGTTTCTAAGATGTACTGTTAGCGTCCTTTCCGTATAAGACAATTTCGTTTCCAGCGTGGCGGTTCCGACGTTCTCACGCTCGCGACTTCGTTACCAAATATAAACAGCGACTCGCATGTGACCCCTACCTCCCTCTGCGGATGACGCTGTAACGTTGCATCGCGAAGTCGGAAGTTTTACGTTCCGACGTTCTCACGCGCGCGTCATAGATACTAAATATAAACGGTACCGCATTACCAATTGCGACCACTTCCACCTTCTTATTGGCGGAGTCGACGCTATGATGTCACGCGTACAGGTACGTCACTTCCCGTTTTGAATCCGAAACCGCCCCCCCCACCTTGTAGTAAGATACCTTCTAACAACCCGCTTAAGTTATTATTGTTGTAATCATCGTCGTCCATTATCGTTGTTATCATCAGCAGCGGCGGCGGCAGCAGCAGCAGCGTCATCGTCACCATCATCATCATTATCATTAAGAGGCCATACAAATGTCAGAACAATTGAAATATATAAACAATTTAAGTTGATAAATGTTTGCATGAAAATGTACCAATAACGTTTTTATTTCTTTTCTTCAAGAGTTTTCAAAGCTTTCTTCAAACAAACAACATGGAATTCAACAAATATGTAACCTTGGTGCTAAAATGGTAAAATTCTAGGTTACCGGCGTTTGAAGTCAGTCGAAAACTGCGATGACTTTGAACAAATAAATTAAAAATCCAACGCTCAGTGTTATAACGCACATAGAAGAAGCAAACTGTATGTACTTCTGACTTTGTTAACAGTTTCTCGCTTATCGATCCTTGTCCATAATGCTATTGAACATCATTGTGACCATTACGTCATGCCATTGAAGGTCACCCTGCCATCAAACTTTGTCCTGCTTATCCCTAAGCTAATTTTTGTGCATTGACGCCAAAAGAAAAAAATATCATATACTTCAAACCAGTGTTCCAATCAAGTTTGAGGAATGTGAATTTATGCATTCTATTGTTATTGATCGGAAACGAAATTGTCAGTCGACAGGCACCGACCTCTGCAAACTGTATAACTGCATAGGCACTTTCTTCTCGAAGAGATGGGGGCATAATAATAACCCCCAAGTCTTATGGATGAATTGTTTGATGAGTTTATTCAAAAGGCTGATAAACCGCCATGCGGCGGTCTAGTGTCTTTTCAAAACACGCAACCTTTGCCTTGACAAGATAGGGTCCAACGGGTTTTCTACCTTTATTTTGTTTAAATACGTGTATGTATTAATTTGTATTAATTTCTCACGATTAAGTTTTGTTTTAATGATAAGTGAATGTTAAGCGTTTAAATAATAGTTTTATAAATATTGCATGATTTGAAAACTTAATAATTTATAACGAATTCGATGCAGACAACGCATTGTTTAGTTTATGGTCATGTATGTTTTGTGACAGCCGTGGGTAGTGAAACAACATTGGTGTAATCAGTGAGTTGGTAGCATGTTTATTTTCTGCATGACCGCACATTGATGCCAGCATCGAGCAAGCGACATGTATGTCCACCATAGGGTATTTTATCATCCAATGTAAATTAATCCAACATATTTCCAGTTTCCGATTCCCGTTTATTGGGGAGGCTGGAGGGACGACCACTCTGGGCTCCGACTGTTTCATTTGCATGTTTATCAGCTAGAAGCCAAGGGCGGGGCCGACTCCCTATTGTCTCCAAAACAAAGCATCGTCTTCCAGATAACTGTTAACGCAACACAAGTAAGTGGCGTATGCACTCTCGGCGTTCTCCACCCATGAAATTATGGGAACATCCATTTAAGTGCCATACAATAAATGTAAAACAAAAGTAAAATGTGTCGAGTTTTGTACAGGTACACATCAAAATGCATGTCCGGAATGACACAAATTATAAGTTTTCACGGAGAATATGCTCCACTAAACACCCTGGTGGCAAATGTGTACAAAATCTGCACTTGAATCAGTAATTTTTGTTCATAAGGCTTTATTTTGTGTCATTTATATGCAATAAATTTAGGGGTTATGGGTGGAAATTACACGTATCATATAGTATAGACGTTAAATAATGTGCCTTCTGAAAACTTAACGATTAAATGAAACCACACCATTCAGATCTGCCCTGAATATGGATATGGGTATTTGCCCACACTCCGACTCTCAAACAATCTCGTCTAACACTCTCTCATACAAGTGATAACGTACACATGTTACATGGATATGGATATTTCCCTTATATTTTGACAACCCCTTAATTGACGGCTCTCGTTCTATAAGCTAATTTGTCTTGTATAACCGGTACGTTGCAAATACAAAAATGTGATGCAAATTTTAAGATTTAATGTCTGCTTTTTAACCATACAAAAACAAATACAAATTTAACCAGCTGTGACCTAGTCGGTTTAAACAAACTGATCAATTACCTGACTGTTTTTAAATTAGGTAACATATATACAGTTCTGGTATGTTTTTCTGATTGATGCAAATATATTGGCAGTTTTTAATTAAATTAGATTTTTAATTAATTAATTTTTAATTAATTTTTAAATTAGGTTTTTTTGATTATTCCCATCTTTTGCAAACAAATTCAATAAATTCTAATTCACATGCTTATGCAAGTTTGTCTTAGTGAGCGATTTAGCCTTCATTTATATTTGACCAGTATTTTATTCTTCAAGTGCAATTTAAGCAAAATTTACATTAACCTGAAAGTACGTCAGCTGTAAGAACTTAACATCAACGATGTTCGTATAAAACTATGGCATGCTCAAGGACAGGTTAGTTGAGTGTAAATTTATCAAATAAAACATATCGCTTTGTTGGTTATAATGCCACTCGATCTGGAAGCATAAATTTTATGCTGAGAAAAAAAAACATGGTCATGCCCCGTTTATCGATTTGTAAATAGACGGAGCGGAATATGTTGACATCTTACGTTTACATTTATCAAAACATATTGATATATACCGACACACGTCAGCTTTATATCAAAGTATGTTTGACAGCAGATCGTTTTATTGATAATGACATGGCTTATTTTACCGGCTTCAAAACCCATGGAGCCAGAAAGCACTTGAATGTAAAACGTACTTAGAATAATAAAATATTCACCGTGATTATTATTTTTTACGAAAGAAAAGAGCAATTTTACCCTAAAATAGATTATCAAAATACTTAAAGCGCTGGGTATATCTGCTGCAGACATCCACGGCTATTAACGTGACGACACCGGGGCCCTACTTTGTCGAGATTATGGCCGAGGACTGGGCTGGAAACACAAAGAGCTCCCGTCGGATCTTCATGTATGATGACGAGTCCCGGGTGGACCTAACAGGGTCCGTCGGGTGTGTGGTGAGCACCGCCGACCCCGCCAATGAGCACAAGTGGATCAACACTGACTCTAACATGGTGGAGATCACATGGCCAGGCCGCTTTATCAACCAGCGCCACCATAGCAACAACTGGTTAAACGAGGTGGCTATGATGGACGACATCTCTAGACAGCTGGATGATACGCCTTCCCACTCGGCCCGCAACCTGTCAGCTATACATAACATCAGGGGTAGATATATTGTTTTCGCACTGGAAATTAGTTAGCTATACATACTCATACTAAAAATAATTGTCTATTTAGATTGCAAAATACGAAGTAAAGACATCGGTTGCATCATCCATACATAAAGACAGTGATATGATTAAGTGTTGATGTCATTTTTTATGATTTATTAGCATGAGGTGGTGGTCTAGGGTATTATGATATGAGTTGAGTGTTGTTTCATCGAAAGTCCTAAGATCTGTAAGGCCACTAAATTATCCCTCAGTGCATTTTAGTAAAAGGCCTAGGACTGGATTAAGCCTAATACCCATATATAAATTTAAGGGTAGTGTCACCCTGATGATGATCCCAAGACTTTTGAATAAACAGTCTCCACGATAGTCTTTGACATGAGCTATTTAGTGCTTCATATTACGGTAAGGAGTCCAGGGATTAACACATTGGATCGAAACAGAGCGACATGAAGGTGGTATCGTTATTGCAACCAACTAGCGCCACCATAGCAAAATGATCATTGGTGGCAATAAACTTAAACCTAAATCTTAAAAAAACAAATCATATTTTATCGATTAGTGAACAGACGCATTATATGATCAGGCTGTCAAATTGTTTGTCATACTGCAGTAAATCACTTAGCACACTTTAAATAATACAAACAAAACACTCGAATTTTATCAGCAGGTTTAATTTTAACACTTACAGTATTTGTTTCAATGTTTCCATCAACTTACCAGTATATATTAAGCAAATAGAGATAAAGTATATTTTAAAACATACCTATTTAAAATGACATATTCTAATTTGTAATCGCAGGCTGTAGTTATCCATAAAGTTGTTTTTGCACGTTCAATAATAGAGTCAGTGGCGTAGCTCCCTAGATGCACATGGCACACAGGTCCGGGCCTGCACACTATTTTCGAAAATGGTATTTACTGGAAGGGAATGGTTTTGAATTTTCACTGCTTTGTCAATTAAGTAATGATATAAACACAGGTTTACATTGTTTCTCGTTTTATTTGTAGCCTGACTACATGTTAGGCCCTGTGACTATTTATTTGCGAAATCGCACGTTCCATTGTGCAGGCATCGTCAAGGTGATGGTCGGGTATAACGTCAGCTATGGCGAGGGCCTGACAGTAGAGACCAAGGCCCCCGTGAATGTACCACGTGACCTGTTTGATCAGGAGAGAATGGTGTTCCCAGAAGAATTGATAGACGGCAAGCGACTGACGTTCGTTGTCCTAGGATACGACATTATGGGTCAGTACGCGGAGGACACAACGACGGTGGATATAGACCTGTCTCCGCCAATCATTGACCGCCTGTGGCTCACCCAAGGCGATGTCCTCAACATCTCAGTACACAGCGCTGAAGAACTCAATAAACTAACGTAATTGATCTTTATATACGTGTACCGCCTACTGAGTACATCCATTAACGCACGCACGCACGCACACACACACACATATATAAATATTTTTTTTTATATTTTTTCCCCATTTCAAATCGAAGATGATAGTCGATATCGATGCAACTTATGATGGTTGGTATATTTCGATGTCCATGTAATGGAATATCTTTACTATACAGACCGCTGCATTTTGAAATTGAAAATAATAACAAACACTAATCTGAAAAAAATCAACGAAAATATATTGATACATGCCTCCTGAAACATTTGTATTGAGCTTTTTTTTGCTACTAGTACATTTTGTATCTTGTTTCCATGCGATGCCAAGCATAAGTCTAAGATAGTTTAATTTATTCATGGAAGCCTATATATAGGGGAGTTGTGGTGTCGGTTATTAACACTTTTACGTAACCTTTAAATGCATACTTTCTTTACCAAAACACATGCTGTTACTGTTTTTATAACAGACACCCACCTTCCTTTTAATGAAATGTTAATGTCGGTAAAGATTTTCACTGTATAATTGATTTTAATATATAATTCCAGACATTATACTGTTTTTTCTTTCATTTTGTCCATTTTCATCCCTACAGTATAGAATGGGAAGCGTACGATGTCCACAGTGGTCTCCATCAGATCTCCTGGCGTATCTTTGATAATTTCACACAGACTGATGTCCTGCACGGTAACGCTACTGAGCATGCGCAAGGAGAGGCCAAAGTAAGTTCATCGATTTTATTGTATTGTTTTATTGGTATAGGTAGGTAACATATTTGTTTCTCCTAAAACAACAAACAAAGATTTACATTGTAAGATGGCAACCAATATCTCTTGTAAATATGCTGTCACAACCACAGTTATGGAAGATTAAACAGTAAGCTTTAATAAGAACGGACGGAAAATTTTCCATCACATTAGCCCGGGAACGGTGGATGACTAGGACTGAATTGAAATTTCAGGGTAGACATTAAATGCATAAGCTTTAAAACTCATTTACCTTTAAAACTCCCAATCCGTGGTAATTGTTCTAGTCATCACAAATCCAGCTAAACGGATCTTGAAGCAATATTGCAGCTGGTAGTGTTGGCAGACCACGGGCGCGCGTGTCTGCGTATTTCGGCTAGCGGCGCTTGCGAGGCAAATGCTGCCAACGCCTAAAGACCTTCCGCAATTGGTATATAGTTGTAGGAATATGTGATGAATTGGAACCGATGTCAGTACGGTGGTAATGACTTCTTATAAAAGTAGTTACAATTTGATACATTTGGAACTGGTGATAAACAACTGTATATCATTTTGTGTAAGATAACGGGACCTTCCCAAACTACACAGCTCCATCTTCAATGTTGTGGACATAAGCAGAAGGTTTAGGGTCAGATAACAGTAGTACAGCGAAAGGTAATCGTCGTTAGCAGTGTAACGATAGAGAGGTTGTCACTAGTTACATCACATGTGCCACGTTTTACTGGGTTTTGTATTTGTACGCGCTGTAGAAGGTTGTAAATTTTATGTCCACTAAATGTTACGTTTGCCTCTAGTTTAAACAGGCTGTGCATACTTATGCAATCATTTGATGATTCTGCTACTCGGGCTTAACCGTTCAACATCGTTTCGTTTCACATCCTATCATGGAAATACGAATAACTACTTTTTGTCGCGCTAGTGAAAGTTAAGCAATGTTAGGTCGGCTGCATTCATCGTCAGGCAGTAACACTGTTAATTCAGTCACTACAGGGAGAGAGATAAAAGGGCTCATCAATGTGGTATTGACTGCTTAAGTGTAGATAAACTGTTGTAGTTGATAGTCAATACAGGTGAGGATTAACTCTGACTTAATAAGGAAGCAAAGACAGTGCAACTCCTCTAGAATTAAAACGATGTCTTAGGCAATTACCTCTGTAGAAGGTTCAAGTGTTCCAATTACCACTGAGATTGTTGAAAAATACACACGACTGGGGCCCTAAAAGCTGAGATTTCATCTGGGATAGTTGCTGCAATGCTCAAACCACCAGGCAAGGTTCGAGTAAAACCTAAATAGGACTTACAGTCAATGATCAAGGGGAATGTGTCCAGTCATTTTGTAAAGAAAACTATACAGTAACGTGCAATCTTGTCACTCTCTACAAAGTGATGCAATCAACAGGGGAAACTACAATGACCTTAAACTGATTGACCAGGTCAAGAAAGTCTTGGGATGAGTCGTGAAACGGCCTATCTGAGGTTAAAATTGATTACATGTACCTGCATTTTGACCGCATGCTGGGCAGTGTAGAGGCGACGCGGGGATGGGGAGGGAGAGAATGTCGAGACCTTGAGATCCATTACACATGCAACGACATTTTCGTAAAATACCCACGAAAAAAGAAAGAAATTAAATTTAAAATTGACTATCATCTAAGAGTATCGCAGCACGTATCGTTCGGGACATTTTCCTGTTTTCGCTACATCGCATAAAAATCAAATACAGGGCGAATTATCACAGCGCATTTCATTGTTATTTTTTCCATATGCCTCTTGTTTAAAAACCGTCTGTGCATTATTCATAGGACAAATACGTCATTTTTAACTTGCCATATTAACACAATGGGTTTATTTCTTAACAGGATGAATGACTGAATCAGAAAACCATAGTAAAATACCGATGTGTCCCATCACTGAAATGCATTCGTTACGACGATGCCATGGTCATAAAATAAATTCGATTTTTGTTAGCATGCAACTCACTGCATCATATTATGTATAGCATGCACGTGCCTTATGTTGCAGACCCTAGAAGAATGCCAAACCAAGTATAAGGACCATGCCCGCGGTGCCCGGTGCTACTGCACGCCGTACCACGGATGTTTCCACAAACACTACCAGATTAAACCCACTGTGGGAAGCCAAGGACTTCAGCCGGACAAACAGACAGGGGTGCATGAGAGTGACTACTTCATAGAAGTGACGGCAATAAATCTTGCTTTTCTCAGGACCGTCTATGTTATAAAGGTAAGGCGATCATAATCTTACAAATGGTACACAATCTTAAAAGTACAAAATGTGTTTTTTCTCCATTTACTGACCTATGTGCTTTTTGCTTCGACAAAGGTCTTCAGAAGTGTGCCCTCAGTCATCGTAAGGCTTTTAAAATCGACGTTTCACATACGTTTATGCCAGATATATATATTTTTAATGTATACAAAATATTGGGTATCTACTACTACTACTACCATTAAAACACCTATGTATTCAACAGAACTTCGGACATGACAACACTATTGTTCATGGAATCTGTTCCAAAGTGATATAGTGCTCCTCCTTTTTATGCATACTGATGTAGGTGTGCCCAAATTCATTATTCCGAAGTTAGGTTGGAAGAAAAAATACAGCGGTAATTTATAAACTGATTTCATTTCTCCCCTAGATCACAATAGACACATCTCCACCACACCAAGGCACAGTACATGATGGATTTGAGGAACAACCGGAAGTAGACTTTCAACAGTCACTGACCTTGCACGCTCACTGGGATGGATTTTTTGACAAGGAGAGTGGAGTCTGGTTTTACATGTACGCTTACGGACCGTCTTGTCTGTCGAGTGCAGACTTCGATCTATTAACAGACGAAGATCTATCTCAAACCCCGGTAAGGAAACTTCCTAGTTAAGCCAAGGTTTAAGAACTTTCTATATAAAAATCGCTTAATTAGTTATGGATTTCTGATGATTTAAATGTATCACCTGCACACCTTTATAAAGCAGCGCAAGCATCGCGGAACCTACGTTTGCCCCAAATGGAATTGTTACCCACGCGATAAGGAGATAAATACGTTATAAGAAGCATTGAACTCGTTCGAGAAAGCGTAACGTCACCTGTCGAAATGTAGGTTATTACAGAATATGCACCCATTTTTACTCTGTGTGGTGTTCTTGTCAAGTTAAATATTAAAGATGTTCAAAAACATGTCTTGCAACAATCAAACAATCAGTACAAATTGCCTGTACGCAGATATCATTGAACCCATACCCCTATTGTTTGAAGAAGCAGCTGGCCACACCTGTTATTGTGTAATTGGGTGATTAAGCATCATTATAAAATAAAGTTCAATCTTTGTGCGCGTCTATTGGTCTTTGAACAGATTAAAGATTTGCACTGCATGAGGAGATGTTAATTGTCAAGTTACACAGTTTCGAAATCTATCACCAATATTTTATCTTAAACCTTGTTTGTCGTTGTTAATGTTGCCGCATGTATTCTGTTTCTTTTTCCAGCTTAAGAAGACATATTCAAGGTCAGCTGTGTTTGACGCGCCATCTGAAGGTACTTATCATGTGACAGTGGCGGCATATAACCACGCCTACCAACATTCTATCCCGGTGTGCTCGGATGGTGTAACCATTAATAACGTGGCTGCCCGGGTGACGGAAGTGGTTGTAAAAGGTGCTGTCACCAGAGAGGGGCTGTTGACAGACGGGACAGGACGGGTATGGCTGGTGTATACATCTAGACTTGTGGAGGAAATTATCAATCCATCCCCTGAATGCATGTAAGCATTTAAGGTCAAAAGAAATAAAATGCAATTTTCTCTGTGTAGTTTTTCTTACTTTCATGAGCTCATATTTTTACGAGAATTGCAACTAGTTCTATGTATACCATTTAGCCAAACTAGCTATCCTAAGGTTCACAAATAATTTCAGACGCCGAGCCATTACAATATCCCCGGAGACACTAGAACTATACCCCGGTCGCCGACAAACCAACGGTACACTGTCAACCATTAAGTCTTCAGAAATTTGTAACCGCCCAGACATACACCAGGCACACCTCTTTGCATTCGTGACCTCTATCAGCCACGTAAGTAACGGAGGAGATAACTATTCAGTAGAATTAAAGTACGCTTATCAAGAATGTAATGCAATTGTTTTCTAATTGATCCACTACAAGTAATGGTAATGTAACTAGGAGTCATGTTTTGGTCTGTTTTAGTTGGAATTGTCCTGGAACAAGACCGCAGGTTCCAGTGTGCACGACTTCGAGGTTGCCCTTTCTTCCGATAATACATCTGCAGACAAAATGGACTTTGTGTCATCGCGTGGCCACCAACACATCAAAATAATCAACCCGAATATCTGGGATGGCGAAGAATTTTACGTCATCATCAGGACTATCACGAAATCTTTCATATTACACAACACGGTAAAATTATCATGATATACGGAATTATAAAGTCAGTTTAACTTTTTTATGCCAAATCAATGTTCCAGATACACGGATGAGATACCCAGCTAACTTTAATTTCGTTTGGCGTTTTAAAACACATAGCAGCGATTGCAAATATAGTCACCATCGCTACGTATGGCTTTAATTTGTGGCGTAAGAAATTAGACTCATGCATTTATAGAAAACCAGTCAATATGTTGGTCAGCTAGTAGACCTTTAACGGTAATATTAAAACTGCAATATGCTGACAATGTTTAACAACATGTACGACATTAATCATTGTAATCCATTTTTGTTCGACCTGTATAGATCGTAGGCCCGTTTGTTGTGGATTCGACGAAGCCAGAGTTCCACGGAACAGTAGTCGTCCAGATGGAACAGAGTGCTGGGATGCGCCATCTAGTGGCCAGCTGGGAGCCGAACGCCTTCGAGGACCACGGCGACCCCGCTCATCTACTCATGGAGGTAGCCGTAGGTAGGGACTCTTAAATGTTTTGAATATAAAAAGTTACTCTAGCTGTATAAGTGTGTCTTTCTGTTCAGGTCGGGATAAGTTCCGATAATGTAACTGTTAAATTCAAGAAATGTAAACATATAAATACAATTTCATACAGTATTTTCGCTGATGCAGTGCATTGTTAGATTATGTATCTAATAAGTCTAAGACAATAGAAAGGTGACCTATATAATGCAAAGTTGGGATAAAACGAACCCGGGATTGTTTCTTCACCTTACATTTAACCATCGTTAAAGAGATTTAAAACACGATGCTTAATCATAAATACTTTAAATAATGTGGAACTTCTGATTAGACAGATAATGTTAGAATGTCTTCATTTTTCGGAGCTACCATAAGTGTAAATTATGACAAAGTGGTGATGAAGATTTTGATTATTTCATGCCTTCCACTGTTTCAACTTTGCCCTGCTCTTCCCTCCATTGTGTGCACTGACCTTTTCTCCATACTTTTTAATCATAAATCAACTTGTTCTACTATTGCATCGGTCCATATTGCCGACTGACCGTTCCAAGGTTGTAACTGTCGGGTTTGCTCTTTTTGTTAAATGACTCACCACAGATTTGTTCTTACTTTGACGTTTGGCTTGCATGTCAATATATGTGTCCTATGCCTTTTCAAATGTTGGTATATGTTGCAATGCAATGCTCATAGGACTTTGTCATATATTCTTATTTTTGAGAAAATGTATGTCTACTGTAGTTGTTTTACGTCCTATTTGATGTACAAATATAAAATACCTACTGAAAAGGGAGTTACTATATTACAATTGGACATGTTAATTAATATTTCTTTAAAACATTAAAATATTTCCAACACTGGTATGCCTTTACAATCATAAACTATGATCGTACGGACGTAAAAATGACTAATTCGCACTGTCAGCGAAGCAAACGACTGGAGTGATCAACCGGTCTAAAGTGCTACTACAACACTTCCTGCGTTGTAAGTACAAAATGACATTCAAATGCATATATTTCTATATATTCTGGTACCTTCGGCTAAATTTGTTCAAAGTAATGAACTGCATTAATTGCCATCTGATAATAAGTTGCAAAGCTACCCCAAAGTGCGTTTGGCACCATAGTGGTTTCCACAATGGTTGTGGATTTTCATATATTTTGTGAAAACAATTCGAATCTTTAAACAGAAATGTAAAATTACATCCTGTGTCAATGTCAAAAGTTTCTTTTATGTTATCTTATGTCAATAATATCAAGAGCATATGGTGTTCACGATTATATGAGATTACATGCTCACGAGGACATATACAGTCATTTACTTTTCATTTATACATTTTATATTCTTTTTTCAGCTATAGATATGTTTTTTTTTAATTCCTGCTTATGACGTCATAATGAATAATAGTTTTTGGTTATATCCGTACATGTATGCCAAATGTGCAATAGATACGTTAAGCACATTTTTAACTAGAAATGCCGATAGTATAAACCGAACATAACCTGATTATGAGTTAATGTTTGGACCTCTAGGTTGATGTGAAGTGGTGTCAACAAAACATACATAATTCTCATCCGTTAATGTTTCAGGCAGTAGACCACTTCAGCATGACGTAATGCCATTCGGTCGCCTGCTGCCCGGCTGCAGCTGTCTGACGGCGGTCACGTGCACCGCCATCAACATTGACCGTCTGGACTGGCGCCTACACGGACACCAGACATATTACGTCACTGTCAAGGCTACTAACACCGTTGGCATGTTCACGTTGGCGTCGTCCCAGGAGTATGTCCATGACGTCGAACTTCCCTCGAAGGGTGTCGTTTATGACGTGGATGCTAATTCAAACTTTTTGGTAAGTGTTCGAGCTCTCCAAACTTGTGTATTAAAAACTTGACATGATGGGCCCGTTCGGACAATACTTCTTAAGACTTTATTCCACACCTTCCGCTCGGTGCACGACATACAGTTTTCAGCGTAGACCGTTAACGTGACTCTGATTCAAGCTAGATGTGAAAATACATGTCGTTACGCCAATTAGTTCTCCAGATAACATTCTAACTACATTGTCGATCACTGAAACAGATTCATGACTACCATGACAACTCTTGAGAAACATGAAAACTACCTAACTTTAGCAATCGCTAAAACGTTAAAATGTATTTATAATATACCAGTCTATGCCATTGCGGCTCGCGGATCAAAAAAGGCGCATGCGACTCATGTCCGCATGTGTATTCGGAGCTAAGCGATTGAGACGCCGGTTAAAGATGTCAGCTGACTTGTTAGCTGATTTTCTAATGAAGGAACCCTGTATTATGGGGAAATATTTACGGTTCGATCGTTGTCATTGAATTTTTATTGGCGCTTTCGTCACTAGTACATGCTTCAAGTCGCTAACTTTTCTAGTAATGTTGTGCGTATTTACGTATTTTGTTTTATGGCAGTTACAAGACATCGACGACATAGACTTCCAGACAGCTACTGACACCCTGTCTTCTCGATGGTCCGGCTTCGAACATCCTCACCTGAATATCTCTTACATAGTCTGTGTCATAGAGACCAACACGAGCACTGCCATCACGTGTGAAGCTACACCGAATACGGAACACACGTTCACATCTCTGAGTCTGCAACCATTTCAGGTAAGAAACACTTAGCCACCGAACTTAGTTGTCTTTATTTTCCTGGTGGACCACACATGAACTTCTAAGTTACTTTGAATAGTTTGACTGCATGTACCGTACGTTCCGATTATTACTAGATTCTTGAAAGGGTTGAATACTTTATGCTGATGGTAACACTACTGCCCTATTGTTATAAAAGTTTTCAGTCAATCGAGTATTCACGATTTCAAATGTATACTCATATGTAAATGTGTGTGCTATAGAGTTACTACCATGACGTGACAGCTGTGAGCGAGGCTGGAAATGTCAGTGCGCGGTCTGATGGGGTAACTGTGTTCGAGCCAGACCTTGAACTGCTCCAGGTCTCGGTCCACGACGGTTCGGCTTGCGGTACCAGAAAGCTGGATGATGGTAAGTGACGATATTTGTCCAAAATGTGTTTTGAAATCCATGACATTGTTTAAAATCTATGGTGGTTAAGTTTGCTCACGCAGCACTGTTTTAGTTTTGTTTTCTGATGATTTATTAAGTGCACCGTAGATAGATACATCGTTATGTGGAAAGGGCTACCAGCTTACATTTATGTTGGATCTTTCTGCACCATTGATTGCAAGACATTGCTGTTTGGTTTATAGTCATAATTGCCTAATAAACAAACAAAAAATAAATGATCTACATTTACTAAAAGGTAGAAACATACTTTTTTATTACCGTCTGGACACACCTGTAACTATTCTACAAAATGTCAACACATCTTTCAAAATGTTGTCCATTTCAGCAATGCTCATGAACACAAGTCACCACGACGAAGACAAGCGGTTGCCTTGTATGGACGAACAAGACTATCAGAGCGCTACTAACGAGATGCACGTGCGATGGGATGTGGATGAGGCTGTTCGAGGATTTACACCGGATGTGTACTGGGCACTTGAACAGAGGGCTCCAGTAACGGGTATGTAGACATCATCATTAAACGGCCCAACCATATTCCAAAGTAGATTTCCACGAATGATAGTTCGGAGAAGATGCCTGACGCACAGGATTATACAAACCTCTGGACACAAGGATTATATAAACTCTGGAAGTTGTCTAAAGGATACTGATTTCACGAATTAAACAGTTGCTGCTTAAGCGTTTTATCTGTAATTAGAACATGTATAAATGGTAAATGAACAAAGACGGACCACAGTAATTGAGAGAGGAAAGAAGTTAAACTATTACTTAATTTGCTAATTGAACATTTATTTTTCATTTATTTGGCCTGTTTTGTTGATTTGGAATATCGACGGCCATCAGCAGCCATGATTTTTAGCGGTGATGAGATACATGTACTATGTAATGTATATAAAAAAGAAGTGGAGATTTCCTTACGACTATCAGTGTAGGTTTCACCACGATCTACATTTGCGCAAAAGTTATAGATGTTTATGGTCTTGTAACCACGAGGTCCGCAATATGACTTGCAGCTCATCTTATTTCATTTTTTGCCATTATACGTTTTCACAACTTTGCAGATTTCTGGCAGCGTCTAACGGACTTCGAACACATTAAGACAGCTCATCATCTAAAAGTGACTGGACTTTCCCTGATGGCAGGCAGGCGGTACAGGGTCGCCCTCAAGTTTTGTGCCGAACGATTGTGTTATAATCCAGTCACTAGCGATGGTGTGACGATATTAGCCAACCCTCCCACAGTTGGCACCATTACTACCCAGTATAATAAACACACAAATACGGTATATATGAAAGTAGACATTAAATATTATTAAGTTGATTGATAGACCACGTTTTATTGAGCGGAAATATTAAAGGAAAGGTGTTGATTTGATTTGTGTACCCATTTGAGAAGAATGTGTTTGAAAATCAATGTGTTAGTTTGCTTGGGTTGTTTTTAAACCTTGGATTCTTTATTATAGTAATTTACATTATTAACTCATATTGTATTATTTTCAGAATACATGTGGCATAGAATGCTGGAGCGTTATTCTTTCGATAGACTGATTAAGAGCATATTTGCAGTATGTATTAGTACCTGTATTTCTTATTTACATTGAAATGTCTCATAAT
Source organism: Sinonovacula constricta (assembly GCA_007844125.1). Classification (NCBI taxonomy): domain Eukaryota; kingdom Metazoa; phylum Mollusca; class Bivalvia; order Cardiida; family Solecurtidae; genus Sinonovacula; species Sinonovacula constricta. The sequence goes on from CM017562.1 coordinate 45,942,411, forward strand.
TCCAGATCCATGTGGAGCTGGAGCCGTTTCTTGACCCTGACATTGAGGACAAGGACGAGGCACGGGAGGTGATAGACCACTATGAATGGGCCCTCACGGACAACGGCCACACTGACCGCCTGCTTACGAAGTGGCAAAGGGTCAACACATCTACAGCTTCTGGTGACAAGGTTTGTTAACTGCTAAACGAGACTGATAGATTTCGACAGATACAAGTTCAAGTGTTGACCTCATTATTCAGATATGTTTACAAAGTTTTGAAATTATTTTAAGTTTTTAACGTAACATGTTCATCTAGCTAAGAGGTAATTGTGACTTTTTTCTTGTCACTTTCTGGTATGAACACTAGACATCCAATTTCGCGTGCTTAACACTTTCGTGGGATACCAATAACTTTAACATTTGTAAGTAATGAAAAGCTGCTCAATACGATAAGGAATACATATCTTCATTTTATCACACAGACAACTTTTCAAATCTCGGTAAAGGACAACATAACATTCACCAAATGCTGGCGTGTATCCGTGCGAGGATATAACAAAGCTGGTCTATCTACTGTCGTGTCCTCGGAGATCAAGAATTGTAGTGATATTAACCAAGTCAGACCACATGTGGTGATAGACGCCGTTGGAAAACCCACCTATTCAAAAGGTAACGTAATAATTACATCGGGTAGCAAGGGAAAGGATGACAATTATCAATCAGTTAAAACCAACGAATTTAAGGCAAGCCATACATCATTAATCGGAAACGCTCGTGTTATTTCGCGACCTTTCGGTCAGCTTCGATTATCACCGGATTTGAACGAAACATTCCGATACAGAGTCTCAAACAAAAATGCATAGACGTTAAATATTTGAAATGTGGACAGACCTTGTAATTGTTACCGTAAAACAAAACTTAATTTCTTTTTAGTTATATTCAGCAATGAATATTCTATCAGTTATTTGAGTAATAACGCGACATTAGATTTTTGAATTTTGTCGTAGAGACATTTCCAGTAAATCCGGTGTTTATCAAATTGGCGTCCTTCGGCCGTGACAAACGCGGTCGATTCACTTCAGAAAAGAAAAACCGATCTATTAGCAAAACTCACGTGATGATCGATCACAATTTCGGTGTGGGACATACTTGTGATTAACCACCATGTTCATCGAAGGAGTGCCCGCTACCAAACAACATTAACCGGCAAAAATGTCAGCCGTGACAGTTGGAAAGATTGGACGAATAATCATAGAATAAGAAGTTCTTCTCCGGTCATTTCAATGCTGCAAGGCATGTAGCTCAGTACCGCTCACGTATGGCAGTGTAGGTCTAGTTGGGGAGTTACAGCGTGGTCTTGGGGGATATTTGCATGTAAAGTGTTCAAACACTGAGTGTGCCCTGATCAACATAGTACCCTATGGGAAAACCCACAAGGCCCCCGGATCTAAAGGCGTCCCCTCATTTTCTGTCAACACCAAGCTTAGAATAGGTAAATAAACATTTTCGTATTTAAAAAAAAATAAAAAAAATGGATGTACCATCGACTAAATGTACATAAGTAGAATAGTCTTTTATATTCTACATTTGTAGTTTGTTACATTTCTGTTGATTATTTAATGATTTTAAAACTTTATGAAAGCTACACAAGAAGAAACAAAGTGCGCTTAAAAATAAACAATTTGTATTGTAATTAAGGTAAGCCACCCATCATTGGCAATATTCAGAAATCCAATTAATTTGTTATTTTCATAAAGAGTTATGTATATGTGATCTTAATTCAAAATTTAAAAAAAAGTTCATCATCATTTAGAGTTATGTATATGTGATCTTAATTCTAAATTTAAAAAAAAGTTCATCATCAACTTTTAGAAAAAATAATGTTTGACTTTACCAACCCCCTCTATCTAGAATGGTACTGTAAAGCTAAAGTAATTATGCTACATTTTTGCTTATAAAATCGATAAAAATGCAAATACACTTCTTGTTTTGGTTTTATTTTGTGTCTCATAGCATATTTTATCAGATTCAGTTAACAAAAAAGACTTTGATGAGCATTATACTTTTAATACAGGTGAATTATCAAACATCGGCTCATAGAACATAGGATTTTCAGCCAAAACAGCAAATAAGCGCCATCAATCTATGATTTTTTTTGTTATTTTTGTATGTTCACAAGCAATGAGTGTAACAGACATTTTTCATGCAATGTATATAGAATGATAAAACAGTAAATTAAAAACTTTTTACCGTATATTTATTTCAGAAATGTTCAATACCCCCCCACCCCAGCAAAAAATCGCAAAACTGCTTTTTTATTCTTATTTTGCTCATTGCAATGCAAGTTTTTACATAAAAAACCTGTAAAGGGTAAAAAATTGTTCTTAATCAAAATGTCCGTAACACTCATTGCTTGTGAACATACAAAAATAAAAAAAAAATCATAGATTGATAGCGCTTATTTGCTGTTTTGGCTGAAAATCCTATGTTCTATTGAGCCGATGTTTGATAATTCACCTGTATTAAAAGTATAATGCTCATCAAAGTCTTTTTTGTTAACTGAATCTGATAATATATGCTATGAGACACAAAATAAAACCAAAACAAGAAGTGTATTTGCATTTTTATCGATTTTATTAGCAGAAATGTAGCATAATTACTTTAGTTTTACAGTACCATTCTAGATAGAGGAGGTTGGCAAAGTCAATTATTATTTTTTCTTAAAGTTGATGGTGAACTTTTTTTAAATTTTGAATTAAGATCACATATACATAACTCTTAATGAAAATAACAAATTAATTGGATTTCTGAATATTGCCAATAATCGATGGCTTACCTTAAGACACTTTTAAATACAATCTACCTGTACTGAAATGTAGTTCTGATAAAAAATTACAATCAGTACTTTTTACTAACTTCAAATATATCTTCCCATTCAAACGTCTCTGCAGTGTGTTTTATCTATTTGAAAAGTCTGTCACTATTTATCCATTTCTCAATACGACATGCTCGTTAACTGTTACCAGATGACTCCGTGATGCACCAAGGCCAGCCTGTGATGCTTCGGAAAAACAACCTCTGGACGGAACCTGACAGTGACTATACTCCGTATAAAAACATTCTCTCCGCCGTGTGGCCATCTCTTAGGTACATTTTTAGCCCAATTGCTTATACATTACATCTATGCCATTGTCATCCTTGTCATAACAACATTTTAAATGTGTTGTTCGTTCTCTATTATTGTAAGAAAGTAAAATATAAAACGTGTACAATAGACGCTTTGAAAATAAATGTTATGCTCAATTAGATACAATACAATGTTTCTATGCCCCTGTATCATGGCCGGTTCACCCAAGTGTTTCCGTGCATTATATGAAGGTTGGTTAACACGACTGTTACCATGCATTGTACCAAAACGAGTCGACACTTATGTTTACGAGCTGCCAGGACTGATCGTGTTCCAGGTACCCCGTATATTCGTGGGCCGTCCTCGAGGTGAAGGACGAGGACGCCACTGTGTTCTATGAATCTGAAAGTCTAGACCTAGCCGACCCATGTCTGCACCCGGACGCTGTGCAGTGTGGAACAACGGGTATGTTCATTACGGTATAAAAAAGAAACATGACAACGTCCGATGAGAATTGCATCTAGAGTTTTGACTTTATTTGTATTGACACCTGATTGCAGTACACACTGTATGTTAAAATTACTAGACGTCAACAACATAAAGTTTCAGTAGGCGACAAATAGTGCATATTAAAAGAAATGAGAAAATAGAATAATTGCTTTATTTACGTCTAACTTTAAAACAATACGCTATGTATATTCTTCTTTTGACTTGATTTAACTTCTATAAACTTTTTTTTTTCTTGTCAGACTTGACAAACCTGTAATTCATTCGTGTGGTCTGTTTTAAGTTTTCTTTACTAAGTGTTTCTATCTAATAATCTTTTTAATGATGTGGGGTGTAGAGATTTGTCTATTAATCTATTATGGTATGAGACGTAAATAACTGCTTCCGCTGCAGACGTCGAGTACGTGAACGTGATGATTTCCTCGCCTGGTCTCCAGCACGGGGTTCGTTACATGATCTGTATCCATAGTAACGCCACTTCCATTGAGTACGAGAAATGGAGCCTCGATCTGGAGGAGCTAGACGCGTGCTCGGACGGCGTCACGGTAGACCTTACCCCACCCATAAAAGGACAGGTTTGGATCGGAAAGAACCTGCATGACAAATATCAGGTACGTTTAAATGCACATGTACATTTCATAGTACACCAAAACGTCCACCTGCGGGATAGCTTGGTTTAAAGCCGGTCACTGTCTTAATTGAGTGGTAGGTCGAGGCATGATTACATTGAGCAAATCTGAACTTGACCAGACGCTATGTGGATTTTATTGTGAGCTTAACGCTGTAAATAAAATTTGGTACAAGCTTGTAGAGACTTCGTCATTGTCCGCCATTTTGAAATTCCGGACAACTATTTTCATGAGCGTGAAATATACAACTTTACGCATTTCTGTAAGAGGATTGAAGTTTTGTCAAACAATTTTTAAGAATAATAAACAAAACAAAAAATTCATACATTTTTGTTACATACTATGTTGTCTTTTGACCTAAGTATTTTTAAACAATCATAGTGAAAAACGTTTTACAATATACAAAGAATAATGTGTATATATAATGTAAATAGACAGTAGTGTATTTACTGTTGAAAATAATGGAGACGTCTTCTAGCAAACCTGCGGTGCACCGGTGGGTCTTCATCGACTTTAATCCGTGTTTTGCTCAAGCTATATTTCAAATAATAAACAATGTTTACCACCAGTCCTCGACTTCATGCCTAACTGTGAACTGGCAGTCGTTCATAGACGTTGAGGAGGAGGGACACAGTGCCCATGTCAGTGGTGTCGCCGGCTATCAGGTCGCCATCGGTGAGATACCTTCCATTTCTACCTGTTGCAATATATAGCATACACAAATCTTATTGAGCTTATTACAGTGGTTCAGAAGGCAAACGTGTGACTCGTGATCAGACAAGACTTAGCAGGTTCTGGGTTATCTCGATATTCATTATTTTCCAAGATCAAAATACTTTAATGTCAGATAATGGACTGTAAGTTGAGAAAATGTGTTAATATTTATAATCCGAGATACACGTATGTCATATTTCTAAATTGTCCAGCAAGCTAACCCATTGCTTTTCACTAGTTTTCAAAGCGATTCTTAGCAAGGACTCCTTCATTCAGTCCGTACAAATGTTAACCAGTTTACATCGACTTCATCTATTAATGTATATATATAGTAAATGTTTTTCACTTTATACCCCATTTATCCCCAGGTTCCTCTCACGGCGGGGTTGACATCGTGGAATTCACTGATGTCGGGTTGACCAACCACCATATGTTCCATGGACTCCGGCTGCAAAACGGGCATTCTTACTTTGCCACAGTCAGAGGTGGGGATCTATTTAATTGTGCATTCTTGTGCAACCAATAATTCCTTGTTATTCTTATTTAGCATTGGATTTACGGAGCACTCATTCATTAGAAGCTTCGTTGGTGTATGTATTTATAACAAAAAACTATTTGCCGATGATGACGCTTTAAAACACATTTGTATTTGCCAAATTTCAATGAACGATTTTCCTTAGATTCATTTAACAACGCATAACTGTGATTGAGTGTATTTGGGGAAAATCAAGTCCCCACAGATAGTCTTGGTTGTAATCAAGTTTATACACCTAATTCCATAGTAATACAGAGTAAATGATACAATTTCTGTTCAGACTTTTTATAATTTCCTAATCAGTATTAGGGCGCATTATTGGATTTCCTGAATATAAACTTCGAATCAGACGTAGAATCTTATCTTACTCGAACATGATTTTATGATTAAATATTTGTTGACCAAAATTGACTTCTTAAACAAGAAAATATAACTAGATCCTATGTGTATTTTGCATCATATATTAAAATTTAAAAAGACACGACAAAGGTATTCATATGCCAGTCAAACTGTTACAAGACATGTGAAATTGAGGAAACCCAACAGTTACCACCTTGGAATGGTCAAACGGCAAAAAGAATGCTTAAGCCATTTTACAGAGATTAAACCGCCTTGCACTTCCCGATCGGCGTCTTTAATGTAATGCAAACCTTGAAAAGAGAACATGCTTTTAATAAAAAAGTTAAAGCACTGTTATGTGCCGTAAGTCGAACCATACATAAAAATATCCAGACTGAATTTTGGTAAGTATTTTTTTTAACAACACACATTTCTTGATTGTAAAAAATTAAATCAATGAACAAATGAGTGAAGAAGGAATGTCAATGGTTGTAGCATCATGTTCATGCGTAGATGGAATTAAAGTTCTAAAGTCCATGCGTTTGTGTTCGGTGCCATACTTCTAGTAGCTCGTTCTGAAAATATGCAACTGTGCTACGTAGGCAGAGAAGAATTTACTTAACGTGAACTCTTTAATCTATCGACACATTCTTCACAATTCTAGGATATCGACAAGCAGCTTTCAGCAAGACATGCCATGTTAAACATATTTTGTTAGCATTCTCTATAATCTTATCTTTGGCACAATGTGTCGGATACTACATTTAATTAACCAAATTTATTGATTTGTTATTTTTTTAAGAAAGTCTATCTTTTACGAACCAAGACACCAACAATGCTGTTTAACAAAGTTTAAGAACTTTCGTTTATCCACTTCCGTTTATCATTGAACACACCGTGTATATAACCCACACATTTAATTCGTCATTACGTGTTTATTGTTTATATTGTTTTTGCTTATTGTTTTCATAGCTTACTAGACATCTTGTCTTTTAAGGTGTGTCTGCTTTATGAATTCATAAATGCAAAAGAGAAACAGAGAAGTTAATTATAGCCTATACTCCTTATATGTACAACCCAAATAAAGGAGTTCCTATAAAACGAGATTCAATAAAATTCACACCAATATGGCGGGACAGGGGTTTTAAGCACTTTGGGACAGCATCGTAGAGAAGTAGTGAATGTTGTTGTGCCAAACTTGAGGAGGAAACGTAACTTTCCGAAATAGCGGCAGACTTTGGCACACATTGTGTGCATGTGAGTGTGTGCGGGTGCGTGCGCGCTTTCGAGTGTTCTGGTGTGTGTGTCTGTAGGTGTGCGTGCGTGTGTTTATGCGTAAGGTTCAATGGCGTGTGTCCTTATATGAGTATACTATTGCAATGTGTAATTTATACCAATGCGGGACGTTTATTCAATCCACAATAGTTAAATTAAATATTCAACCGAGCCTTGCAGCGGTGTCTTTATATGGGTCAAAGGTGAGGTTTTACAGCGACGTTGAAAAGATCAGAAAGCACATTTTGTATTAGTGCAATTTTATATAATTTTCTCGCAGTATTGCAACCATTTATTCGTCTTGCTTTGACCTATTTATACAAGAAATCATGAAACATAATTTATGAAATGTTCATATTTTTCAGGGTCAATGTTATGAACCTTTTCATTTCGTTTCATTTTCATGATTATAGCTAGGCAGATGTTATTGTTTAGTGCCATGATATGTAACTGTGTTGTCTTTTGTTTAACATGCGTTTACATCTTTATATTTTAGCGGAAGACTTTACTGGTCAGATAACTTTGGGATGGTCCCGGTCAATCCGGGTGGACGCCAGCCCCCCTATCCTGACCGGTCAACCCATCCAGCTGGCCGGCCGTCACATCACGGACACTGCCAGAATCAGTGCATGGTCAGTGGCTGGTAGACAATTATATCCGTTATATTCACCATATTAAAATATGTTTGACATTTAGGTAGAAAAGATGCAATTCATGATTTAAACTGTCACAATCGACTTAATATACTGGTGAACATTGAAGATTAACTTAAATTGCATAGGCGTAAACGTTAAGTGTTGAACAGTGTTATGACAATTTATACTGATGTAAATTTCTAGTCCCGTGCTAATGTTTGACAATCAATAACATCACTGCTACATTATATTACTATATTATACTTTTATTTAATTCCGTTGAGTCCAGCTGGAAGGGTGTGTTTACTGACATGGACAGTGGGATGTCCCACTACGAGTGGTCGGTAGGGTCAGAACGAGGCTATGACGACATCATGACGTATACTATAACAGACATGGAATGTTCGGAATCTGACAGTTCGGTGTCTCTCAACCTGACAGAAGGACATGCTTACTTTGTGTCAGTTAAGGTATTTTCCGCATAGTGTTAGGTTATAAGTCTATTCCATTCTTTGTTGGTACTTGTATAATGTCGTAGGGTCTGTAACTCCTTACCATACGCTGAGTTTATGTACACACTGTCCGTTACAGTTAACCGTAAGCAACATCATAATGAGAATGTAAGAATTAAAACATGAGATTATTTGATTTAAAGAAAAATCAAACAGTTAGTCGAGCAAATGCCTAACTCATGTTTATTAATCACTCACATTCTTCCTTATTAGTAAATGTTTACACTTATTAATGTATATGTTGTAAAAGTTGTATTCGTGTTGCTGTAGTAAGTGTCTATAGCAAACATTATACATCCGTATTAATGATAATTGAGAAACTATTCGTATTCAAATATTTTCACCTAGGGATACGACAATGCTGGACACTACACATTAGCCGTGTCTTGGGCTTTCACCGTTGATGCCTCGCCCCCACATCAAGGTCACGTGTTTGACGGAGTTCGTCCCGTTGACGGAACATATCGTGATATAGACTACACCACTAGCACATCTGTTCTAGACGCACACTGGACGGAGTTCTACGAACCCCATGGAGCACTGAAAGAATACTCCGTGCATGTGGGGTCATGTGTTGAGTGTGACGACATCTTGAAACACCAGTCTGTAGGACTTATGACTGGTGAACCTGCATTATAGTTTTAGCTCTGTAGTTTTTTAAGATATGACAAATTTACCATTGTGCTTCTTGGTGCAATATCTGAATTTCTGTTTACCGTATTTCGTGTCGGAAAAGGGTCTATTACATGTCAAAACGTTTATTATATATGATAAGTTATTTTATTATATGAACTTCTACAGGCGCCAGGTTCAAACAAAGACTCCTTAGTCTTACTATGGCATTGATGTAACTCTATTGCTTTCTCCGAGCTTATGAGGTGATTTCTATGAATGATCGACTCTACATGAATAATCTGATTGTATTATGTGTGATGTTTACAGCATAAGATTACACTAAAACGGCTATCTGCCTCAATAGTTAATTTTCTTCTAATTACCATAATCTTATAGTGACATATATATGATATATTGAACCAATTACGACACAGATGCCAAGAACATGTCCCTTACTTTAACTAATATTATTTCAGAAATCCACCTTTCGGGCCTTCTGCTATCGGAAGGACAGCGTTATTACGTCTCAGTAACGGCTTGCAATACTGTCGACATGTGCACGGTGACGTCATCCGACGGGATAGTTGTAGACCGCAGCCCACCAATCGCAGGCCGTGTACAGGATGGGGTCGGCGGGGTGGACATACAATACCAGTCGTCCAGGTTAATACCATTTTTAATTGTAGCATCGAATGCATTTTATTAAGCATTCGGATAGATTTGAAACATGCCCTTTACTCATTACACCTACACTACAAATAACCACTGGTAAAAAATCAGTTCGCTTTATGTACATGTATATGTCTGGTATAACCAAGACTGGTTATATGTTTTGTATTACCAAGTTTGATAATATGTTTTTATTAACCCCAAAGGTTGTGTATTATGTTTAAGCTAGACGGGATTTTCTGTATAACCATGACTGATCATATATTCTGTATAACCCTGACTGATCATTTGTTCTGTATAACTCTGACTGATCATATGTTCTGTATAACCCTGACTGATCATAGGTTCTGTATTACCCTGACTGATCATATGTTCTGTATAACCCTGACTGATCATATGTTCTGTATAACCCTGACTGATCATATGTTCTGTATAACCCTGACTGATCATATGTTCTGTATAACCATGACTGATCATATGTTCTGTATAACCCTGACTGATAATATGTTCTGTATTGCCCTGACTGACTGATCATATGTTCTCTATTACAATGACTGACTGGTCATATGTTCTGTATTACCCTGACTGACTGATCATATGTTCTGTATTACCCTGACTGACTGATCATATGTTCTGTATTACCCTGACTGACTAATCATATGTTCTGTATTACCCTGACTGTATATTTCTGACTGATCACATGTTTTGTATTACCTTGACTGATCATATGTTCTGTATTACCCTGACTGTATGTCTCTGACTGATCATATGTTCTGTATTACCCTGACTGTATATCTCTGACTGATCATATGTTTTGTATTACCCTGACTGATCATATGTTCTGTATTACCCTGCATGACTGATTACATCAACTGAACCAAGATGTATCGACAAGAAGTTTTGAAGGTTTATATTTCTTAAAAAACATCATATTTTAATCTTTAGTTGGAGGCAGGGTAATTTTGTCCAATTATGAGACATTTGTTATCCAAACTAGACAAAAATATTTCTGTCGTTCGGTTCCTTTTCGTAGTTTAGCAGACCATTTCGGGGTTGAAAATCTGTTATTATTTGCTGAACCAATATTTGGCAATATAATGTCTTTTATGATTTCCGTTCCTTAAAACCACAACGACCCTTGCGACATTGCCCGATCTAGCGAGCTGGAGGGTGTTAACGCTACAGGACCAAGCAGTATTGGCATGCAATCAGCGGTAAAGGCCGAATCCGGGTTAAAAGCAAATGATTCTTACGATTAAATTAATTGAACTTCAGCATGTGGCAACAGTAAAAAATCTGTTTTATTAACATTACTATTTTACATAGGATGTATTCATTTTTAAGGCTAGTGTTACTGAATTGTCAGTACAAACCTTACTCGCAACGTCACTAGTGTCAGCCATTTTGTTTATGTGTAAAATGAAAGTCATGTGACTCTTTGACGCGTCATTGAGCCGCGGTAAAAAAGCCACGGTGATTCCCTTAAGTAATTTGTAAACCATTGAAAAAGAACAAAGATTTAACCAGTGAATGATACAAATTTGTGCTTTATAATCAGGGTTTATATCAATAGCATAAAATACCTGCAACCACTTCTAGTTTCACGTATTACATTATCCAAGGAACACAAATTCATTACACAGCCTTTAATTTACTGGCTGTAAATGTTGATGAAGGCAAATTGTTTAATCATATTTATTATTTCTAAAATATTACTACATATTTTCCCAAATCCTCTTTAGCATTTGCATGGTTCCAACAGTACACACTGAACCAGAATAATCAACCATTTTTCTTTCTATTTAATTATTCATTATTAAAGCATTGTCAATTGCCCAGTTAGATCCAGTTAGAAGTTATTTTAGATAGTATTAATTTTGAAGTTTTATAGATGAAAACAAAATGTAACAATATTTATATTAGAATATATTTATAAAGTATTTTCATGAATTTTACATCAGCATATATATAATTATGCCATAAATTGTCATTTTAGCGTTTTTTTGACACAAAGTAAAAGTACGGAGAGAGGTTAGTGGAAGTTAAAACTCTTTACAAAACCCGTTTGTCTAGCTTACTTGTCACTGTACGTAGATGGAAAAGAAAAAAATGGCAATGAAATATAAACTCATGAATGGTTACGTCTATTAGATAATTGTAATTTTAAATAACTGTTACAAACACGTTTTGTCCACTTAGAAAGACTTGGGCAGTTGCTGTCCATCTAGACAAAAATAGGAAGACGTTTTGACTGGAGGGGGATATGCCACTCTGCATTGACACTTTCTAGGACTAGTTAAGTTGCTAATAAACATTGAGCGCTCTCGTATGTGTTTTCAAAAACCGACTCTCAGCGCAATAAGGCGTCATAAACCGACACTCAGGGCAATAAGGCGTCATGAACCGACACTCAGGGCAATAAGGTGTCATAAACCGACACCCAGGGCAATAAGGCGTCAAAAGCCGACACCCGGGGCAATAAGGCGTCATAAATCGACACTCAGGGCAATAAGGTGTCATAAGCCGACATCCGGGGCAATAAGGCGTCATAAACGGACACTCGGGGCAATACGGCATCAAAAGCGGACACTCGGGGCAATACGGCATCATAAACCGACACTCAGGGCAATAAGGCGTCATCAACCGACACTCAGAGCAATTAGGTGTCATAAACGGACACTCAGGGCAATAAGGTGCCATAAGCCGACGACCGGGGCAATAAGGCGTCATAAACCGACACTCAGGGCAATAAGGTGTCATAAGCCGACATCCGGGGCAATAAGGCGTCATAAACCGACACTCGGGGCAATACGGCATCATAAGCGGACACTCGGGGCAATACGGCATCATAAACGGACACTCAGGGCAATAAGACGTCATAAACCGACACTAATGGCAATAAGGTGTCTTAAACCGACACTCAGGGCAATAAGGCGCCATAAGCCGACACCCGGGGCAATAAGGCGTCATAAGCCGACACTCGGGGCAATACGGCATCATTGCTGACATTCGGGACAATAAGGTGTAATAAATCGTTACTCGTGGCATAAAGCCGCCATAAGCCGACACTAAGGCGTCATTTGCCGACATTTATGGCAATAAGGTGTCATAAATCGACATTCAGGGCAATAAGGTGACATAAACCGACACTCAGGGCAATAAGGTGTCATAAACCAACACTCAGGGCAATAAGGTGTCAAAAACCGACATGCAGGGCAATAAGGTGTCATAAGCCAACACTCAGGGCAATAAGGTGTCATAAACCGACACTTAGGGCAATAAGGTGTCATAAACCGACACTCAGGTCAATAATGCATCATTAGCCGACACTCCTGGTAATTAGACCAATCTCATTAAAATCAGCTCCAGTATTACGCGTAATAGGATCTGATGACTTCCCATTACGGTTCACCTCAAATTGACCTTTTCAGTAGCCAATGAAATTCTCGGCAACAAAATCTTGTGGTATACTGCGAGCAACGTTCTACACGCTATAAAATTTTAATGGTAAAGGGTCGCGTTTAACTCGTGATTGCATGCAATCTACACACATTCTTAAACTTAACTTTACATATTTCAAAAGAGACATATATAACCTCTACAAATATGTATAAACCATCCAACAAACAGAAGTTTTGAACTAGAAATCCTTATTTTAGTAACACTGGTAAATACATTCACAACTCGCTCGCTGCAATTGTCATGGCGGATAACGAAAGCGTTTTCGCAGTGGGTTGCGTTGAAAATCCTTTCGTATTCTACTTAAAAATGGAATTATGAAATGTTATGGTAGATACCGATAGATAAATTGTTGATTGAACAAAATGTGTAAAAATTAATGCATGCCAATAGAAAGGATGGCTGATTCAGCGGTTTAAAAAGTGGTATGTGTTGACTGCTGTATCGGGAAGGATTCTATAGTAGTTTTGAAAGGAGCGATTGCATTGGTCGAAATACGGGCACTTGTCTATGCATATTCAATTACACAAAGGTCATTTTGACACGACCTCTTATGCGATGTAGTCAGATCCTAATCACGGACAGTAGATGAGGGAAATTAGGATATGATTTTAATGAGATTGGTAATTAGACGGGAGTTATACGACATCTGGCAACGTGTATATTTGTGTAGGTGCGTGTATGGGTGTATGTATGTGTGTGTGCGTGTGTGTGCTAGCGTTCGTGTGTGCATGCCTTTGTGCGTGCGAGGGTGTACGTGTGTTTTTTCTTATCAATATCCACCCGTGACCCCTCTCCATTCACTCTTTTACTTCACACCTTCCCTTTATGTGCATATATAAAGTACTTTCACACGTGTGAACCAATCAGGCATACGAGCAAGCAAGTTAGAATAAATCACCGCCTCCTATAGTAAATTTAGGATCTATTAACGCTTTTTTCATAGTAAATTCGTCGAGATTTATTGACGGCGCCCCACCATCATCCCACTGACAACCCTTTTACTCTCGCTCTAGTTCACCGCGGTAGTTGACATTTTCGAACAAGTGAATACTCAGATAAAAGGTTGGCATGGGATTGGATTTGCCGGCATTTTCAGATACTGTGCGGCGACGTTTCTATCATTATAGCACAGGGGCACTTATGAGGTGCCCAGGGACTGAACCCGGCCGCTTATACTGACACCGACGAATCAGGCGTAATGCAGTCCCTTAGCCCCGAGCGTTAGGAGGGAAGCAACTACTACCAACTTTAAAGTCTTTGGTTTGACCCGGCCGGGGTTTGAACCCGCGACCTCCCGATCAACCAATTGATAAAAGGTTGTAATTCTAAGGTTTAAAAGTGTTATGAAACATGCAAAAAATAAAATTCAATACTTTCTTAAGTAGTGACTATTTAAATGTATTGTATTATTTATACAGGCATTGAAAATTGTAATGTGTCAATACCACTGCAGTATCTGGCTGACACAGTAGGGATTAGAAGTTTAGGGAAGGGTAATTGGATGTGGTTTGTCTACCTGGCTAGACAAAGCTACAAGCTGCAGTGTTCTTAGGAAATCTGGGTTTTAGTTAGTTTTAACAGTACCAAAACCGATTGGGTATTACACGTCCCCTTTGCATGGAGGTGTCTTGAAGTGGGGAAGTGGGGGTCTGAAGAACGTCGTTTTCAATTACTTAGAGACTGGCTTTGATTTCTCTACTGCTCAGACTGTACCTTGGCGCGGAATGGTTCGGGTTCACGGACGCCCAGTCTGGCATCTCCCACTACGTGTGGAGGGCCGGGACCCAGCCCGGAGCAGACGATGTGCTGGGGGCTACATCCGTCATAAGGTCAGAGAAGGCGTACATTGTAGATCTGACGGAGGACACTGGTAAACAGCTTCCAGTTGGACAAAGAATATACACAACGGTCAGGGCCTATAACCTGGCAGGTAGTAGACAACTTTATTATTTGTAATGATAATTCTCGTAGAATACTAGTGTATTTTTATAAATAAAATGCATTTCTTTACTTTTTAATTACTGATAAACTTTAAATGATATATTTTCAACTGTGGTTATTGATTAACTTTAAAACTATCACCTCATCACCTCGAAACAGATTTGTTTACGTGAAAATCACCACTGAAGACTTAAAGCAATCCTGCGTGGGTCGCTTGTTGCTCTGATTACATAATTCCAATGTAAATGAGAAAGCATTATAAGAAAACAACGTACATCAGCTATACCCTACTATGTTATACGAGTACTTGTTTTTTTCTTCATGTTACATTACTAGCACAACATGTTTTCAACAAACAATTATAAGTGGATAATTAATATACACATACAGGAGGTACGAAACTACTGCTTACAGCGTTTACTATTAAATTCTCAGGCATGTACAGCGAGTCGACTTCAAACGGCTTCATTGTAGACACCAGCGGCCCGGTGTTCTCTGGCAACGTGACTCATCGGCGCATCGGGTCGGTGGCGGTCAACACGTCAGTCCTGCCGTCCGTACTACGTGTGGAGTGGGAAGTGTGGGACAACGAATCGTTCGTCGACGAGCAATACCTCTCCATAGAGTCACACTTGGGCGGAGATTTCAACGCTTCATCCGTCAAGGTTTGCAGTTATAAATCTGACATATGCATAATAAATGGTTTATTCTTTCACTCAATCCACCAAATGTCGTCCTTCCAATTTACAGTTACAATCACAAATCGATTGAGAATGCGTACCGGTAAAGTGCATTCTATAATATTTCCAACAGTTTTATTGATCAAAGGCGATTAACTAGAAACTATATGTCCATGTCTTCTGTAGGTTGCTGGTCTGGTCCGAGACTATACGTTCAGTGACCTTGACCTTCATGACGGCAGTGTGTACTGCGTGAATTTGGTCAGCTGTAACGGAGCACGGATATGTGAAGAGACTCGGCTTCAGCACTTGCTGGTCGACAGCTCGCCCCCTACACCTGGTATCGTTTTCTTTTTTTACGTACATGATTTTTTTGTAAAGTAACTTTTATTTACACCTCACGTTTCATGATAACGTTAGAAATAACGTCTTGTTTTAATAACGTCACATATTCATTGATCACGTCACGTAGTTTTTACGTCATATGTTATATGTCCATGATTAGTTTTCTATTTACTTTAATAAGAATATATGACAAAGTCTTAAGCAACCACTATATATTTTATTCAGAATAATTGTTTTCTTTTACCCAGAAGTTGTAAAGGAAAGGATAACCCAGCTACTTTAATATGCTTTTGCAACTTCATGTGGCAGCATTGATCTATAACAGTATAATTATGTTTGTTAACTTAACACCCTCACAAGGAGCAATGCGCATAATAAAGCATTGTGTGTATTCACGTTTGTATAATGGTGTGACAGGAATGTTCGCTATCGACACGGACCACGCCATCAGCCTGGAGCGTGAGCCGGACAGCTGGATGACTTGGTCTGTCTTGTATGTGAACTTGGCTTGGCTTGGCTTCCAAGATGTTCACTCCGGCATCGACCGATACATGATCAACATCGGTTCCACCTTCATGGGCAATGATCTGCACAAGGTAAAGTGACAATTTCTACTGAAACATTAAACTTGTGATAACAGGCACCGGTCTTCTCAAACTTCTGCGGTCATTTATAATGGAACTCACATTAATAATCATACACAGTCCTGAATTGTTTATTCGGCATCGACCGAAACTTAATCAAGGCATGTGTGATTTTTGTAAAAGATGTGTGTATTGAATGCAAAAATAAAGATAAAGGATTCAATCGCTATAAAACAAAGATACGATAAAAAGATATTTCTTCAAATAAGAAAAAAATGTATGTTCGGCCTTTATGTGAAACGGTGCTAAACCAGAGCTCAATGTGTTTTAAACTACAACAAAACAGCACTTACGGTATTTAAAAAGAAGACATTTATCACAATATTAAACATGATTTGACATTTTACTGGTCAGGTATCCAGCAAGCCCCACGTGGTGGCCCATAACGACACGGGTACTACGACTGCCGAGGGATCAGTGCAGGTGTACCGGATCTGGACCAAATCTCTGGCTAAACAACGGTCAATCTTCGTCAGTATCTGGGCGATCAATGGGGTAGGTTGTGGTAACTGGACTGGTGATGGATCTTTTGTGAAAGAACATGCGTACTGATTGAGCTTTCTTACTGCAGAAACCAGTGACATAAATTAACGATGCAGTATATTTGTTATAAAAATTAATGAATTTTTTATGTGTTATAAGTTAACCATTTTAATGAGGAAAACTGTATTGTGTCATACCTCAACTATGGTCTGTCGCCAGGTCGGGTTATCTAGCCCTATAATCCACCACGAGTTCGAACTTGTGCAAGGAGGTGAATTGGAGCTGGTCCGGAGATGTTCGGCCCACACGTGTCTTGGTCATTGTGTATGTGCTCCCCACGGTCAACTCTGTCATCCTGGCAACTTTTGTAACGATCTCTCTATTGGTGAGCCTGATTTGTTCTATTCGGTACGAGCGTAAGTTTAGCTGTGACCAATAACTTTATAAATGATACATGTTATATTGACTTTGTCTTCTCTCTGCCTACGAACTTTACGTAAATGTTCATATTGTGAATAATACAGTTCACTAAATGACCGACACTCAGTTAAAAGTGTTTTAATGTTAACTGTAATAACGCGTCCGTTACTATATATTTTACAATTGTTTGAACAGAATTTGCTTTATGTCAGCAGTCCATTGCAAATATGTTGGTCAGTAAAAGACACAAACAAAGGTAATGTGCAAGCAGTGATTTTCCCAAGTAAATTTGACGATAAGAACAATTGAATTATCACCGGTAGGAATGCAGCTTTAATCTGGCAGTATTTGAACCATATATTGTTTGTTTGTACATGTTATTGGTATCTTTCAGATACTAGCTCTCTTCGAGCAACGGTAGATGACATGTTAGATCTGACCTTTGACCCTGCAGTACCGGCTGTGTTCTTCTACCCTACTCGGACATTGACTGCGGCACGATGGTCCATGACGTCGACAGCTGAAAGAAAACCCTTATGGTAAATAAGTAGTCACTTATTGCATACTGTGTAACATTAACGGCGAAAGTTTTGTATATGTGTCACCAGGAATCACGGCAAAAATGTGGTATCAAGATCCGCTCAGATTTTGCCATTACCAATTACGGGAGAATTTTCATTGCCCCTAAGAAGTACCTTAGTGAGAAAAAAAGAAATAATTTATTAAAAACATAATATTTTTTTAAACATATAATGATACAAAGAAATATAACGCATTATGTTTGAGTATTTAAATCTTAGGTATGAATGGAGCATCGGTGAGACTTTGTACAGCACCCCTAAAGGCGTGTTTGACGTGGGAACTGAACGTGTGTGGCATGACGCGGGACAGAACACTTCCTGGATCTATACACACCCAAGAGGTACAGACCTAAGTCACACGACTTTTATTTTTGGCATGGTTCAGAATTGCAATACCATTGTACGCATAGTAGAGCAAATATAATGCTGCACCTACTATTGAAGAGTATTCAAATAATGTTCATACTTCTTCGAAACAGGGGCTAGTGGGTTCCAATTCTGGTATAGCCATATGCGGTCCACTTCTTTTCTTCTAGTTTGTAACTTGACAGTTATTTCTGCTATAGTAAAAAAGGTCAAGTAGTGTTTCGATGTTAATTTTGTAAACGTTTCTATTGTATAATGTTTGCTAACTTTTAAAGCTAATTTACATACATGCACAGTCAAAGTTAAAAAATAAAACTATGTGGTAAAAGTATTTCATATTTGGCCGAAAAAAACTAAAATGGTATATTGCACATTTTAAAGAAATTTAGAAAAAAAAACTATGGCTATCGAGAGCTCGTTGTTTTAAAACAAGCACACTAAGAGGATTAAAGGGAAAATCATTTTAAAATGCGTTGGGTTACAGATTTAATTATGTCATATCAAGGATAGTTTGAGTCAAACCAATCAAGTAACTTGTTTTTTTTTTTCTAACTATGTCTAAGATAATCTCCCACAACCAAATCTCTTAGGTTCATTTTGACATTTGATTTTCCAAGGCGGAACCGCCCCCAGGCGAAACCATTGCGAAAATTTACTTTTGTAATTTAACATTTTTTTCGTACAATTAGATTTATGTATTTCCTTCTTGTTGATTGATCAACCAATCGAATTTAGAAAAAAAAACAACAACAACAAGCTAATTGTCACTTCACGCCATATATTGGTATAAAGCAGCGTCTGTGTGATCATGTCAATATGTTAATTTAAGGTTATCAATTATGAACTGCATTTAAGCAGACAAACTTGAGATGACTTATCTATTGATCTGAACTCCTTTTATTAATCATAATAAAATCATCCAGTAATACTGTTTTATAACGATGAGAATTAATTTAAACAATGTTTTCGTGTGGGTTGCAGATTTGTCTGCCTTGGGAAATTCACTGGAGGTATTCTGTCCTCTTTGGAAAATTCATGGGAGGGATTGTATGCGAAAGTGGTCGGAATGGATTTTGTCCGGGTAATTAAATGATCATTATTTTACTTGTTATATAGGACATTTCTTGAAGGAGAAGACCCAGTATTCGTTCTTTGTGAGGGCGTGGTTTGATGAGAATACGTACGCTGTATATAAGAGTCCCGGTGTCCTGATCTACTCTACACCACCGCTTTCAGTATCAATACAAGGCAAAAAGGTAAGCTTGAGTTATTTCTGTGTCAACCAAATGGGTATTTAAAATATTTATATATATTGTTTTGTGATGTAGTATAAAGACAACGATATGTATGCAGGGAAAGTGAATGCTGGGCATGACGCCAGCTGGCCGATGCTCCTATTTTGTATTATATTGTATTATATAGACAATGTTCTGTTTGCAGGTCAAAGAGTTACTAGCCGGCAGTGGTCAGGATGTAGATTTTGTGACGCCCAGCATGCCGCTGGTGGTGGATTGGCAAGACAGGTTTGCTGACACACACGACAGTTTGCTCAAATACCATCTATACATCAGCACGTACCCAGGAGGTAGGTCAGACGAAACGGCGTTTCTATAAAAATGAACAAACACGTTTAACGATGAGTTTAATGGACATCAATCATTATGCATTCTAGAATTTCGATCACGCGTTACATGTTTAAACAGCTCTCTAGGTACATTTTCCGATTTTGTCTAGCTGGTAAATCATTAACATGACGTTCTAATGTGACGTCGAAAATCTTGTCGAAACTAAGTCTGATTTATCATAGTGAAACTGATTTTTTCCCTTTTGTTGTTTCAACAAGAGTATGTAATAGATAACGTTTAATAAATGTCTAAAACCGTTTGGTTGTCGGTACAACAGGTCATGACGCCCATTGTGTAGCGATGAATCTTCCCCCAACCCAGACCAGTTACAACATTACTGGCTTGAAACTCCACGAGGATACAAAATATTACAGGCAAGAAAAGACTTAACAATCGCATTACACACACACACACATACGCACACACACGCGCGCGCGCGCACACACACACACACACACACACACACACACATATATATATAATTGTAATTGTAAATCCTATATCTTTTTTTTCATCTTCCAGATCCTGTCGTCCTTATACACTTAAAATGATCCCCATGAGAAGTTTTTTAAGTAGCCACAAAATAAGTTTGAAAGCTGACATAGTTATGAAATAAATATTGTCACTTTGCATGGCTATTGACCCTTCTTCATGTTATTTATAGACACGCCTCTTAAGCAATCCGATAGTGGATTGACGCCACGTGTTCGAGATGGTCAGCACTAAGTTAAACAAGTTAAACTAGAAAAAGTATATTTCGTTACAAACATTACAGGTTACGTCTTTTACGTTTAAAATACTTGCGTATACTTAATACTTTTTACCGTATTTTATGCTCGCATAATAACCTGCTACATGTCTATCTAGTGTGGTTCAGGTGTTTAACAAAGCGGGATACCACAGGACGGAATGGTCTGATGGATTCTTGGTCGACTCTCGGCCGCCGGTGGCCGGCATCGTACACGATGGAGAGGGTAATATGTCGCTTTTTGCAGAATAATTACAATTATTTAACATTGCATTTTCAACTTAAGAAAACTATAGTTATAGCTTTATTGCGTTTGAGTAAATGGAGACGTGGCTTTGTGTGAAAGGCTTTTATTAATGTGCTTAAAAGCGAAGTATTTGTTTTGGAGAAATACGCGTTTTATGTAATACTTATATAATATTTATTTAAACCAAATAAGTATATATGATGTCCAGAATGCAAAATGCAGCACAAAGTCACTATCAGAAATCACCACCATTCTATTTTAAGTTTATATTTTATACATAAGTTTAAATACTGAGCGCGTACTACAGCCCGATTTCGCCTAAACATAGTCGACATACATTCGGCCGTAAAGGATCATGTGTGAAGATATTGCTTCTTGTGTGAATTCATAATTTGGTTATTCCTACTTGACACATGATAATGTTGCAGTGCTAAAAGATATTCACGCCCTTAACTCGTCTCGGTGGATACCATCGTTCTGGTATGGATTTACCGACGCAGACGCCGGCATCAAATCGTACAACGTATGTGTGATGGCCAGCGGTGGACGCCATTGTAACGTACATCCACAAGTAAACGTTGGACTTAACACGCACGCGGAACTGTTTCCTAATGAGGATATGTCGGATGGTCAGTCAGTGTTTTTGCATCACCTTTAAATCTTGTTTTCCCTTGTCTGAAATCATACATATTTCTGATTCAACGAAGTAAATATGTGGGTAATTAGTCATCAAAGACCTATTGTCAGTTTGGTAATTTGATATTTTTAGGCGATCAAACATTCGATGGCATCAACTACATCTTCATTTTGGTTACAAAAACAAAAGCATGTACGTGCTTTTCAAAGAAAATTGCTGAAAAGAAATCATATAAATACATGAACATAACGTTTACTTCACAGTTAAACAAATGGAATGTATTGCAACTTTTAATTCTAACTTTCTTTTGCTGTTCCAATTGCCTCGTGAAAATATCATTCTTATTCAACCCGCCTCAAATGTTTATTTCAGGCACTGTTCTTCATTCAGCTGTCCAAGCTTTAGACTTTGTAGGCTTAAGGTCAGCCTGGGTTAAGTCGAATGGCGTCATCATAGATTCAAGTAGTCCTATCAGATCCAGTAACTACAAGTACAGTGAAAACATCATTAGAAACCCGTCGTTCGAAGTTTCGTCAAGCAACGACACTTTAAACGACATTAAAGATATAGATTCGTGTACTGACAAACCAGTCAACAGCTGGAACATTGAAAAAGGAGGATGCTGTCTGTCAGTAAAGACATCTGGAAACCATCTACCCGCCGATGGGTTACATTTTGTCATCCTTTCTGGTGTCATGTACCAGGACCTTACCAATCTAACAGTTGGGTCGAAATATCGGCTAAGTTTCTACACATCCCACGTTCCAATCGGAAGGTCATTGCTTTCGAACAGTGAAGGGTTTGTAGAATTTAATAACGAGAAGCACGCATTCCTTCTGTACAATAAACCATCATTGTCACAAGTAAATCGCGAATCTGATCTTTCACTTGGTTGGCACAAACATACTTATTATTTTATTTCCACGGAAACCACGACACGTTTGAGAATATCAACCATGGGAAGGACAAGTCATATTGCTGTAGATTTTGTCAGTTTGGAATCTAGAGACACGAGCCATGACGGAGAAGAGTCCGAGCAGCAGGGTCACATCCAGGCTCACACCGTATTCATCCACGACTGGTCGTCCATTCACGCTGAATGGAACTTCGTAGAGGAGAACAGTGAAATAGTCGAGTACCTCTGGGCGATAGGTAAATACATTATACAATACAAACATACGAGCATTTTAAATATATATATTTAATGCGCAATGCCTTAAGTTCTATCCAACTATTTATACTGTTTGTCAAACTGCGAAAATAAGTTCAGTTAAAATAAGATCAGTTAAAGATGTTAAAAATGTGAAAACAATAAGTATACACAATTTATACATGTGTATGATAACTTAGATGGATTTCTATTTGTACAATATAAGGAAAATACATGTTCATTTTATAATTGTTTGAATAACATTTCGATAGTTTTCTTCTGAACACCATAGTTTATCAGAACTTACATGTATTACAACAGTTGCTAAATTACAGAGGTACAAGAACAAATGAATTATATTAGATAATACTTTGCGTTATTTCTAAAATATTCAATATCTTGACCCACAGGCACAGTAGAGGGAGGAACCCAGCTCCAACCGTTCACGAGTGTAGGCAAGAGAACGTTTGCCTTCACGTCATCCCTTCATCTCGTCCACGACACAACAGTCTTCGTCACCGTGGTGGCGGTGAACGCAGCATCGCTTCGGACCGTCAGCTACTCGGACCCGATACTTATCGATCTTACTCCGCCAGAGATAGTGTCTATCTTCGATGGGAATGTCCAAGGTCCGGCAAAAATCTGTTTTTAAATTCATTATCGAAAGCTTGTTTAAAATTGATGAATAATTGGCGTTTCACGGAGATACTGTTGGGTTTTCTTGGTTGTATATGTCTCGTGACAGTTTGGTTGTACTTTTTACATGTGACTGGCATGTGAATACATTTGTCCTGTGCTTTCCAAACTTTAATATATGTTACAATACTCATGGGACCTTGTCATATTTCCTTATTAATGAGTTGTGCAACTACCATACGGCAAACGAGGTGCTCAGCATTAATTAAGACAATTAGGGATTAGCCGGCATTTTTTGCCGATACTGCGCAGCGACATTTCTATCATTATAGCACAGGGGCACTTATGAGGTGCCCAGGGACTGAACCCGGTCGGTCCATTATACTGACACCGACGAGTCAGGCGTAATGCTGTCCCCGTAGCCCCGAGCGTTAGGAGGGAAGCCACTACTACCAACTTTAAAGTCTTTTGTATGACCCGGCCGGGGATCGAACCCACGACCTCCCGATCCGCAAGCCGACTAAGACAATTAATTAAGACCATTAATACAATATGATTAATAATGGTAAAGCCGTTTGTCTTCAAAATTAGTGTAATCCCTACAAAGACATAAATACAGACACACTGTTGTTCATGTACCATTGTTCTTTAAAATTGATAAAGTTAAACACACACACATCTGTGTTCGCTGTTCTGATTGCCTTAAGTAATTGTTGAAGGTAATCGGTATTGTTGAACAAAGTTATTATAACTTGTTCCAGGTGAAGATATTGACTTTCAAAGAGGTTACAAAGTGACATCGAGCTGGGTCGTTCGAGATGTAGAGTCAGGTATCCGGGGTTGTGATTGGGCAATCGGTGAGTTTTTAAACTTTATCACATTGGTTTTCATAAAAGCGTTTAAAGTTGTTAGTGATTAGATACACGTTTTATATATACTTACCTATTATTTTTTGTGTTTGTGATATAATTTATTCGCGAGTAAAACGTGACGGTACAGTCGTAGCAGAAGCCGCCAAAATGAGGGCTAACATTTTTTATCCAAACACGTTTCCAATCTCGGAACTTAGTTTGGACAATTTGGCATGTGTACGCAATGTACAATAGTTCCATTTTGCAGACATCTAAGTGCTTTTATTCATTTGCTGCAAACCACGATGGCAAATAAATCAGGATTATGCATCGAAATTGGCAGTGGTTACGAGTTCTATATTTTAACACTAGACTAAAAAACTTGTTCACGATTGAAATATTGCAGATCCAAATTCATGCAAAAAAGGGCAAATTGCGCTGAAACATATAAGTTAAACTCATGGACATGTCTTGCTTGCATTTAACCAAGAAAACATTACGAATAAAATGCAGCAGATTGCACGCGAAGTAACTGAAATATGTTTTTACATTTACGTGTGATTGTCGTGTTTATAAATTATTATAAATCGTTATACAAGGTGAAGATACTTAAGAAAAGTATGAGAATGTTTCATCGAAATGATTACATGCTGTTCAAATAATCAGAGAAAAATATGTAAGTATGTATGTTTATTGTCGCGTTTGCATATAAATACAACGAAGACACACGAGGTCGAGCTTGGGGTGGGGGTGGTTGGGGACTGAGGCACTTGTATTCGTTATCAGTTATCGACTTTTATCCTTTATCCGTTATCGGCCTCTCAACGCGTAGCTTCGCGTTCTAAGCAAAGGATTTTATACGAGATAACGTAGCAAATCTGACCAGCGGCGCGCCTTGGTTCATCCTAGAAATATGACAGTGATCTCCTTCCATAAACATTCACTATCATGTCCATAATTTGTATCGCTGAAATATAAACCGGAGAAATAATATCCCTCAATTCATAGTACTTTTACTGGAATAAGTATATATACAAACCACCCGAATGCGCTACGACATAAACCTTATATTGTAAAGAAATATTTACCTGATAGAATATTCACATATTAAATTAAAGCCAAACACCATTCGGTGACACTATTTATAGATTTCAGTTAGCCGGCCAGATAAGGCTTTAAATATACCATACAGATTTCCTATTTACAAAGCAAACCTGTTGCAGAGGTATCATTGCTCAGCAATCATATCGGTAAAGAGTTGGCTTTGTAAAAAAGAATTGAATTCTTCAGCTGCAGGGTCGAGTATAGAAAGAACCTTATATATTTACCATCCAAATTGTACTTGTCAGATACTATTTGCAATCTGTATTTAATTTTAACACTTAACAGGCGGGTATTTTTGTGTTGTAGTTACGAGAGATGAGAAGTGTGCGCTCATGTCATAGAAGAATGCCAAGAGTGACACGTTAATTTTTATAAATAATACTACACAGAAATATAAACAAAGAAGTTACGCTACCAAGTTTAGTTAAACTGTAAATGTTTAAAGCAGCAATCGCAAACGCCCAAAGTAACACACAAAATAACGATTTTATTTTAGATAGTTTTCTTTTTCTTTTTTTTTTTTAAAAAAAAAAGATATGTATTAAGAAATTGAGGAACGAATTTCTTTTTTCTCTCAGACACAGGTGCAAGTGATATCCGAATCCAGAACTTCACTGCAGTACCAAGCGGATTGTTTAACGTGTCTGCTGACGTCCCCCGTGATTCCGTGGTCGACAATATGATATATGTCAGTGTACGCTGTACGAACAATGCAGGACTGATGTCACATAGTTCTAGTGACGGCGTCATGATTCTGACGTTACCGCCATCAGCTGATGGTGTCCTTTTGGAGATACTGGGGACGTCAATGACACAATACCCGGTCAAAGATGGCTACCACGGTGACATGTCTCGTGTTCGGTTCCGTTGGATAGGATTTGATGTGGATCAGGGGATTGACAGCTACCTTGTAAGTTGTCCAAAATGTTGTCAACAGAACAGCTCGTGACTTTTAAAACTTTACCATATCTCATAAACCATTCTGTTTGCAAAAGTCTGCATGAAATTCCCATTGGGGATTGTAATTATCTTATTAATTTCCACAATCCGCAGGTTTCTCTTGACGGAGTCGAGGTTCATGAAGAAGAGATTGTAACTGCCAGTAGAAATGGTTTTACGTACGCGTGCTTCACCAACCTACAACTAGCGGGCGGCAACTACAGCGTGTCTGTGGTCGCCCGTAATCATCTGGATATGTTTAGCAAAAAACAGATAGCTGACTTCACTCTCCTCACGAACAGGCCTTTTTTGACCGGTAAGTGTCATACGTCACGTTAGATGGCAGCTGTCCGACAGTAGGTGCCTACAAAAAGTGCAAAATGAAACTTAACAGTGCAAAATGACACTCAACAGCTTAAAATGGATAAGCGGAAAATTAGGCGTTTGAGGTTGTTTATTAATAATTTGATTATGGTGTTCTGGCGTGTTTCCTCAAAACTTTAAACTTTTTAGATACTCCTTGAAATTTAAATGGTTACTTGCCGTTTATGCTAAGCCAATAAGAACGAACCTATGTCTTAAAAAAATGCTATGAGTTACCTTATTAAAATGACCAAATTCTCTGAAAATGTTTAGTCGTACTTTTCCAGTGTGAGGTAGCAGATGTTCTTTAAAGCCCTGGCACCTCTAGCAGACACATTGTTTTCCCGTTTTCCCCCTAATAAATCTTAAGAATTGTATGTGTTTTTAAATTATTGCTAAAAAGAATACTAGCATAATATTAATAGAAATAGAAACCTCAAATGTCGATACATTTAGAAGCTGTTAGTATATAAGATATAGAAAAAGAAAAAAGTAAGAAATACAAGCGAAAATAGACCATTGAATTTATTTGAATCCCTACCCTACTGTATCGCAGCCCAATCGTTAATTGATTGCGCCAGTAAGTCATGATAATCCACGTTTAATAGTTTAATTCTACATTGTGACCGGCACAATTAACATATAGGCTTTAACAAAAGCTCTGCTACATGTATGACAAGAAAAATCATTGATTCGAAGCATTAAAAAGCAGCACAAAAAGGCCACAGCCGGGCAGGTTAAAGCCAGAAAATCCAAGAATTCCGCCAAAATGTATGTAGATAGTATAAAACAATTGAAAACAAGGGGAATATAACACCGAATACTGACCAAACAACAGCGAGTGTAGACTCTAATCCAAAATGAAGTGATAAGCACATGTTGAACCTTTTCAAAATCACGACAAAGGTT
The DNA here is from genome assembly GCA_007844125.1 of Sinonovacula constricta. Classification (NCBI taxonomy): domain Eukaryota; kingdom Metazoa; phylum Mollusca; class Bivalvia; order Cardiida; family Solecurtidae; genus Sinonovacula; species Sinonovacula constricta. The sequence continues at coordinate 45,970,081 of CM017562.1, forward strand.
GTGTTTAAATTTGACAGTAGGCCAATTAAATCTTAAAGTATATTTAAAGGTTCCATGTTTTGATGCTGCATACTGAATACCATTAATTAAGCCGGAATGTTTAATTGTCGTCTATATGTTACTAGGTCGTTTTATCGATAGCGTTATGTTGTTTCGTGCACAAGTGAAGTGTGGCGCTTTGATGCATAGAAATTTCGGTCATTTTACATAATAATATCAGCAATATAGTTTAGCTAACTATAAATAAAGCTAACATCCTCACCAGGCACTGGAAACAATTTATGTAGTGCAAGTATACATGTGATTTGATTAAATGGCATTTTACGACGATTTACTTAGCACAAGTAAAAATAAAATCGTTATGTTCTGTTTTGCTGTTTATTTTCGGACCTCTTTCCATGCATCCAAAAAAATCGTCACTGGTTTTGGCATTTTGGTATTTTTATTCTTATTAGCAACTTGACGTAGTATGGGAATAAAACATATATCATCGGTTTTGTTTGTTTGCTAGTTTGTATCGTTACAACTTGAGTTGTTGGATTGCAGACCTCGTTCATTTGTTTAGTAAATAGACAACAGAAGGCAAGCATAAAGTATCGAATTAGTTATTGTTTCTGAACGTTGCATATTGTTGCCTGCTCGTCGTCTTTTCTCTTGTTTTCACTTTATGCGTGTTTCATTGTGGTAAGAAGCAGGCTGGACTTGTACTTATAGGAAAGAGCAATAGTTCACTCCTCTAATGAGACATACTTTTGCCAATGCATTAGGAGAACTAGTGTTTTCCCGCGCATATACTCCTCTTATAATTGGAGGATGTTACATTTCAGATTGGTGCAGATGCATTGATGTATATAGCTAAATCGAACTTATTTTTAGTAGTTCAAACGAACTAAAACAGGTTGATGACTGAATTGGACTGCAATCTAAGACCTTCCGAGTTCGATAAAAACCAAGCATTTAATATTTGGATTAATTATAATGTTGTCATTTTCTTCCATTGTTCACATTGACAAGTCCATCGACAAATTTTCTTTAGCATTTATTTTAAACCACGGACAATTTAACTGATATGGGGGATAAATATTATCGTGCCTGCAACGGTAATATGTGTTTAAAGCGGTATGTTTGCGCGGCGCCCTTGATGAATGCGTTAGAAATTTGTCAATGGTCTGTTATTGTAACTATCCGCAAGTATGTCGAAGACATTTCCACTGGGTTACGCAGGTTTTCTCACCTATATGAGGGTTTAGACATCTTTGATCTCTTTAAACATCCCCTTAAATTGGTGCCATGAAAACCTGGTTACATTATTAGGACATTTAAAAATACAGTTCAGACAAAACAGCATATGTCATACATGTGAAGGCTATCTATTCAAACATACGTCCAAAGCACTAACCGGATGCCTTTCGTTGTCGATCGTTAGATAGATTGAATGTCCTTAGATCCTCTGTATTAATAGTTTTCTTGCACTTCATGTTTTGACTTGACTTGCATGTTTTACAATGTTTAATGGGAGTTGGTATCGCCTCAATGACCGTTGAATACTTCTTGATATTTTCTTATCTTGTCTGTGTAAAATCAAGAACTGACATTCAGTATTAACAATCGTGATATATGTACACCTATTTAAAATTTTAAACGAAAAAATCCCTGACATGGTAATGTTTTTCAGGTGAGTCAATTAATTGTGCCTGGACCAGTACAAATCACGAGCTGCACGTAGCCTGGCCTAGTGTTTTCTCATTCGAGTGGCCGCTATACTACGAAGTTACGTTGAGTTGGACAGATGGCGGGGAGGGGGACATCGTACAGTGGCAGGAGACCAAGGACACCACTTTGCTCGTCTCACTGAGCCTCGACGACATTCCTCAAGCTGGGATAAATGTTCGAGTCTCGGTCCGGGCCATCAACCCAGCAGGACAGTTCACCACCGCACAAACAGAGACATACGTCACCGTTTAAAATTGTCCTATCAACTGAAAAAATGTTAAATTTATTATTTGAAGACATTTTTACATAAAACAAGATATGTATCACAATTCATCGTTACTGTATTTACTCAACGTCTGTAGACAATTTTATTACATTATTTTATAATAAAGATATAAATACACAAAAACAACAAATGTGTTTTGTGCTGTCCTTCGTAAAAAAACAAGAACATGACAACTATCGCTGAGATTGTATTTTAGCCTTAAGATTAACAATGACCCAGTACGTAAACATGAACATAAATGGCAAATGTTTTATGTACTTGGCGGTTCTAATATTATTTAAACTTTAATGTAATGATGATCAGAAGTTCGCTGACAATCAAATTTTCAAATTAATTAACAGTTCTGATGCATAAAACAATTAATACTATTGCAAATTATTGTTTTAAACAAAAAAACATGTCTTTTATATAACAGTGATTGTAATGTATTACTGTGAATATCAATGGAACGCGTTCCAGTAAAGCGAATGGTTGTGTATATCTTATACGTTCTTACTTATTAGGCTACAAAAAAGACTGACGTAGGTGCGTTGAATATAGACGACAAGGGGTGCAATTATTGTTTATCGAAGTAAAAATAATTAAATGATTTGTAAAATTTTGTTTTATGAAACATCGCAACTTTACATAACGCTAATAGACGTCTATCATCTTGGTTAAGAATGACTCTAGAACAGTTTCTGGAAAGAACCAGTTAGCTGAAAGAACCTCTTGCATAAAGTAGTTACTGGGACCGGAAGTCCTATAAGTTAAAATTCCACGATTAACCCCCAAGCAAGAGCGCCCCAAATTTACAACACTACATCTAACTTTATCCTACCATCACTTCGGTGGTAGATATACAAAGTCCGGTGTGATGACATTTGCTTTATCATACGCAAGTGTGATACCCCTGTCACCTGCATCCGGATGGACCTCTTTTTAAAATAAATGCATAAAGTCTATACCGCATTGTAAAGTCCAAACCTCTCGAAATCGTAGAGAAAAAGGTATTAAAGGCATTGAAAATTGGAAGGTGGCCTTGTCTGACTTCACTCAGTAATCCCAGTGGGAGGTTAATGGGTTGGAAGAAGGATGTGGGGTGGGGTGGTTCTCGCCGACTGGACACAGCGTCTGACTGCAGTGGTATCAGGAAATGGGTGGTGATTAGTGCATTACTGACCAATGGCAGTTCAGTCAACCCATGTGCATCAAGTGTTACCAATTGCTTGGCGAACTTATCCCCTATGGCATATCTGTATACGATTATTTGTATAATAAACTAATCAGGTATCCAGATTATCCAGATGTGATCTCACAGCATGGTGTTATCTTGCTCGGGCTTCTCTCAAGAAGGCAAAGTTCATTGCCTTTAAGGGAGGCAACAGCTATTGATTAAAATAAAATCATACATAATAAAGTAAGTCCCCATGCGTGTTTTTTTTATAAATGTCATGAGGTCATGAATGACGTAAATTTCTTTGAAAACATACACGCCTTATATATGTGCCAATTTGTTAACACGGGCTTAGAAGAAACAAGAACTTAAGAGTTGTTTAAAAAAAGACACTCTTATTAGTCCACTATTCGCATTTGAGAAAGTGTGATTATAGGAGTAAATACATTAGTCTTTCATCGATTTTAGTTGCGGAGAACAGCAGGAAATGAGACTAAATTCTGTGGTGCTAAGAAAATTAAATCTTGACTCTGTACCACACCCATTCATGGTTTAATTAGAGTTTGATAATATGGCGATAAACCTGATGTAAAGACTGCAAGTAAGTTAAGACTTTTTGTGCGTTTGTTTTGTTCATATTTTAGTGGTTAATCATTGTTATATTCTTTGTTAAGCGCATGTGAAAAACTAACAACCAGACTCAAACCATATTCCATTTTCAGAAAACGAAATAGTTCTTAACATTAAACAATGCATTTGTTAATAAAACATCGATGGTAGGATAAATAGACTGCTAGGTTGGTGTCACGATTTAAATAAAAATTTGTCTCAACCTAATGTGATAACATTTTCGGCATTCAACACCAAGCTAATTTTCTTCATTATAAAGGCATTTTCGGGAGAAGCCACTGGGCTGCTTTACCCACGCATGCGATATTATACTTTATATGTATCTGCGTTAAGTTATTAACATTAATATATGACAAAGTCCTATGAGCATTGCCAAACATATACCAAAACTCCGAAAAGGCACAGAACAAAGGTATTTCACATGCAAGCCAAGCGAAAAGTAAGAACAAAATTACGATGAGTCATTTAACGAAAAGACCAAACCCGACAGTTACCGCCGTGGAACGGTCAGTCGGCAATATGGACCGACTGGGTTGCTTAAACCGGTTTTACAGAGATTAGCCATACAATTTAAATAAAATGGCTGATGTATACATTGTTTTAATAAACCGACGAAATGTGGTACTCTAGTTCGATTTAAACAGCATCAAAATGTTAGAAAGTATAGGTATTTTGCAATGACTTGACAAATGCTCTAAATGCAACACACTCAAATGCGTCCATGTAGACTGGCAAAGTGGGCCAAAAGTCTAACCATAAACGTCCGCCTTTGAAAAACTGCCATTGGTTTTAAGGAAATGTTTGTTTACATATTTTAATCCTCTTTACTGTGTTTTTATCGTTCAATATTTCGTAAATCAGGACATGAGCACACATACATATATGCAAACACACTTGCGCACACAAACGCAAATAAACGCACATGTAAATACACACATACACACACCCACGAACGCGTCCATACAAACTCACCAAATCTTTACTATAGTTGTTACGTGCTTGTTATATTGCTCTATGTTAGGAAGACTCGTGTAATGTCTTGATCAGAGCTAAATATTGAAAGATGAAGGCCTTACAACAAGAACCACCAGATGTTCATAGAAGCTAGATAAAGATTTGACAGATTTGTTTTTATTTGATATACGATTCTGACATCCTAGGCCATTGCTCATTTTAATTTTTCCGGAAGAGTGTTTGTTATTCTGTCAGTTAAAAGCCGTGTGGTTTTTCATTAAAGGCATACTGTAACAACAAAGCACAAACGTATCAGATCAGCTCAGATAAACTTTAAAAGACATCAACGCAAGTCTAATGTGCGAGCTATTTGCACACAACGTTGAGATCTGTGCCAATTTATTATTTAACTTGTATTTATGTTATCTGAATCAGTGCCATCTCCTGATTGAATAATACAATTAACATTAACCGAAAAAAACCCGCTTTTGTCCCGAGTCTTGAGGCTCACCTCAAAACTTAATTGTAGATACATATCTGTGTGTGTGTACGTGCGTGCGCGCGTTTGTATGTGTGATTACTACCATGTACATTTTGTTTACTTTATTATGTTTGTAAAACTGACTTTTCCTTTCTGTCTCATTTCAAAAGGTTAAACTTATCCGTGACTATCTGTTTTAAATAAATAGCTTCGCTTGCACCTTGTTGCACCTTCTCAAGTTTTTACTTCTTGTCTCTTAAAGCGTGTCCCAGGCAGAATAAAATGTGTTAAAGACACGGCCTTAAAACTTCTTTGTATTCTTTCTCTTAAATCCTGTTTCTTAAGTTCAGATTTCTATTCCAAAATTCTTTCTGTGCTGTTAGTCTTTCTTCAGATTATATTTGTATAGGAAAGACAGATTAATACATTTACAACAGCATGTTCGTTGAGATGATTGATCAAATAGGATAAAATATGGACGAAAACGGGACTATAACCCGTGTCATGATTACGTTTTTTTTCCTATTTTATTTACCTACATGACACAATTATATCCTTCTCTTTGATCTTATCAATAGAACTTCAATTTTGAGACATCTGACAAGCAATGTTTTAAGTGGATGAATCCTAATCTTTAATAAATCCGGCGTGTTTCGTGCTAAAAGTAGTTGATGAGTGCAAATCTTAGATAGATCCTAGATTTTTCGCGTGGTCTGTAGTAACTAGGTATCAACAAAATATCCCAAAGGGAAGAAATAGTGTCCTGCTTTATTTGAAAACGCTCATTCTTGGCCGTTCACTTCAGCAGTCTGGATGGACGCAAGACTTGCTGGTATAGTGGTATCTGTGGCATGGGTATCTTGGTTATACAGGTAACAATAAAATGTCAATGTTGTTGTTTGTCTTGACTAGGATAATTAAAAAAGACAGTTTATAGAGAAGGCAGGTTGACAAGTTGATTAATAACAACTTTCAATAAGATCTTAACTTTTTTTGTTTTAAAATACTGTTAAAGTAGTATAATTGTTTAATAAATGATAATCATTGAATATGTTAGTATGTGAAATTGTATTTTATTATCGGGGTTTATAAACCAAGTGTGAAACATGCATTGTAAATAGATAACGATCATATACGCGGGCGAATGTTCAGGTTTCACCTACTATTTGTTTGTTTGATTTAGCGGCACACCTACATTAGTTCGATGATCTGAAAACAATGTTCACTGACAGAAGATGCCGTATTGCCTTCACTGTATATCATGTCGCGAACACCTGATACCACGACAAAGGGTCGATCCGTGCTAACCTTATATCTGCCTGAGCGTAATCAAGGGAGCAATACAACTACTACTTTTGCGACTTACTTATTGTCCACTTATGTCAGTTGTGTTTGTAGGACATTTAGAAACAAACGACGTTAGTTAAATGAATTTGTCTAAAACCTATTTGATTTTAACAACTTTGTAACTGTATACTTATGATTTCCAGCCGGAGCGTAAAAACTTTCACCTTTCAGGGTCCAAAATTGTTTGCAATAAGTACTCGTCCTGCATGACGAGTGACTTATGAAAGTTACTTGTCCTGCAGTGATATTACTCTTCCTTAAGTTTATTTGGTATAAATATTAGAGTAATATTATAATAATAAGATGAGTCGAAATTGTTTATTTTATAAAATGTTCTAACATACATGATCATCATCAAAAGTACACTTTACCATTATTCTCGACTGCTTTTAGAAATTTTCGTATATCCATTTGCTTTAATGGGTGTAAATTGAAAACGGACGAAACGATGGCGAATTAGGCGAAATAGGTGCTTCAGACTGGTTAATGTGACTTTTAACAGATAGCAGACATGGAATCAACCATATAATTTTTATAAGCAGACAACCAGTATTTAGTGTGCAACGTTATTCACCGGGGCCTTATAAATTCGACAAACATTTTATCTTAATGATTGACCATATCACCAGAGTAATACTTTTATACTTTTATCGTCGATTTAATTTATTTTAATTGCTAGAAATATATACGGTTGTTTGTATCTTGAAAACTTTTTAAAGATCTGTCTAGTATGAAGTTTCAATCAGTGTCGTTTTAATTTTGAAATGCCTTAGATATTTCCATTTTGTTAAAAACTCAACTAAAACAAAAGCAGTGCAATTCATCCTTGAACAATAAATGATCCCCGGACATTCCGATATAATGCCGTGATCGGTTGAATTTCCTGTTTCGATGTACACTGAACTCAGCGGTAAAATTAAACACATTTTCTACTATGGACAAACTGCAATGTGATTTCCCCCTAAAAAATCTACCCGTCCTGCAGAACGACCTTATTGGAAACCTTTCTCGTCCTGCCAAATATCCGGTCGTAAATATGAGCGGAGGTGTGAAATTTTGACCCTTGCCTTTGGAGGCTTAGTTCGGTTGACCAGTTGTTCTGGTCAAACAATGCCTGTTTTTCCAATAAATAAAGCTTGATGTCGCTATGACGACTGATAAAATGTACTGTGTCATCAAAAATAAACAAAAATGTCACATATGCTTTCATTTTTTTTGTAGGCGTTCACTTATATGTTACAAAGTCTATATCCAACAATAAACAGAGCAATTATGTTCTTGGGCCATGTATGTGGGGACTTAATAAGCTCTGCGGTGCTGTAATGGCTATACCTATGTCGCTGCTTTGTGTTCAAGGTTAAAATTTATATCTGGCACATAAACAACAAGTTTTATTCGCAAAAAATCAGAACATTTTGTTACGATATGTTTTATATGCAGTGTGTCGAGCGGACTTGCGCTGGAGACAAACAGACGTGTTGCACGAGAAGTATTACAGAGGTAGGTATCAAACTTCAGCATTTACTCTTACTTGTATGAACATGTAGCGGCCAATGCTTGATTTGATGCTAACTACGTCGCCTTATGCATGTTTACGGTACAAAGCGAGCGTCCGTAGTCTGTAATTGCTGTTTCGGTACGACTTTTTATTATAGATTGTTCGCAGGTACTGGTTCCTCACAGGACTAGGCAGTTTAGAAGGATATATAAAATGATAAAATAGTGTTGCCCAGCCCATTAACAAATAATGTTAGCTTACATATGATCGTCAAGTCATTGATTCTTGAAGTGAGGGTTTACACCATACTGCAACCCCAGATTGAATAAAGATTTAATTGAATTTAAATGTTACCTATTAGATGCGTATTTTATAGCATGCATTTTGCATTTTCCAATATTGCTTTTTTTCAAACGGCTCAAAATGTAGACCATGTAATGGAGTGTTTTATATCGATCTTCTAATCAGTTAAATGTTTACCATTCTATAAGTGTGCATTTACCGACCTTGAAATCGTTGACATGTTGACATGAAAATTAAGCTGATAAATGATAAAATCGTGCACTTGTCAAGCAATCATGAATGTTTTCATGAATACTTGCATAAACTTGTTTAATCGATCAACACTTTTAGACCCTTGAATCTTAAGATAACCGATATTTTTTAAGATGATCGCTACCAGTTCTGTGAACCTGTATATTTTTTCAAAGTCAAAGATTTAACGAACTATTTTGTTTACTCTAGTGTTGAAAATGTTTTGAAATTTAAATATAATAACAAATATCAAGTGGAATCACCAATATCAGTTTATATTATGTCAAAATAAAGCCAGAAACACATGTTTTAACTACTCCATAAAATTTGAATAGCATATGCGGCTATTTAAGTACTGCATGTATACATTTTCGAAATTTCTTCTATCAAGAGAAAAAGCATGTAAAGCTAAAATATTATTGAATACTTTTTAACTTGAAATCAAATAAAAAAACTGTGAACGATGTCACACACATGTATTATTTATGTAGAAACATAACATCTATAGCTAGGCGATGAGAGTACGCAGAATACGTAGTTTGCAAGTGGTCAATATATTAACTCTTCAATATTCTAAACACTGAATACACTGCTTAGCTACTACAGTGGTTCTTTCATAGTCCAATATTAGGTATACTAGAACGGTAAATATATCAAAATAACATAGCCATAAGTATAGTCGTATGGGATCTTTCAATTAATATAGATGAAGACTGTGTATATCTGTAGAACCATTGATCCATGGCTTTTCATCTGGAAAAAATGATTTACGACCATTCTGCGTGTTCCTAAAGTAGTCTACTATTTCCCAATGGTGGTTTCAGTTCAACTGTTTATAACCAATCACGTCTGCATATAAAGCTATGCTGCAATCATTTTTGTAGTAACGCCAAAATTGTAATAAAATTGTAACACAAGTATCACAAAAGTAGTTTCGCAGTGCAAAAACCCCCTTCGTAACACATCCAGAATTGTAATAAACTTTTTCAATGTCTCCAAAAATTGGTTTGAAGCAAATATGAGCAAATTTCGGAGACACTGAAAAAAAGGTTATTACAATTCTGGTTGTGTTACGAAAGTGGTTCGCACTGCTTAACCACTTTTGTAAAACTTGTGTTACATTGTTTTACAATTCTAGGCGTTATAACAAAAAAAAAATAACTGCAATATTGTGGCAATCCTCGAATCTTTACTTGGGCAGTTGTCCACACTATGCAAATTCTGGGAAATAACATCTTCAAGATAGTCCCAGTTTGCCTTTTAATAATTTATCTGTCTTTGTAGTTTAATAGCAACATTTTTGCAGGTTATATTTTGAAAATCACGTGAGCCTCACGAAAATTCTTTATAGTCTCCGATTTCAAAATGACAAATTAGTAATATTAGTATTCTGCCTTTAATGCTAGAATGTATTACATTCATAACTTCATCCCTCTCCAAATTTGTATCTAACGACTAAAACCGGTTTAAGCAACTCAGTCGGTCCATATTGCCGACCGACCGTTCCAAGGTGGTAACTGTCGGGTTTGCTCTTATTGTTAAATGACTCATCACAGATTTGTTCTCACATTTACATTTTACATTTGGATTGTGGATATCTTGGTCCTGTGTCTATTCAATTTTTATATATGTTGCAATACTCATAGTTTGTCGTATATATTCTTATTAAATCATGTTTATGGAGAACTAATCTGAGTGAGTATATTGTATATAACGCTTCTTACTTACATTTCTAAGCTGGTACATCACGACAAAAGAATTGGCTTTTATTAATTCATTGCACAATACATTTGTCGAGGTTCTGGTTATTTGTTCTTGTTTTTTTTTATTTAGATGGTAGTTCAGTCGAGACTCAATCCAACTAGCATGGCTCCATATATATAGTCACCAGACCATTTATATTTAAATAAATGTCGTTTATTCTTGGTAAAGGTCGCATTCGGATAGTTTCGCTTTCATTTCTTGAATGGCAGGAAATTGGTGATATTACTTAAAAACAATTTTCCGCTGAATTTTTCTTTACATAAATACACCTTAATTCGATGTCACTATATATCATAACCATGGTGAAAAAAGAGAACAAAGGTAAAATATAAAAGGTGAATAAAAAAAGTCCTATCAAAATTTCCACAGATATTTAAATTTTATCTACCAGTAGACAAAGGCAAACAAGGTAAATGTAAATGGGACAAAGACACAGAGACGAGACATAACACACAAAAAGAAAAACCATCAGTAACCGCCTTGGAACGGTCAGTCGGCAAAAGGACCAACTGGGGTGCTAAAACCTGGTGTGTGAAGCGCTCCAACCTCGCACTTCCTGAAGGTTTTTCTATCAAACAAACAGTATAAATAAAAATATCCCGTCAAAGTGAAACAACTAACAGTAAGCACCTGCATCGGGAGTTAAAACAGATATAATGAGCTTATGTACATACATAATAACTAGTAATAAAATAAACTAACAACATGTGTACAGTATGTAGAGTAGAAAAAAGCCTCGGCACAAATATGGAGTATTGGATTTTTGTTTTTCTGAAAGTCATTTATTACAATACGAGGTTTTAACATATAACACATATTTGATATTGACAGCAATTATTTTATCGATATAACAACTGGACGATGAAGATTTGAATTATGGGCACGCTGAGAAAACTGTGGACTACTCATAGAACACGTATAAAACAACTTTCAATCGGTCGCCGAATTATAACCGAATAGCATTTCAGCACATGAGCTCGTGTCCAATCCGAAAACTTTAATGTAACATCGGGATTTTCAGTGCCTTTATTATATAATATGCCAACTGCGGATAAATCCCCGGTTTTTTATGATGTTAACTTTAAACTCTTAACAATACTACATTTTATTTTGTTGGTTTAGGTTGTTTTCTATAATTCGATAATTTCTTTCGTATTTTTTACATTTCACTTTGCCGGGGCTTTTATCTTCTGTACACACGTACATATTTTGTATGTTTATAAGTTCATTGTATCTGTTTTATCTTCCGATGCATGTGCTTACTGTTCGTTGTTTCACTTTGACGGTATTTTATTATGTACACTGTTTGATAATTTTTTTTCAAGAAGTGCGCGGTTGGAGCGCTTCACAAACCAGGTTTCAGCAACCCAGTCGGTCCTTTTGGCGACTGACCGTTCCAAGGCGGTAACCGATGGTTTTTCTTTTTGTGTTTTTATTTCTCGTCTCTGTATTTTTGGTCACATTTACATTTACCCTGTTTGCCTTTGTCTAGAGGTAGACTAAATTTAAATATCTGTGGAAGTTTTGATAGGACCTATTCTTATTTACCTATTAAAATAACAAAGTAACAAACTGGGTGATTTGTTCTACCAATTAAATGCATCTACATGTTTAAGAAATACCTAAGTTTTTAAAAGATGCAATAACTGCATTACTTGGCTCCCTGTGATGTCGATATAAACAAAGTTGCCTCTCCCATCGGCTAGTATAGACTACGTTACAAACATACAATACTGCACAGAAAATAGCGGTCGTTTTTTTCTCAGCCTTCTTGGTACTGTAATTTCATTTAAAAGGTTTGTTTTTTCGGCTAGAATATTAAATCTTTAATATTTGATAAAAGAGATATAAATAAGAATATATAAGACAAAGTCCTATGAACATTGCAACATATACAAAAATTGAAAAGACACAGGACCAAGGTATCCACATGCAAGCCAAATGTAAAAGTGAGAACAAATCTATAAAAACTTACCTATTCCCGTAATGCTTGCATAAGACGTTAACATGTGTCTACACATGAAAGTTTAAAAAGCACGTGCATCTTGGAGGGTCTTTTGAAATTACTTTGATATTATCTTTATATTTCTAACCATTTGCAATATGGTAGTTAACGTACTCGCTAGTAGGATTACTACATTGAATAAATAACTAGCATATGTTAACGTCTAATTCTAAATGAACATCTGTAACTTCCTAAAAAGTATACAATTATGCAAGCATATAAATGATCTAGAAAACTAGTCTTGAACAATGGTTACGAGCTTGAAATTCAAGTTGGCTTACGGTATTTTTTTCGATAATGCACATCCACATCCATGCAAGTGTTATTGCTTCCATTACAACGTGCAGGTTTTTGTATAAAATGCCGTATCTTTAAAGAGAGGGAGTGTGTGTATTGCTTGTTGTAATTTTAGGAAATGTATAAAACGTTTTCTAATTTATCAAAATTCAAGGTTGAGCATGCTAACCTTAGATACAAGTTTACTTAAAATAGTTTTCAACATATTTCTACAATTATTTAAGTAAGGTACTTCTACAATGAATACAAAACGACGGAAAGGCCGGATAATGTGTCTTCAGGTGGGACTTTTAAAACTTGAAATATGAGCCGCAAATAAACGGATTCCTTCACATGCCAGGAAATTCGAGTGCTATTTAAATGATAACAATGGATGCTATAATTAGCTTTTGCAAATAAATTTACTTGACAAATTTCAGTATTTTTTCATCTTTTTTTATTCTAGGGACTGTCGACCTGTCAAAGATGTGTAAGTGTATATTTACTTTCTCTGACAACAAGCTTTAAATAACCGGAAATATTACTACCACTAATTTTGGTTCCACTTGTTAACGTGTTTCTTTGTTTTTAATAACCGATTGTAATGAGTACCATAAATCTTACAAGCCAATTGTATGTTTAAAATAACACGTTTTCACAATGATTCTGAATCTAATTTTACAACATACTCTTTCGTTTTATTTCTCGACTAGTATTATGCAATGCTTTAAAAAAAACAACAGCAACACTAAAAATACTTTATGTGGTATTGTCTAAAACACCATTGGAATATATATTTTTAATGTTCTTGATAAGCAGCAAAATATATGTTTATTTTTTTATTGAAATTTTGAAGTTCTTTTTAATATTTAATAATTTTTAATAATGTTTGCCTAGGTAGATTTTTTGTGCGGTTCTAATGTTATATGATCTGCAATGTTGGACCTCCTTTTAACAACAAGCAAGTCTTGATACCGATATTGTGAATTAATATTTCTTACACAGGCCTGGCAAATGGTGTACGTTTTACAGAATCAAGACCGTCTTAATGAAAACAGGCGGCAGCTGGTGGAGTTCCACCAAGTACTACAATGTGTAAGTACTTCCTAATGTAGGTCGTCTTCTCCGTAGCCATGCCATAGTCAGAATCAAGGCGATCCAATAGTACTTGACCTGTACGATAGGCTTACTCTTGCCATGATTACGTCGTATTTCAATTATACACTATAACGTTAAGGATATTTCTATGGTTGTCGACCTTTTTCCAGCACTACAAATCAAAATACGATGTTTGACAATACAAAACTTTTTGCAAGGTCGATATTACTTTGCAAGGTATCCGTAGTTTTTCTATCAATTCATGTTTAAATTGCTGGGCAACATAGCGAATATGACCGCTTTAATATATGATCGAATAAATTCTATGGGGGTCATAGATAATGTACAATCAATGTTGAGCGAGACCTGGGAATAACAGCTTTACTGCCTTTGAAGATTCTCGATGCCAGAACACTTTGGCAGTATGGGTCATCTGACATGTGCCGTTTTATGTAACTGTCAGTAACTCCTAGTAGTACATGTATAAACGTTCACTTATTTGTTTTCTGTAATAGACTGAATTCCATTCGAATCAACATAAGACCTACTTCGATTATTATGTTTAAGTCATGGTAAGCAGAAATTCTGACTTTTAAACATTTTGTTTACTAATAAATGATTCCCGAGGATTTTGCCTTCTTCGTAACTGCAACGGTATCGAACAATAAATGCAGTTGTCTGTATACATTGTAGAATTATGAAATCTTAGTGAAATCTTAATCGGCTCCCAATATTTTGAGGTAAACATTTAACAGAATATGTTCAGTAGTTATTTTTACATGAGTCAAATGTAAAGTTAATGTATCGAGAAACACATGAGAGTGTACTAATTTTAAATTATGTTCCTTCCTTTTAAGAACCAAGAAAGAGTCCTATATTGACTGTTGTAAAGGTTACGGAGGATCCAACTCAACATGTAAACGTGAGTATTAGAAAAATACAATATAATCCACAGGTTTAAGGTATCCTATACTAACAGAGGGTCCCGATCTCAGCATTGTAATATCAAACAAAATGGTGTATCTTGCACTAACAATCTATCCAAATATTAAACAAAATATTTGAAAAAACATTGTGTGTTTTATCTTTATTGTTGATTAAGAAAAAAAAAATAAGTATGTAATGTCTCTAATCCGCTAGTGTTGTATACGATCGGTACAATACAAATACTCGCCTAGGCGAGACTTTTTTTACTGGCCAGTATTAAACAAAACCATTGAATCCCTACATGAAACTTCGACATTTTCGTAGATAAATGTGAATGCGTTGTAGCAATAAATGTTGCCGTAATTCAGCCCAATGTCTGTCGTCGATTATGTTTTTGCCACACGAAAAAGCAAATTAATCAAACGAGTGTTCATGTTAGGCCTTCGTACAATTTGATGTAGCTGTACAATTTCACAAATGTCATTGATACATTGCAAGAAGGTTCGAGGCAGTATAGTCCTTCATGCTTGTTATTTCCTGGCATACTCAGTTGGTAAAGACTAGACAATCGATTCTCTGCCAAATAAAATGGGGATAAATTATGTCTCTTTTAGAGAACAGTCGCTCATATGTAGGCCTCTATAGGTCTCTCATCGTTGGGTCTCTTTGCCTACAGTCAGGTGACATAATAAGGTTCCACTATGAACTGCGTTATTTCAGTGGACGAGCTATCATGTTAAATCTCTATTGTTTACTGGTTTATTAACTTGCCAAACTCAGAACAACACAAGGGACAAAATCTGTATTTTGCACTCTATCGATTACAGTTAAATTGTACTACATGGATTTTCCTTTGATTGTTTATATCTGCAAAAAAAAAACACAAATTCATTAACATAATTGCAGTAGAACGCTACCAACGTACGCGTCGATTTCTAAATAAACTTGGTAAGCCAATCTGGCACTGCACATCTTCATTAGAGCAACTTGGCAATTTTCTATTCAAAAATAGACCTGGAGGGTAATGTGTAGGAAAAGTATCCCCGGAATGATGAGAAAACCCAACGGCATTGATATACAATCTTTAATACTACATAATGTTGAATGACACATATACAACAATATTTATTACAAGTAAACAATATAGTACAAGGGTGGGATTGGGATTTGCCGGCATTTTTGCCGATACTGTGCAGCGACATTTCTATCATTATAGCACAGGGGCACTTATGAGGTGCCCAAAGACTGAACCCGGCCGGTCAATTATACTGACACCGACGAGTCAGGCGTAATGCTGTCCCCTTAGCCCCGAGCGTTAGGAGGGAAGCCACTACTACCAACTTTAAAGTCTTTGGTTTGACCCGGCCGGGGTTCGAACCCGCGACCTCCCGATCCGCAAGCCGACGCTCTACCAATTGAGCTATTGCGGCCGGTACAAGGGTGGAGAATTGCGCAATGATTTTCATTTATTAACCTTCATTTCATGTTTTACATTCACCTAAACATATTGCTTAAACAGATCAAGAATGTTTATGTTAATAAGCATGCTTGGACGAATTTAGTCTCTTTCGACTAAAATATTTGTTTCTGTATTTTCACTACATTTTCCATGGCATGGCCACGAATAGTAAAGGTCATGCAGGCCCAATTATATATACCTCCGATTTTCAGCTTTTATCACTCTATATGTAAATCTATGTTTATGTTTATTGGGTTTATCGTCCCACCTGTAAATCTATTATGTACTTTAATGTTAAATGTTTTTGAACAGAAAAGATATTGTTTCTTGCTTTCTCTCTTGTATTTCTTCTAATTCAATGATATTTTCCTAAGCAAAGTATTTAGTAAAACGAAAAGTGTGCATGTGTTGTTACTGTTTACGTGATGTTTTTAAGTTGCATGCATTGGTTTTGATTTCCTTCTTCTATCTTTTGTACGCTTTATGCAGAATGTATTGCTATAAGCAAACCATGATTTATGCATATGACATACAAAGAGTAACGTTTATATTAACCCTTAGCTTTGTGCCACCAATACTCGTACCCCTGGTCGTGTAACCGTAACGAGGGTCGTGTCATCCACAAGGACGGGGAGATAACCACGTGCAGTGGCGGTATCTGTGTTCTTCCTAACACCTGCCAGGATTGTAACACCGGCTACTACGCTGATAACATCGACGGCTTCTGTAGAGGTACGCCGTTATAGCATTTTTTATGTTTATTATACTCTCATATGATTACTCTTCCGGTAAGAAGTTACTCTCCTTTGCAATTGGCACATATAAATGAAACAAAAAATGACTACATATATACGAGAATAAATTACATTAAATCGTTTCGATGAGTAGTCCTACAGCCAGTAAACTATTCATCACGAAGAGGAATCCACTAAACCTGGTGGGGGTCTTATTTGCCCATCTTAACCTGAAAAAAATACGAATGGTAACTATTCCTTGGTTTAAATGCAATGTTACTTCATATAAAATTGTGTTAAAATTATTATTTATAATAAAAGAAAGCGTATGTGAAGTTTATTCATTTATTTTGTCATGGGGCTCCGCTGTCACAAGGTTGATTTCTCTGATGTTTGTTAAACTTCTTTGAGAAATAGCACACGGGATGAACAATACCCTCACCATCTGATTGTAACAGAACAGCACAAGCACCGACGTCACTAGCATCAACAGCCATTGAAAAACTTTTACCAAAGTCTGGTGCTAATGGAATCAGTGCGCTCTTAAATACAGCTTTTAATTTGTCGAATGCAGTTTGACATTGAAAACTCCACACAAATGATTTACCTTTTTTTAAAAGGTTTGTCAAAGGTTCTGCAATGTCAGAAAAGTTTTTACAAAATTTTCTGTAATAACCTGCCATACCAAGAAATCGCATCAATTGCTTTTTACATGTACGTATTTGAAACTCAGAAATATCCATAAACTTTTGTATCAATAGGTTTTACATGAACCTGTCCCACAACATGTCCTAAAAAGGTCAACGTAGCATGACAAAATTCACTTTAATCCAGGTTGATGGTAAGCTTTGCCTCACTCAATCTGTTGAAGAAAGATCGGATGATTTCCAGTTGATCGACAAACGTTTCGGAGCAGATAATGACGTCGTCGATGTACGAATCGCACCCGTTTAGTCCAGAATTGACAGAGTTAATGAGTCGTTGGAACGTTGCTGGTGAATTCTTTATGCCAAATGGCATAACCTTGTATTGGTACAGTCCTTCTGGTGTCACAAAGCAGACAATTTCTTTGCTCGGTCTGTAAGAGGTACTTGCCAGAATCCTTTCAGAAGATCGAACTTAGTAACAAATTGGCTTTCCCAACTTTGTCAATACAATCATCCATCCTTGGTATGGGATATGAATCCGCCTTTGTGATGTGATTGATCTTTCGGTAGTCAGTGCAAAGTCTATATGTTCCATCTGGTTTGGGCACATGTCAGAAAACAAGTGTTGGCATTCACGAACAAGTTGTTACAACTGTGCCTTTTGATCCGGTTCCAGATGAATGAATTTCCTATCAATGTCCCTGAGAATGCCCGAGTTATTCAGCTTAGTGGGACAAAGATCCACTTTGGTCTCAATATCACTGTCACTAACTGAATTGTTAATGTCTAAACCAGGTGGGAGAGAGTGAACAACTGACACAGGTCTACTAACATTTTGGCTATTTCTGTCAATGTACAACTTCAACATGTTAACATGGCACATTTGTTTTTGTTTTCGCCTCCCAGGAGTGAGTATTATGTAATTGAGGTCACTGACTTTCTTCTCAACAATATGAGGCCCAAAGTATCTAGCTTGTAATGGTTTTCCTGGGATTGGCAATAGTGCAAGGACCTTGTCACCTGGTTCGAAAGATCTAGTTTGAGTATAAATATCATATCTGATTTTTCCCTGGGCTGCTTTGAGATTTGAACTTGCCAATTCACAAGCTTTTGATAACCTTTCTCGGAAATCAGATACATACTCGAACATGTTCAATGATGACTCATTATCAGACAGGAACTTCTCCTTAAGATGTTTATACGGTCCACGAACAGAATGACCAAACACAAGCTCAAATGGACTAAATCCAAGAGACTCCTGTATTGACTCCCTAACTGCAAACAAGAGCAATGGGATTCCATCATCCCAGCTTTTGTCAGTTTCAAAGCAATATGTAGGAAATCTTGTTTTTCAATGTCGCTAAGGCACCTTGAATTTCGGGATGATAAGCAGATGACCTATATTGTTTGATTCCTAGCTCATGCATAACTTGATGAAATATACCAGACATGAAATTCGAACCTTATTCTGATTGAACTGACATAGGGACGCCAACAAATGTGAAGAATTTGATAAGAGCCTTGACAATCGATTTCGACTGATTATTTCTTAAAGGTATTGTTTCAGGAAAACGTGTCGAAGCACACATGATAGTCAAGAGATATTGATTTCCTGACGTTGTCTTAGGCAAAGGTCCAACGCAGTCTATGATAATCTGACTAAACGGTTCCTCAAATGCAGGAATGGGCTGTAACGGAGTTTTGGGAATATTTTGATTTGGTTTACCAACCATTTAAAAAGTGTGAAAAAAGTTGCAGTACTGGGGCACGTCAGACTTAAGACCTGGCCAAATGAAGTGATTTAGGATCTTATTGTGAGTCTTTGTGATACCAGACATAGGTGATTCATGAGCCAGACTTAAAGTTTCTTGTCTATACTGACGGGGAACTACAATCTGATGGTTAACCACCCAACCATCATCAACTGCAACATCTGGTGGTCTCCATTTTCTCACCATTCCGTACATAATAACCGACCTGCGCACATGAAATCTCATTCTCAGGTATATTATTGCAATAATTGCAAGTAACATTAGATAAAATATTTCGTTCACCAGACGGTTTTTGTCTGTGTGAACTGAACTGACTTGAAAAAGCCAGTAGAATTACTTTTGTGTTTTAACTTAGCATTTGCATGTGGCCTTGAATTGGTATTTCTTGTAGTGCTAAGTGTAGATGTGAAGTTTGGTTAAGAAACAAATGAGACCATGTAAGTCAAAGAATAGTCATCAGCCAAACGAGCAGCTTCATCTAAGGTTTCAACTTGCTTTTTATCAATGAACGTCTTAATGTCAGGTTGGATGCAGCGTTTAAAATCTTCAATAAGCATAAGCTGTCGTAATTTTGCATTGTCTTGTTCTATTCCTTTAGATGAACACCATCAGTCAAATAATTGTGTGTTTGTTCTAGCAAACTCAACATGTGTTTGATTAGTTTCTTTTTAACAATTCCTAAATTTTTGTCTATATGCCTCAGGGACTAGTTCGTAGCCTTTAAGAATGTAATCTTTGACAAGTCTAAAATTCTTTGACACATCAAATGCTTTATTATGAATGGGTGTCTGATCCGCTCTTTCTAGTTTCTTCAATTCTAACTGAAACTGCCTCTCTCGTTCTCTCTCTTCTCATTCCATTTTCTTTTCTTCCAACTTTAACCTTTCTAATTCTATTCACTCTTCTCTTTCCATTCTTAATTTCTCTAATTGCAATTTTAAGTCTAAGTCCTGGTCTGACACATCTTCCTTTACAAACGACATAAAGTCATTCGAAAGTATGTAGTCGTCAATCAAAGTTTGAATAAGACTGTTTTTGCATGGGTACTTTAATTCCAGAAACATTATAATGAGCAGCGATTCGAGCAAATCAGACTTTTTGGCCAAATTAAACTCCTCCTGGGTAGGCGACTTTACAAAGTTTTCCAAATTAAATGCCATGGTAGCTTGTTGCTGGTTTGTAGAAATATTTGTTCACAAAAAATTTAAATAAAGAAAATACACAAAAATAGAAGAGTTATCCTTTAATGTTTCAAATCCAGGACTCGAGCCCCAGATTTCTGTTACGACCGGTGTCGCTATATAAGTTTATTTATAAAATGGCAGGTTTACTAAACGACGAAATGGTGTAACATAAAGAACAAGCCAGCAACAGCAACAAACTAGTACAATAATGTTTTATTTTAATAAACAATTAAATCTATGGCGTAATAAAACAATAACAAATAAAATCAGACAAAATGTCAGAAAGCAAAATAAATGTAAGCTTACGGTTTGTCCCTTTAGGAGGTGTCCCTTTAACAGTCCAATTAATAATGCAACGTCGAATAATCCTGAAGAGTTTTCGGTAGAATGTCCTCGTAGACAAGCACAGTTGAAATAATCCAAAGGTAGAATAAAACACGAATGTAAATGACATAATTCCAAATTCAACACTTTAATATTTATATCACTGTAGAATATAGTAAGTCCATGTAAGTCCAACACAGAAAGATTTAATATAGAAGCTTATATATACCCAAAGAATTTCTAGAACATTCACGAAACCCAGAACAGTCTCAAAACCCAGTTAATAATAAACAAATAAACTTTCTAGCAGTTACGCGAATGCCAAGTCATCAATACCACAACGGTAAACAACCCTTAACCTGACTAGCGTAATCTTAAACGCTGGTGTACCATTGTACACAACACTCACAAACTGTGAAAGGTAATGCTCGGCTTACATTAGAGACAAATAGGATTGGAGTCACATTTTGAATTACGTAAGACTGAATTACAAAATGATATTTAAAGAGGAAAGATAACAATATTTCGAAGCTCCAAAATCACGGAGGAGCATAAAAAATAAAAAATAACAAAATTATTTTCTCTCGAAAAACACTACTTACATCTGCATTATTCGGTCTTTTTCGCAACAAAAAATATGAATCTTTACCAAAATATTTTACATACACTCATTTTATTTGGCATATTGGTATATTGTATGCTTTGTGACATTGGTTAGTCAATAGAATTATCACAATATGTCTGCGGTTAATGTTAATAGTAGTTTGCTCGTTGATAGCTTGCTAGCATACGTACGCTATCGTAGTTATCAAAACTCGCAAGTAGTTAGCAATGAATAAAAAGTTTGGTTTTGAAATTAATTAAATTACCTTTAAAAATCATTGCAAACAGATGGCCAGAAAACAATTAATTTTTTCGTATTTAATTGAAAAGAAACATATCAATCAACTAGCGAAACCATAAACATTCAGGCAGAAAAGCAATTGATTTAACACCTGTTTACTTGTTTAACATAAATGATCACCAGTTAAAATACTTTTAAGGTGTACATCAATTAACAACGGTCAAACTCTTGATTTAG
This sequence comes from Sinonovacula constricta, assembly GCA_007844125.1. Lineage (NCBI taxonomy): Eukaryota > Metazoa > Mollusca > Bivalvia > Cardiida > Solecurtidae > Sinonovacula > Sinonovacula constricta. Next base: position 45,991,951 of record CM017562.1, read on the forward strand.
TGACATTTTATTTTTCGTTTTTTTTGTGTGTACACATGCACATATTTGCATTTAAAAATAAAACTTTAACATGAAACTCAAATGGTTCCCTTCTACTCGTACACCATGTTATTCTTACAATAACTTTAAATATATATACATTCTGATCGTTTAATAAACTAAGCTTATATACTACATATCAATAGCTGTTCAGGATGGGTAAATAATGACAACAAAAACTTTTTGTATGTAATAGTTCAAAACGGCCATGGTTGTAATCTGACAACAAAGGCAATTTAATTTAATAACATCCTGGACCTACGTGGCCAAAGATCAGTTGCGAAATATCTGTGTAGCGAAACATCTGTCATCCTTCATATTTATCGTCATGATATAACTTTGCCCTTCTTTGTCCCTGCCTTATACACACAGTAATTATACATGTCAGCATCACTAAATGGTGGCAACGAAAACAATCTGCTCCGTTCACGATGCACAAAATGGTCCGATTTTGAAAGCTTTCCCACACCTTTAGCACGCAGAACAAGTCCAGCCTTCTTCTCTGTCACTTAAGGTGTGACAACGCAAATAGTCTTTCATTTTGACTACCGAAATTTGCGCTTCAATACAATACATCTGAAAATGCCTTGAAGTTGCCATCAAAGATGGCTGCCAAGATAAGGGATTTTCACTGTTGTGGGAACTTTCTTTTGCGGCACTCGGAGCCAGACACAGGTAAAATGCGACGCGATATGATATCTCCAGGTATATGGGTGTTGCTTTTAGCGCCGCTTAAGCGTGACAACCGGACCCAATGATCTAAGGTGTCAGCTAAGACAAAAACAACTATAACAGCAACAACAAAAACACAATAAAATAAAATAAACATAAACAACATTCATAATCAAATATAATTAATGCTTCTTCTTCTTTTTTGTCTCAATACGAGTTATCACGGATGTAAAACACGTAATTAATTATGATATTATAGGCGAACTGTTACTGAAATTCCAAACAATGCGTTTTTAAACTATGGTTAATCGTGTGTTAAATGTGTGTTTATTTGTTCAATAAATAAGTGAATACGTATTAACGGCTATTAACAAGCGCTAATAATTGATTTTTAACATGATTTTGTCACCATAACAAAACAATAAAACCATCACATGTATTTTCTACAGTCTATCCTGTTTTACCTATGTTTTACCTATGTCCTTTTTAAAATGGTTAATATTATTTCCATTGAGAGTTAGTAACTGTAATTGCAAACAGTGCGAAACATATGCATGTTTAATGTGACGTGGTATAACGGTTGAACGTGTTAAAATGTATACAGGGCGACAGGAAGTACACAAAATATATTTTTCTCTCAATCCAGCATGTAAGCCGATCCCCAACTGTAACATCCTGCGGTGTTCAGATGGCTCCAGTAGTACGTGTGCCTGGTGCGATGGGGAACTGATCTACAAGCATCCCGGCATGTATGCCTTTACAAGTCACCTGAACTCATCACAATGTCTCCGTGAGTTGTTGTTTATGTTTGTCGAACAATAGTGGTTGATTTATTATTTTCAACTCTTAACTTATGAAAGGAATGTATGATTTAACAACTCTCGATGATGTCATAATCATAAGAGTCTGAATCACAGTACTATCCAATGTTACTGAATTTTACTCAAAATGTTTTTGATATTTAGTTATGTAAGTTAGCTGGACGGTCCTTCGGTATGTGGAATTGGTTCATGAAAAACTATTGTTTTCCTACAACAAAAACATTTCTTCAGAGGCGTGTTCGTGGCGCCCCGGGACTCGCTGTTACCCAGGAAGCTGTGGCGGGGACATGCTGTATCCAGACAACTGTACCTGTGCACCGGGCTTCTCCGGCAGTGATTGTGCGACATGTAAGTAGAATAAAAAATAGCATGTTTTTCGTTGAATTGCAGATAGTAAATGACGAGGTTCTATTCGAACTAGTGTGTGCTGTCTTCTTCCACCGATAACAGCAGGACATCGCCATACTAGTCATCAATTGTATTTCAATAAACAAAACAAATCAAAGCAACACTTTTAAATGCATGTTAAAAGAAAGTTCCTTTCATATTGGATAATTTTTACATATTTGTTTCTAGTTACATATTTACCTGAACACCCTGCCCTTCACATCAACAATCCGGAGATTGTTTTTTCGAGTGATAAGAAACTCATAGTACCTGCCACTGGATTGCCCGACCGCAAGGTTTGGACAAGGCAGACCGACTGGGAGTCCATTAGTCTCAATGTGCTCTTTACCTTCGATGTTCCGGAGATCTCCAATATCACCCGAACGTTACAGACCTACATCGATCTGAACACTACAAGGATAGGGATCAGTAATGTCTCTGTGGATTCTGTGTTGACCAGAGGTTTGTACTAACTTTGTAGTGTCAGTTGATCAAGTATGTTCATATTTTGGAATGCAAGTGACTAAGTTAATAAAAGGTTGTGTTGTTTTATTTTCAATTTTATCTTATAATCGGTATAAACATGATAATGTGACTTATAATGAACGCACGTGTTTAAGATACTTTCTCACGAAATCCTAGATCCCTAGAGCACACGTCCATGATTTTTTTAAAAGTTGGCTCTTCACTACTACTAATTCCGGAAAGTCCATTATTCTATTATTAATCCAATTTAAACGTATGAATCATTTAAACTAACAAGCCGAAGGGGTCTGGCTTAACCTAATGAACATAATCATTTGTTTATGTATCTGTATGACAAAATTATTATCTTAAAGTAATGTATCGCAGGTAACAGTTCCAGGAGCTGGAGAAATGAGCTGGACTGCATGTACAACTCTACGTGTGCGCTAAGAAGACATGACGTCGATATACGCAGCACCATGTGGAATGAGATCCTAAACGGAGGATATCCGGCCCCCTTCCGTCATAGAGACAGGTAAGTACGATATAGGTCTATAATATACATATATTACATATTTGTGGTAATTCTCATAGGACGTTCTGTTATTTTCCTATTTACGATTGCTCTACTTGTTTACACTTCTTTACCTCATAGTTAAAATAGCACCACATTGTTAACTTTATCGAAAGCAAATTTGCTCGAGAGCAACGCCAGTACATTGCTTGCAACGGAAGTAATGGCCTTTTCATCAATGCATTTGTAAATAAATTCACGTTATGGTTTTGTTTGACTGTTTGTAAAGTTCTATGTTTCTTACTTGATTATATTTTCGTAAATTGTGGTGAAACCTCATTTAGACTTTTACAGAAAACAACATGGATTGCTTTTAATACACGATGGCCGGACAGGGGACTACATACATACGGTGACTTTAAGCTATAATGTGGACAGTCTTGCTCTGTATCGGTGAGGCAACGGGTGTAGTCTCCGTGCATATAAGCGCGGCATTGCAGAGTTCGTATATCGTCGGAATTTTGTTTGCATTTATATTTTAACAGGCCACTTGCGAATAAATCCTCGGCCTATTGTATTACTAGTTTGGATTACCTATAATCACGTCAAAATATTACATTTTGCTTCGTTATTTGAATTGTTTTCTAAAATCTTATAACTTCCTTCGTGTTAGAATATTGTACAGTTGTGTTATGACAAATGCTGCCATTGATATTCGTCATAGCTTGGACTATTTTTATAAACTTTTTTCTTTTTTGTTTTTCATCTGTTTAGTTGCTGAGGCTTTTTATCTGCTGATTCATAAACTATAGTTATATTGTTTGTATATAGTATTCTTTGATCATTTTAGCTACCGAACCAGGTGCTTACTGTAAGTTGTCACACTTTTACGGGGTGTTGTTTTATACATTGATTTTCTTTTGCCAAACTCCTTCATGACTGACGCGGTAACGAATGGTTTACTTTAAGTGTGTAATGTCTGGTGTAAGTGTCTATTTTTGTATTTTTTTTAATTGACTTGTATGTGCCTATGCGTGGAAGTAGTTAAAACTTTAATATTTGTGGCAATTATCATAGGACCGTTTCATATCTTCAGTGGTAAAATAAGCAGACCTTTGTAATAGCCATTGCTAGTGTTTGTATCTCGAGAAGTTGTCTGCCATGACGAATTTTCATTAGCTCTCCTATTGTATGAATTTATGATTACGGAGAGATCTCCCTTGCGCTATCTGCCCCATGGTAAGCTCCGTGGTGCCGGCATAACTCACCCAGTAAAGATTGATGCGTAGCCAATCTACTACGTATGTTTATGTTTAGTGTTTTTTGATAAAAGCAACTGCATAGATGCGATAACCTCAACAAACGCGATCGAAAACAAGTTGTCAATGAGTTGTAACTGATGGGTTTTGGTTGCGTTTATGTTCGTATGTCCGAAAAACTTTCATTATTACTATATAATTATTCGCTGTGAGTGAAGAAATATATATTAATTTTGCTAAACATACATAAAGTCCGCTGTCCTCTCTTCTCGGTATTGAATACCGGTTACCGATTAAATCTTTCTTAGATTGACAATCCCGAAATCAAATGTACACACTTACCTTGTATTTTCGTAAATTACACTAAAGTAGACATATAAGGTGTCCGTTCGTATTTCACTCAAAAACATCTAACTTGATATGTCTCTGTCCAAAATATACTTACTAGGTATAACCAATGAAACATTGTCATACACAAATTTTTGATAAAGAATGTCGGCTCGGCAGCTTTCATTAAAAAAGGCCAACATACGCAACAGGCTGTCATAATGCTGTGATGACTTATTTTTTTAAACTTGTTAAAACACAACATTATTTATTCATTTATATTATAATTCGAAAGTTATCCCACCTTTCTTGGCTCATAAAAAGTTATCTTAATTTCTTCGTATATTACTTTGCACGGTATCTTCCTGCAGTCATTGTCATACCAGTATACTGTAAAATAAATCCACTCTAAATATTGCTTTGTACAAAATAATGTCGGTTGTAACAAGTTTTTTGTAACAAAATGGCTGTAAACTTAACTATCTTTTTATTTCACTTACGTTCAGCCCGGCTCAAAATTATAATGAACGAATTCATATTCATTTTGTGTATGAATAAAAAATATGTTGTTATATTATTTTCGTATTTGGTCAGATATAAATGCAATACACCGCCTCCAGTAAATGTTGATATCCGCTGTCATGCTATATTTCAACAGAGATACTTATTTGCTAAACTAAAAATGTACAACACGACCAGACACAGTGTGAAATGTATTTTTTCTACCGATATAAAACATGTTGACTTTATTTACATGTTGATATTAGGGAAGTGTTTTAGATTTCGACCTGTTCATAGCCCTGTATTTTTAATGCTTAAATTAATTTTAAGAATTTCCTCGTTCACTTGTAAACTGCAGCTTTCGATTTAGTAAAAATCACCTTGTTTTGGAATGGCTTATTTTATGAACGTTTTATTAACGTTCCGCCGAATTGCAATAGGGATAAGTAACTATTAAATACGGCGGCGGCCTATTTAGCGGCCGTACGGGAAAGTAGTGATTTTCAAGTCGTATGTTGTTGATGTCGATTGTTGATCGTATTGTGGATATTTTGGATGAACTCTAGAGAGTAGAGGTCAATTACTGCACAATGAGTGTCCACCTTTACGTGTACAAGGTAAGTCGTTAAATTACAAATCCGATCAGCACATGAGACATCAACGATCCCGTTACTTCGCAATTCACCTTCCGCTATTGAATGTAAACAGAACTAATTATAACCATATTTTCCTTGCCTTGACAGTCCATTTTGATTTGATCTGATTTCAGAATCGAGGTAACCATTTCGCTTACAAATGGAGGAGTGGTTATTTACACTGACCGGGAAACAAAAGTGACCGGGTCCTATAGCATATCCGGGGCGACACTAACAAGGGTCTTGGAAATGGAGTTTGACCTTTATCCTCCCACACACTGCATGGAAAAAATTCCTCCGTGTGACGTCAATACTCTGGACATACGGGACTTTACCACAAAGGTTAGTAGCGACAGAAATCAGCAGTTTTACTTCCATTTCAGTGTTGTCTTGCTTGCTTTTAACCAGTTTATCAATCCTGAATCTATCGTGACTCCGTCATGTTGCTCGTACTTGACTTGATTTTAGCCAAAAGTGCCAAATGCGTGGCCCTTCGTGTACCTAGTAGCAACAATTTTAATATTTGTAATATTTGTTTTAGTATACAGTAAATATTTTGTATGGGAATTCCTTTTCCTATTATTAACCCAAATCTAACTATGTTATTTGACACTAAAAGACCCAATTGTAGCCATTATCTAGTGGTTTGTTTTTCAAGGTTTGTACCTTGAGCAAATCCCTTCTTGTGTTAAAAAGTTAACTATAAGAGGCTTGCTCTTGACCATGTCCTTTCATGTCACTTTAGGAATGATATGATAAAAGGGTACCTTGTCTAAACGATCGTATCCATTGTCCATATTTACATATAGTGTACATATAAAAATTCCTTGTCTGTTATGTTGTATCCACTTTAAGAAAACCGCTTTGTTATTGATTTATAATTATAAATAAATATTTGCAATAAACAAAACAACCACTCAATATGTGACTGGATTGGATTTTCTCAAACTACCACAAATATGTATTAACTTGTTTACACATCCATAATACGAATTCCCCATTGTTCAGCTTAATGTGCTTGGTTAAGAAACACCAAGATACCCATAGATATCCATTTGATTAATTTCATAGTTGCCTAAAATGTTACTTATAGTATTTTGGTTGATCCTGTCAAATTAAGTTTACGAAACCGTTTTGATTTTGTTTTTGATTTTGCATAAACCAGAAAATATCTGGTATGAGTGATACACACACATATAGAAATAGTAAAATGATAAAACAACAACAGTTGACCATACGTGCCCATATGGGGATCCGAACCCACAAATCCCACTTATAGAACAGATAAGATCTATTTTGATACCCTTTCACTGGAGGCATTACACTTGTCCTCCTTGAAGACTATTTGATTATCATCATTTAGTTTTAGAACTTCGTAATTGATTTATTCACATATTTACTAACAAAATGATATTTTCTTAATATTTCACATGTTCATTGCAATGTACTAATATCTAACAATGTGTACATTGCCAATTTGCTATGTACTGGCATATAACAATGTATAAATCACAATCTCTGACATATAACAATAAGTACATCGACATGTACTGACATATTACAATGTGTGCATTGTAATGTTTTGGCATACACCAATGTGTATACATTGCAATGTACTGGCATATAACAAGGTGTACGTTGCAATATGCTGGCATATAATCATATGTACTGGCATATAATCCTGTGTACATTACAATGAACTGGTAAATAATCCCGTGTATATTTCAATGTACTGACATATAATAATGTGTACATCGCAATGTACTTACATATAACCATGTACACATCGCAGTTTAGTGATATATAATCATGTGTACATTGCAATGTATATATCGCAATGCACTGGCATAACTTTGTGTACATTACGATGTACTGACATATTACAATGTATAAATCGCAGTACACTCACATATAACAAAGTATACATTGCAGTGTGCTGACATATAAGCATGTATACCTACAGTCCAATATTGAGGTTACGTGGGATGGTTGGCACGATGAAGACTCCGGTATACGGCTGTACAGGTTTGAGGTATACCTGCTTAAGGTGCTGGATCAGAACACGGGCATTCTCTACCCCGATACATCAGTGGCCTTCCAAACTGAGATCAACGCGACAGAGGTGCAGTTCTATGAAAGGGATATCCAAAGCAATTCAAATTACTTATTTGTACTTTTCAATACATGTACTTCGCATTTTGTGTTGATTTGTACATTTTATTACCGCACTTTCTAAATATACGTATGTAATTCGATCTTATTTGCATCCAGACTTTTATAATATCAACATTTATAATTCTCATTACCTTTAATCTAGTTCATACATCTAGTATCTCGTTTTTGCATATAACAAATATTCCGAACTTCAAATTAGAGTTTTGTCTTTGTGTAGAAACATCCATCATCACGCATGTCCTTGCATTCCAGAAACTAAAAATTCTAAGGGGATATATTCTTCAACCCCGACTTCCACCTCTATCTTATCTACAGGAAAGCATTAATAAAATTCCCATCTTCTACTTTAAATCGATAACGTACACATTTATCCATTATCGCTATGTCTCAATATTTCAGGCTTTATTGTGCGTAAATTGTATTTTAGTGGTTTCTCTCTTGGGAATTGTGACTTAAAATTCATATAATTCAAACTGTATGCTAAAAATGCAAATCAGATACTTGTAAAAACAAAACTAGTTATTAGAATAGATACATAATTTAAGTCAATAAAGTGTTACAAGTTGCAAACTAACAATTAACCATTAAAACAACACATGCATATAACTAAATAAAAATAGTATTTTACATATTAGAGGGTGTCTTCTTCCATAAAGTGCATTTCTGTTCAGCTCATAATTATTTAACGTTTTGTTTAAGTTTGTGTCATACTAAATAATAATCATTTTGAACGGAATTTTCACAAATTTATAATTTTGTGTGGCAAAATAAGTGAATATACTGTTAATCTTTGTGCTTTGACCAACAAAGCCGATGGCATGATTGTATGTATATGTTCATCTTTTCTTCTCTAATAACACGATGTTTCTCTACTAAGTACATTTTTATATAACATTACACTTTATTCTGTTGCAGTGCATTTAGGTTTGTCTTTTGAAAGAATATATCGTCATTGAGCAGTGCTAATTGAAAAAAAACTTGACATCACTGGACGATATACATACAACCACAATACATGAATATATGAATTTTTATGCAAAAAACCGGATGGGGTTTCTTATTTTAAATTTACGTTAATTTATTGTCAGACGTCCGGAATGCTCAAAGTAACACAGCCTGGTGCCTACTTTGTGGAGATGTCGGCGGTTGACTGGGCTGAAAATGAGAAGTCGACACGCGGAATCTTCATATTTGACGACGAATCAGTGGTAAGCCTAAAAGGCGACCCGTCCTTCATAAGTAATGCCGACCCAGCCACCAACTTTAAATGGATTAACAAGGACTATGACCATATTCAGGTACGCTGGTACGACCGGTTTACCAACGAACGCCACATGGTAAACGGGTGGCTCAACGAGGTGGCGCCTCTAAAAAGTGTACCGCGGGATCTGGACGACACGATAGGCAAATCAAACAGAACAACGCAAGCTATCTCAAATATCCAAGGTGAGTCATGGACATGAAAGGGTTATGTCACGACAAAATCTAGAGCTTTGCTGACGATTAACAAAGCAGTTTATTAATTGTGTAATCATAAAGTTGACATGTGTTTTGAGAGGTATAAGGTTTATTCATTAAAATACACGCAACGCTTTTTTAGAAAGGAGTAATAAAATAAACGCTATTATGTGTTTCAGGGATCGTTGAATTTACCGTTGGCTACAATGTCACATATGGGCTCAATAATACTGTTAAGACAGTCGATGCAGAGGTTGTCCCTAAGGATATGTTTGCCAAGCAAACGACTTTCGTTTATGAAAAACAGACAGATGGTAACCGCCTGACGTTTTCCATTCGCGGTTATGACGTCATGGGGATGTTTGCCGAGGATATTACCACCGTTTCAATCGACCTATCTCCTCCAGTAGTAGAGAACTTGTGGTTAACAAAGGGAGATACTGTTAATATCACCGTTCATAGCGAGGAGGAATTAAATAAGCTAACGTATGTACCCAGATAGTCTTTTCAGGCAATAGTTTTAATTTTCTTAGGAAAACAAGAATGCAAAAATCGATATTGCTAAATAAGCTCTTTCACTGCTAATTCAATGTGCATTGTCTATAAGAGTAATTGATTTCGTTGAAGCTAAATATGGGCGCCCTGCTTACGAATTTTTAAAAAAGACAGTTGCAGTAATAACATAGCATCAGAGCCCCCCAGATGTCCTTTTTTCAGTAATTATAACCTATTATTAAGATAAGGCTTGCTGTTATGTGGATAAACATTTGAGGAATGTCATCACAAATCTGCTGCCATTATACATCGAGTAGTCTGAACAAGGGGAATTGTACATGCACGCCATCTAAGCAAGAATAAATTCGAATGAAGTGCTTAATAGTGGGGAGTTATCCAGCCAGTTGCATGTTGTTTTTTTTTCTCTTATACCTCCAACTTACTTAAAAATTATACGTTAACTTTTCTGAGCAAAAAGCATTTGAAAAACAAAGTCATTACTCACACGCATTTGCTACAGGATAGAATGGGAGGCATATGACATACACAGCGGCCTTCACACGATTTCATGGCGGATATTTGACAACTTTACTGGTACTGATATGGTACACGGAGCGGCTCATGAACCAAGTCAAGGCGAATCCCAGGTAACAGTAGTTTCAAGTTAAGTTGCTAGAGTTATTGCATATTGTTGCAGGTTGTTCTTTTGTAGACCAAACTGCTGGGCATAAGTATTATCTTGTTATCGTCATAGAAAGGAATGTTTAGGCTCCCAAAACAAATGTATGTCTAGATCAGCCATTTACAACCAAATAACCTACAATAACAATATGCTTTAACTACATGTAGCAGTTATTGTAAGTATTTATAGGTGCTCCATTCTTTGCCTTGAAACATACAGTTGCGTGTAAACGTTTCAGACACTAGAAGAGTGCGAGGCTAGATACAACAGCCATCCACGAGGGGCGATGTGCTACTGCACGCCATTCGACGGTTGTTACAACAAATACTTTCAGCTTAAGCCAGCAGTTACCATCACTGGCACGAATGGCCTGATGGCCGGACTAGATAAAGATGTCCATGAATCCGATTATTTCATTGAGGTCCGGGTGGTCAACAACGCTCTCTTAGAAACAGTTGTTGCAAAAAAGGTACGGCAAATATTTGAAACTGGTCAATCACATTAAATTGAGCTTCCTTTCTATGTGCATTGTTTAGATATATACTTAAGCTGTAGTGTGACTCACGCTTCGTTAGTCATTTTAAAATGCAGTAAATAAAATTGCATCAAAACTTTATTTAAATATTAAAACAATTGTTATAAATATGTTGCTATGTCGTATTTTAAGGCACATGAGCGTTCACCTTACACTTACTTACTTATAGAAACCAAACAGGTCATTTTCTCTGTTTTCCTGTTTGACGTACATGTACGTTGTAAAAAATATATTGTATTGCTGACACCATACCCATTCCACCTGTCCCAGATAACTGTCGACACATCACCTCCGCACCGCGGGAGTGTCCATGATGGCTTTCCTGGCCGACCGGAAGTAGACTTTCAGCAGTCACGTGACCTATACTCTCACTGGGACGGCTTCTTTGACAAGGAAAGTGGTGTCTGGTTTTACATGTATGGATATGGCTCAAGATGTTTGTCGTCATCAGAGTTTGACGGCAAACATTCAACGGATCATTCATCTCATGGGGTAACTCTTGAAAAAATTACTTTTCATCGTATTATGCCTGTGAACTTTATTTTGACCGGCTTAACTTTAGTTCGAGCAAATTAACAAAATTACAATCATAGCCATGACTGTAAGTATAAGTCTTACAACACATGTGCACAGTATTGTGTATGTTCCACACAAAGTGATACTTTTAAGGATATTATATATATTAAAACTTGTTTTTCATTTCTATAATAATACTTAGTGAGTGTTATTGTATGTTGGGGGCAGTTAAGTTTTTGGTTGCACTTTGATGCAAAAAACAACAACAACACAATAAACATATACAACAGAGACCAGAATTACACATCAACATTGAAGTAAGTTGATATTTACATAAAAAAGTGACGAAATTAGAGTAAAATATGTAAATATTACATAAATACACATTTAAACACGCTGATTGTGTGTAAAAGTACGAGTGAACTTTATATGTTATTATATCCTTATTGAGAGTTCTATCAACCCTCCTTTTCAGCTTGTTAGAACGGATTCACCAACTGCACAATTTACGGCTCCAAACCCCGGAACGTATTATGTCACAGTGGTAGCATTCAACCGCGCGCTGGATCCCTCCCCTCCTGTATGCTCTGACGGCGTCACTGTAGACAACACTGACGTCACTGTCACTGACGTTGTTGTGCAGGGTGCCGTGACGCGTGCCGGGCTGATCAGAAATACAGCGGGTCAGGTGTGGCTGGTCAGAGCAGATCGATCACGTGTGGAGGTGGAACAGCCGTCGCCAATCTGTCTGTATGTACACACTTTCAAAACAAGGAAACAAAACAATAACAATCATTGAAACAGCTATTATTAGTAGCGGAAGAACCCTGACAAATGTCTGAGTAGAACAACAGGATCGCTTGTAAGAGGGAGAAGCCCAGCTTTTCGTACTGATAAAACTAAATGGTGTGGGACTGAGAAGTTTACATCTTTTACTTATCCAAACAGCTGGCTTAAAGGTCTATAACTCTGAAGTTAAAAACAGTTTGTGAATATTTATATTTACTCAATAATACGCAATTAATCTAAATAAAATTTATATGATTGATATTGTATTCAATTTCTTCCTCTCATAATGTAAAAGTATACTTTTAAGCCAAGAGATGCAGAAGAATAATTGCGAAATAAAGTATTGATGAATAACACAAAGTCCACTTTTAAAATACGCAAAATATGTATGACAAGAAGATGCAACACATTTCAACCAGCTTATCTCGCACTGGAATTACTTAACGTAATATAATGCAATCCGCCTTTTCGTCAGCAACCAGTCTCTCCTCCTTTCTGACGCCGAAATCTCAGTACTGCCGTCAGCACGTAACATCAATGGGACAGCCTTACATGTTTTCGCAAATATTTGTCGTCGTTTTCCACCCGCACACAGTCGGACCATGTCGTTTGTGACCTCGGACAATCATGTACGTATCATAAGTTCATATAACCTTAATTTTATAAACATCAATGTTAGTAGCGGATTGAAAAGTGGCGCTGCCTACTGGCACCTTATCTAAAACTTTCGGAACATGCATGAAACATATAAAATATATATCTTCAATGTTTTTATCTATTTGAGAAACGTGTCAGAGTGTACTTCCGACATTTCAGAAATTATAAACATTTAAAACATTTATTCACTAGGACGAAACTTAAAAAGATCACTTAAACGCTAAGGAAATATCTATGATCTCTCCCTCAAACGCACGGCTTTATTTGTTTTTGTCAGACTTTCATTAGCAATGGCAATTTCCGGTACGCAAATAAACGTCACTTAAAGTAGATTGTGGGCGTTATCAGTTTTTGGTCTTGACATTTTTATACCTAAGACTGGTGCTCTGAAACCATGCCACAACCAAGAACACACGCACTCCTTCATGTAAAGAACGATTGTTCACAATGTTTTACATTTATACTATATGGACAGACCGGCTTATGAAAACAGACTTTGTTTAACAATCAATTGTGTTACCTCCAATGCTACCGTGGTTTGTTCTGTTCTGTTCTGCTCTGTTTAGTTGGTTGTCTCCTGGAATGTAAGCACACTTGCTGTCAGCATCCATGACTTCGAGGTAGGATTGTCCTCCAGCAACTCGACCCCTGACCGGATGCAATTTGTGTCGTCGAGGCAGCATCAGCACATCCGGTTAGCCAAACCAAACATCTGGGACGGGGAGGTGTTCTATATTGTCATTAGGACTATCACAAAGGCTGCTGTGATGAAAGATACGGTAATGCAATACTGTTTCCTTTTCAGCTAGACATATGAATTTTAAAAATCGAGCGAACAGTTGATGGTCATTCGGACAAGTGAAGGCAAAACGCAAAGGCAATAAACTGTTGGCCAATTATGAATTATTTTCGCCACTTTGCCATCGAATACTTCAAACTTGGAAAAAGAAACGGTTATAATAATCTAAACTTAGCGTACAATTTCGATAATATTTGCCTACACTTTGTTTAATTAACATCATATTTTAAGAATAAATTGACAACTTTGCGACTGTAATTTACAGTAAATAAAAAGTTTTGGATACGCAGTATAACTATTCTCGATCCAATATAATTTACCTTCACTCATGTCCGTGGATTTGTTGTTTACCCCTTGTTCGTATGGTACTTTTGAGTAATCCTAACAGTATTCTTGGTACAAACCATTATCATAGCACTCATTAGCTGACCACTATACTTTTACCACATTTCACGAGTGTTTTATAATTGTATATACATTTGTATAATATAAATAGCATAACAATATATTATACAAATGTATAATATTACTGCGCGCAAGGCAGCTGAGGCAATAAAATAAAGAGGGATGGACTCCGAGAAATAAAACAAAGTCAATTAGAGAAAAAGAAGAAACGGTTTGTAAATAAATAAAATAGTAAGTTAAATGTAGTAACCAAACGGCAGTGTAGGACTGATGATAATTTATTTAACTGACTAGTGGGCAAATAGTAAAAATATACAGGAATGCCTTTGAACACAAAAACTTCTGTGATAGCTTACAATTTTACACAATCAGAACCAAAATACAAGATCTAGCAAAGTGAATTGTAACTTGAACTAGATCCTCTGTCGTAGACATATTAACTAAAATAATTAAGGCCTAGGTTAGTACAACAAAACAAAACCAATGCGCTATTGGTTAAGTAATAAATAAAAATCAATAATAACTAGATCAGTTTTCAACCAATGTTTGGTATCGAATATAGATTAATAGATATTGTGTATTTGTACTCAGTAAAAGTTAATAAGAATTAAACTGACGTGAATGCGTTATTTAAGAAGGGTAAAAGTCGGAGTTTCCGGCAAAGTGAAATGCAGGTCTTTTATACCAAACTGGATCCCACGTTCCAAATTGCTGGAAATTTCCTTAGAAAAACTGCGTGAAGATGAAATGGAGGTGTGGCAGAGTAAGTACAAATGTTGATGCATGTAGAAACCTAACTTTAATTATTGATTAAATAAACTTAAATTTAAATTTATCGATTAAAAACAAGTTTAAATTTAATCAATTTCTACACCTATAATGTACATTAAAGGTTTAACAGTCCAGATGTGTAAGAAATATTACCTAAAAATGTAAAATATAGTAATAACACTAATGGTAAATAACATGTATAGTATATTGTTGAAATAGAAACAGACGACAAGTGATTGTTAACACTGTTGCTAGGTAACATTTCCCAGCAATCTTTGTCACAAAAAGAACAGCAAAATGGCTACCCCCATGTTCACATGTTTCCACAGTGTCTTTTTCCATCTGTACAGACATTATCTGTTAAAATAACTTGACAAGCCTAATATAGATACATGTCTGTTGCATTGCTTAAACAAGCCACATAAATATTAAATTGGTCAAAGATTGTTTACAAACTAAATCTGGGTGAAACCCAGGCATGACAATATTATAATTCCACCCCCACAGGTTATAGGTCCATTCATCGTAGACACCACCCCACCCGACTATCAAGGCAGAATCAATGTTGAGTTAGAACAGTGTACTCACAGTCCGTACTTGGTGGCTTCCTGGCAACACGACGCATTCATTGACCACGGAGACCCGGCTCCGCTTGAGTACCAAGTGGCAGTAGGTAAGCTCTGGTCTTTAGTTCAATGGTTTATCTTCTCATCAACTGACCAACCAGACAATTTCCAGTTTCCAGCTATACTTCCTTAACGCCGGACGTACCATTGTTGAAACATACTTTTCTCACATTAGCGTGAAGGAAATACGTTTGTATGCCGTGTTATTAATCGAACCCTTGACCTCCACACACCTGAGCAAGGATAGAAACCCGTATAATCATTCCTGCATTTGTCAATGTGTTAAGATCGATAGAGGTATATTACTGGTTGAACTTTATTTTCAGTTTCAGATTTGTTTATCTTAACTAGAATGGCGTTCGTGATTTTCCTTTCTGTTTTAGGTTCCGTGAAGTTTGGACACGACGTATTGCCGTTCAGTCACCTTTCGCCCAACTGCAGCTGTCTGGCAGCAGTCACGTGCACCGCCATCAACATTGAGCGTCTGGACTGGCGCCTACATGAACATGAGAGCTACTACGTCACAGTGAAGGCTATTAACGCCGTCGGCATGTTCACGTTAGCATCGTCCGATGTTTACGTTCATAACGTCGAACTACCAACAGCTGGGGTTGTCTTTGATGTGGATGAAGATAATAATTATCTAGTACGTTTCATAATGAACGTTTACACGGCTGGTTTTTGTTAATCTGCTCTAAACGAACCATAATGAAATGTTCTCGAATATTTTTCCAAACGAATATTTTTTCAAAGTCTGAGTATCCATTCTGTTTTGAGGAGCTGTTTTGATGATGATACTGCTTTTGACCTTGTTGATATGAATAATACTGCACAGACAGGTGTTAATTGGTGTGCTTTTCACATTAATCGAGTATAAATTGAGATCTAATAGCGACCTATTAAATGCCTGCATGGTTGTGTTACTCCAGTTTCAGGACATCGTGGACGTTGATTTCCAGTCTCGCACAGACCAGATCTCGGCTCGGTGGTCCGGGTTTCATCATCCACATGAAAATGTTACATTCTACGTCTGTATCTGTCAAGTAAATAACACCAACTCATTTGCCACTTATGACGTGATTCAGTGCACTGAAGTTGGGTCTGACACTAGGTACACTTTCAGACAAGTGGTCCTGGAACCGTTCAAGGTAGTTTTTGCATTTATGTATTTCTTTGATTTCGACTAGTAGTCTCAAATCCTTTTTATTTCAAAGCACAATTTTATAATTTTTATCATAATATAACCTTCCCAACATGAAGTCATCATTTTAGTAAATATACACATAAACACACAGTTTCAACATGAACTTATTATAAATAATTAGTTTTCGCACATTGCGACACAAGATGTGTTTAGGAGATGCTGCAATTGGTAAATGGAATACAATAAAAGTCCTGCAAACGAAAATACATAATGAACACATATTTCAACCGAGAAATAAACATGTAACAAACCGGTATATGTGTGCTTCTTTAGTACATATTTAAGTACTAAAAAAAAGATACGTACAGTTTACAGAAATTGTCGAGGGATGTGTGGATGTTAATTAACAATAAATATTTTCTAAAACAGTTTTTGGTATTGACTCTACTGTTAATTCTACGTTGGTGTGATCTACATTGTTTTTTCGTTGTAAACGTTAGCTGCATTGTTTCCCCCAGCATACATTGAAACATTCACTAATATTTCGGCAAACAACTGCACAGTCCTGTTTATGTCGGATACTGTTTTCCGTAATAGACCTGGGCGTTTTCCAAAGTAGGCCTCGTTCTCCACAACTCCATAACAGCACCAACAATAGTAAAGACACGAACTTCGCGCGAAAACACATATTAAGTACATGGCACTAATGTATAACTCGATTTTCTTTGTGCGACTTTTATTTTATTGTAGAAAAACTATTTTATTTTCTTGCATTAAGTTACGAAAAGTTTTTAAATAATCTTTAAGCTACAAGACACAACAAACATTCATAAACAATACCACTAGTACCGTTTCAGTGCCAAATTATATCTACAATGATAATTAAAGTTTGTAGACCTAATGTCAATTGTTTTTCAATTAACAGACTTATATTCAAACTGTGACGGCCATTACGGAAGCAGGCAACATTACATCATTATCCGACGGTGTCACTGTAGTCGTGGAAGATATCTCTCTTACTGGCATCACTGTTAAAGAAGGCGTCGGGTGTGAAACTATAACTGACAATAGTAAATATAATCTTACGATACACAATAGCGTATTTGTTTGAAACCATACAAAATTGTCAAGTGTTAACCTATTGTTTTTATTATAACTGTATTTATATTTCTCCTAATCCTACATTTCGTTTATACTCTGTACCATCACTTTTATAAATGTTAGTACGTAAAAAAAGATACTTAAGCTATTATTAAACGCTGTATAATATCTTTTTTTGTCGTTAGACCTTATCAACCGGTCACATCACATTCAAGAAACCCGTCTGTCATGTCAAGATGACCTAGATTACCAAGCTTCCAGCAACGAGATTTACGCTCGCTGGACCGTGCCAACTGACCTAATCAAGATTACACCTGACGTTTACTGGGCGCTTGAGGAAAGAGCGCCAGTGGCAGGTATGCAGGAAGTAAATTAATCATAGTTGTCTTTCTTTATTCAATGTACCAATCTCCCAGCTGAACTGCGATGTACCTATAGTTTTGCAGCGGTAATGCATTTGACTGGAGTATTCCACTACAATAAATAGCTTTATGTCGTCATGAAGACCACGGCTGTGTCCCTACTGTGCAATAAAACATTGTAGATGATTAGGGCTTGTCTTGTCAACTTGTAAAGATAAAAAAGCCATGACCTAAGTACATATCTTTACGCCTTTACTTTTATACAGATATATGGACGCTGCACCGGTCGTTCGAGCACTTAAAAACGTCGCGTTACCTTCACGTGGCTGACCTTGTACTAATGGCTGGGCGGCGGTACAGAGTCGTGCTTAAGTTCTGTGCCGCACAGTACTGCTTTAGCCCGATCTACAGTAATGGCATGACTGTTCTAGGTCGGCCACCAAAACCAGGACATCTTCACGTTACCCTTGATAACAGTACGCAACAGGTATACCGCCATTATTTTGGTAGTGTGAGTGGTAGTTACTTAGCATGCAATGTAATACCAGATTCTTCGACGAATTACTTAATAGCCCAGAGTTCTACATTTTTACTTAGTGAACATCACCAGGAAGCAGTAACAGAACGTCGTAACAGATAGAACCACCATATATTAATAACAATCTAATGTTACTTACAACACAATATTTTTCTTAAATTCAGGTCTACTGACATGATCTCGTCGAGTAGGTATCGTTCAGAAGCTTATTATATTTTCGGCCCTTTCGATTGATTCCGATACCGACTGGCCATATTATATTAACTATCAATAATTCTTGCGTTAAGATTTCTGTCCGACAATAAGCTGCCTGACCAGCAATTAAAGGGTATACAATAATCTAGCGTTTAAATAATGTGATTTTTAACGAAATGTGCGTTTAAGTTGATTATTAAGGAACATTGTTTGTCATTTTGGAGCCAGTTTTGATCATACATAGATAGATCATGATGTCTGCTGAAGATTTATTGTTGCCCGTGCAACATTTGTCATCATATTCTTCAATCTCTGATTAGGAGTTCGGGACCGAAAGAGACTGCGAATTTGATTCACTTACATGACGATTTGTGCTCTGGTTTTAGATCCAAGTAGAGGTAGGTCCGTTCTCTGATCAGGATATAGAGAAACCGGATGAAGCCCGGGCTGTCATGGCGAGCTACGAGTGGGCTATTACCGACAACAGTCCTACCGGCAAACTCATCACCAGATGGCAACCCCTCAACCTTACGGGAACAGAGACAAGTGATACGGTGAATGCCTCTTAACAAACCAGTTGAATAAAGCGAACAGGAATGTTGTAAAAAAATTAATGGAACTATTACCCCCTAATGTTATCTAACGTGGTTGGCAAATAGTTTTTATCTCGTCAGATAAGTACATGGACACATTGTGCCTGGTAGTGGTAGAAACATACAGTTTAACATCTGCAGTTTAGCTCAAAGCAAAAAGCAACCGTAACTGTGGAGGTGAAACGGTGCATTTTGCTTAATTGACCTTTTTATAGGCATGTCTTTAAACGACTTTTTAATTGGGGAAGCTATTGAGAGAAAACTTAGCGACACCGACTTGTAAATGATCAGCCAATTATTGCGGAGTTTCGAGTACGGGTCGCAGCGAAAATTTTTGTCGGGGAGGTACTGCAGTTGACATATGTCTGGTGTCTTCATCCGTTAATAAATAGTCAATATGTCTATAACCGTGTCATGTCGGTGTTATGTAACAAACATCAAAATAAAACAGACAAAAAACATTTTAAAATTAACATAATCATTTTTATTTTCAGATTCAGTTTTCTATTCCCTTGGTGAATATATCGTCAGTAAAGTGTTGGAAAGTTTCTGTCCGTGGGTACAACAAAGCAGGTCTATCATCGGTTGTTTTCTCGGATATAAGAAACTGCAGTGACGCCAATCAATTGCTGGCACGCTCTGTCATTGACGTTGTAGGCAGGACCATCGAGACTAAAGGTAAATTTCGCGAGTGTATAAAAGACAAGAAAAAGTTTAGCTAAAACAACATATTACGCTTCATTGTTCTTATCAGTCTTAACTAGTATATATGTATGTATGTATATATATATATATATATATATATATATATATATATATATATATATATATATATATATATATATATATATATATATATATATATAATTTGACTTCGCGATATACGATATATATAAAATATTGCCTATAACATTGTATCATTACTTAAATCCAAGCCAGCTCAGCCCAATTGTAACGCAGTCCGGCGCTCCCGAACGGTCAGACATCCGTTCGCCGGACACGGTAAACGTTATTGAACCGCGTCGCTAAAGAGTTAACTCCTCAGCGAGGCTTGTTTTACGTGCTTATATCATTATCTCTGCGGCGCTCCCCAACGGTCATTCAATCGTACACCGGCCACGATAACCATTACTTAACCGCGCAAATCGAGAAGCCGCTTAAACGACGTCGCTTAGGCGTTAACCCAGCAGCGAGGCTGGTTTGAGGCGGCGCTTATATTTCTACCTCTTCGTAACAAAATAAAACATTTTGTTTGTTTTTAAAGCCAATTTTATCAAGTTTTGTTAGGAATAGAATGATGTGGTTAAGAGATTGTCTGCTTTTATGTCCTTCTATAGACACTAGTACCAGGAGCCACATGGGTCAGGCCATATTTCTACCTAAGAACAGTGAGTGGAGCCAGACAGACCAAGATTATACACAATTTACAAATATCCTGTCAGCAGTGTGGCCCACTCTCAGGTAAACGAACATCCAGTCTGCAGAATGGTGGTAGTGCTTTTGTAATAAACTATCGGATTAACAATGAGAAAATTTTATCAATGTGCTATGTGGTATAGTATCGCAACCAGATAGTTAACAGTTTTCGTAAAATTTTGAGTTTTTCGTGATAGTTATATGATATCACGTTGTCAAATAAAATATCTTAACTGGAGACTTAACTTTACTGTCATTCTTTCGCTACCGTTGATTTTTTTAATGTTTGTCTAAATACAGGTAGTCTAACTCTACTTCACCCGCCCTTATGTAAAAAGTGGAATGATAAATGGGATAAAGACCAAGTATATCCAAATAAAAAATCTAATTTTAAATAAGAGGAATATCAATAAAAATAAAAGCAGTAAAATACGCTTAATCAATGAATTCTATTATCACATTGTTCGATAAATGGAGGAGTATTGTGACGAGTTTTTCATATTTTACAAAAGGTATTTTTTCAGCTTTGAAGTGAAAATTCTTTTTCGACATCGCGTCACAATCAAACTAACATAAAGTTAGTTTTTAAATAGACGTTTTTTGTTGCACATATTTGTGTATAGAATAGTTTTGTCTCTGATTAATGCTAGAATAGTATTCCGCATCGTCGGACACGCACGACCAATCCATTCCGCCACTCTTTGTTCATCGTCCGTGGGATATTTAGCTCACTTTTTGCCATTTCTGATTATGATATTTCATGTTTGCTTCATAGTCCTATGAAGATTTCAGACGAATGATGAAGCTCGTTCTTTCATTGTTTCGGCAGACTTGTCAAAATGGCGACGTCATTGTTATATTTGTTGTCTCCACGCTGAAGAGTATGGATTTTGTAAGCAATATTATGATTGGCTAATTCTTGTTCTATTCAGTTCGATAAGACAGAAAATTTACCAATAAACCCACTGTCGACGAATGTAGTAAAACGAGATAGTTTAGCGTGGGAATCCGACGATGAGTATTCCGTGGACCTTTCTCTATATATGCTGAAATAATATGGCTTTAACAAGGTTAATATTGTGACTTTTATAAACAGATTTAAAAATATACAAAATCGTTGTTTTAAATATGATTGTATTTTACCTCTTGACAAAAACAACAACAAAGTAAAACATGGGACATAATGAAATAAAACGTAAACTTAACATGTGTTTGTTTCTTACAGAGGTAATGCCATAATAATGCATGCGTATGTATACATTAATGTGTACATTGTCAATAATTTGATTTGTTTTCCATAAATCGCACCGATTGTTGTCATGTAGCGACACATTTTACATTGTGCCTGTTGTCAAATCTTTATAAAGAAATAACATATGTTTAACCACTTACCAGGTACCCAATGTATACCTGGGCAGTGCTAGAGGTACAGCAGGAAGACACGGCACTGTTCTACCAGACTTCACAAATTGCCTTACCAGACCCGTGTTCTCATGCAGACAGCATCCAGTGTGGACAAACAGGTCATACAGATGATACACATATTGATAATTTATTTTAATTAAGAGATGATTGTTTTGTAATGGAAATGCACAAAAATACTTTTGTTTTTAAGTTACTTAATTTTGGCTTTAGCGTTAAAATATTTATACATGTATTTTGACTTGTTTCCTACTTAAGTTAAGCAAAAACGTGGTTATGTATTCATGTTCTTTTACATACTCAGTATCGACAATTTTGTAAAACAAATAAGCGAAATATTTTAAATATTTTATGTAAAGCGAACATTCCTAAGAACTCCGACCTGTTTTCAGACCAGAACTTCATGAATGCTGAGTTCTCCGATGGTGATTTACTCCACGGCAAGCGATACGTGGTCTGTATCCATGCCAATGCTTCTGTACTTCACTTTGAGAAATGGAACCTTACCTTAGATCCGTTTCATGCATGCTCTGATGGGATAACTGTTGACCTAACCCCGCCCACACCGGGTGTTGTATGGCTCGGGCAACACATGACCGACAAATATCAGGTCAGGATGGATTCACGTCATATGTAGTATACTTTTTACACTGCCTTATATGAAATGTTTAATATAAATGCGTTTTACAGCTGTAAATGTCAGCAATAATTCACATGCATATTTTTTTCTGATTGGTACCTTAAACCTATGGACTTTGCATTTTGGACAATGCTAGTTGAGTGAAATTTAGTTATTTAATTCAATCAGATATTGGTAAAAGTGAAGATACAACCATTATTTGACAACCATTAACTATATCTACTTTGATAGGATCAGCCAGCATACTTAAGGAATATTTATTATATCTGAGCAGACCTCCTTGTCCTGCCTGACGGTGAACTGGCAGTCGTTCATAGACGTAGAGGAGGAAGGGCAAAGTGCCCATATCAGCGGAGTGATGACGTACCAAGTGGCTCTTGGTAGGGACTGCCTTTTGTTTTTATCATACCATGCAGAACAAATCTTGACAAAATGCTTTTATTATCATTAAGTAGGGCATACAGTTTTGATATGTGTAAACCAAGAATGAAATGCAAGACAGTTGTAGATTATTACAAGCAAAGTACGGACGAACTCGAATGAAGAGAATGTTAAATACTGTCGTGAGCAAAGAGAATCTTTGTTTTATCGAAGCAATGGAAACGATATTGTTTTCTATGTCGGTGTAATTCCATGACTAATTTGTGTAAAATTATCAGAATCTTCGCATGCAGTAGTGCAGCCTTGTTTAGAATATCATCATCATAGTCTCTTGTAACGAAAATAAGAAATAATAAGAAAATTCATATAAGTATTTCAGCACACAATTAAAATTGGATTAGCATTCGACAAAGATGTACACTTGCAAGTTAAATATAAAAAACCAAAACGCTAAGAAGAGACAGTACAAAAATAGAGGCAATCCTTTCGCAATCACATTGGAAAGGTAAGTCGTATGATGAGTCAAAAAGAATGTGGGAATCTGCATTAATATCATATTTAAAAAAGAATGCACACAATCCTAGTCACTGCTTCGTATTTATGAACAATTTAAGACCAGCCTTATGAAACAGCTGTACGATTTATGTTAGAAAAGGTAAGCATTATTAAGACTTGGAGTGCCCATTACTCTCTAGGTTCCTCTCAAGGCGGGATTGACATCGTAGACTTGATGGACGTCGGGCTGACCAACCACCACATGTTTCATGGACTCCAGCTGCAGAACGGACATGCTTATTTTGCCACTGTCAAAGGTACGATTCAACTTAAATCTTCTAAGTAAACAAATTCCTCACGTTTACATTTGAAGATTTGTAAATCCTCTCCCCACGAGGATTAGAGTTCTAGCTAGGCTACTTATATGTAAGTCCATTTGATTTTGCTTCCCAGCTGATTTGCGATGCATCGTTGACTCCTTTATATTCTCAAATGTGTATTATTTAAGAAAGCCCAACTCGACGTCGCCAATTTGACATATAAATTTGAACTTCAGTACCATACGAATATGAAGCAAGCACAATAATAATAAATTCAAAATAAACTTAACTTACTTAATAACAACTCAGGAAAGACAAGTAAGATTATTCGGATTTTCACACGGCAGATCACGATTAATAAGCTCATGTTAATGTGCAGAGAATATAAAATTGTGTACTTTCAGCGACTGACTTTACGGGTCAGACGTCTGAGCAGGTATCCCGACCTATAGTGGTAGACACAAGCCCACCCATCACTACCGGACGACCAATTACACTCACCTCCCGCTACTTGACAGATACCGAGGCTGTCGCCGCATGGTGTGTACATGTCTGATAATCATATCAAATTAAGTATTCAAGGTTTATGAAATATAAAAACACGCGCTTGGTGGAAGCAGGATTTGACAGGTCAAAGGAATTAACCTCTTTTCACAGCATAGAGTTCATTTAGGAAAACCACAAATTTATCAATTAAAGAGGCTCATGAACATTTGCGCTGTACCGCCATGACCTATCTAATATCTGTCTCACTAAAAATGCATAAAGGGTGAATAGCATAAATGCCAAAAACGTAATCGGTTAGGTATCAACTTTAACTGCTTTTTAATTTGCTATGGTGAGATACCCAGAATGGCTGGGTTAATTGTAAAAAAACTAATAATACAGACTGGTACATTAGAAAGGAAATGCTATGGCATATGACCGTCCAAATATCCTGAAGTATAACATTACTATAAGACAGGATTATATGAGCACCTAATAGCAAAGTTGATATGGAAATATATATTTATTCCATATAGATATGCAAGCAAACAATAATGCTTATTGTTATTGATTGTTTATGCAAACTCTACGCACACTGATTGAACAATTTTATACTGCATATATTCATACGCAAAGAAAAATGTGACGTGCCAAGGTTTTAAAATTAAATTGTATCTAAACTGAGACAAGGGCCGTACCTTTATTGACAATAATGCATCGAAATTTCAATGCCGAGAAGCTTTGAAGCTTGGAAGTGCAAGGCAAAGTTCCTCAATATGAAATACTCTATTATTCTAATCTATATAAGACTAGGCGAAATAAAGAATACATAACTTCCATATTTTGGTTAATATCCACAGCTGGACGGGCGTATTCTCAGATGCAGAAAGTGGACTTTCACACTATACGTGGGCAGTCGGCTCACAGCGTGGGTATGATGACGTCATGGCATACACACTGACTACCGAAGAGTGTGCCGAGTCGAACCCATCGACACCTCTTACTTTACTGGAGGGCCATGCCTACTTTGTAGCTGTTAAGGTAATATTTCATCGTGCCTTTGGTGGTTCCTAATAACAGAATTCGTCATATTGAACTCAGTTTAATATATTGTTAGATTTAAACATTTCATGATCAGTTGCACTTGTAATAAAAGAAATTAGGGTAGTAAAACGTTACATCGTTGTTGTGGCTTTCTAACAATGTTGACCATTGTTATTGAAAAAAACGTTACCAGAAATTTGGGCTGTCTGTTGGCCTTGGACTTAACTTTTATAACACTCCTTTATTACAGTAAGCAATAAAAACATTTAACATTATTCCTAAATAATGAATATGTCATTGCAAGGCACACAACCACGCTGGCCACTACACCCTAGCCGTATCATGGGCATTTACGGTAGACACATCCCCTCCTGCTGCTGGGCATGTATATGACGGCCACAGACGGCCAGATGGTAAACTCCAGGACGTTGACTTTGTCACCAACATGTCCGAAATTGCGGCACATTGGTCAGAATATTTTGAAGTTCATAGCGCTGTAAAGGAGTACACAGTGTCGGTGGGTTCTTGCAGTGGTTGTGATGATATCCTTTCTAGTCAACCGGTCGGCATTGTTTACGGTAGGTTTTTGTAAGTTGACACATAGTCTTTATAGTGACTTTCAGTTTTTATTAGGGAAGGAAAACCTTTGACAAATGTCTTACCAATACAGGTTAGACCTCGTCACAATTATTATTGTCGCTTTTACCAGCATTCGAGACCAATTAATAGCTCGGTGCCTGAAGCCGATCGACCATATCTTGTGAACAAAACCGTAGCATTTAAAAATTGCGATGCCTGTGTACTACATATATTGTTTTACCTGTTACAGATGTTGTTTTGAAGGATTTGATACTGTCTGATGGTCAGACCTATTATTTTACCGTGAGCGCGTGTAACACTGCGGATCTGTGTTCAACATCGACCTCGGACGGTTTTCTATTGGACAGCAGTCCGCCAGTGCCTGGCCGTGTCATGGATGGTCTAAGCGGAATGGACGTACAGTTCCAGGCATCAAGGTACTAAACGATTTTATGGCGTTGTGCTTTGACCAATTTAAAGTAATTATACTTGTTTTTTTTTATTATTTTTGTTTTTAATTCCATTTCATATCGACACTCTCTCCCATTACAGACTCAATCTCGGAGCCAAATGGTTCGGGTTCACGGATGCTCAGTCTGGTATCTCACACTACGTGTGGCGGGCGGGAACAACTCCTGGATCCGATGACATACTGCCTTCAATAGAGGTCCACAAACTGCAGCAGGCCTTCATCGTTGATTTAGAAACAGCTACCGGTCAGCAGTTGCCAGTCGGTATTCGGATTTACATCACAGTCCGAGCTTATAACAGAGCAGGTTAGAACTACAACAACTATCTTCCAATGCTGCGTTTTTTTTTACGTTGAATCTGTTTCAATAATGAACTCCAATATTTTCAGGTATGTACAGCGAGGCAACATCGAATGGGTTTATGGTAGATATTACAGAACCCGTTTTCGTCCACCATATCACTGGTCCAAGAATCGGCAGCGTGAAGCCAAACACGTCAGTGTTGCCTCATATTATACGCGTGGAATGGGAGGTGTGGGACAACGAGACATTCATTGACGAACAATACCTATCCATAGAGTCACACCTTGGCGGAGACTTCAACGCTTCATCCATCAAGGTTTGTACAAACTCATGCTAAAATAAAACTAGAGAGTAAGAGTTTGATCATTGTTACGAAAATCGCGGATGAATGTACATTTTCATGGAGTTATCTGAAGTAACTAAAAAGTTTTGCATTAGTTAATAAATATATTTTTATTAAAACTCACCATACCCCGATTACATATACTAGTATTTGCAATCATAATGGACATCAGTTTCATTACATTGAGATTTTTGTTCTGTTGTCTCCGTTGATTTTGATATGATCGGTGTACGTAACTTCCGTAGGTTGCTGGTCTGGTCCGTGACTACACGTTTAGTGACCTTCACTTACATGACGGCAGTTTGTATTGCGTGAACTTGGTCAGCTGTAACGGAGCCCGTATGTGTACAGACATTCGGCTTCAGCATCTGCTGGTCGACAGCTCGCCACCTACACCTGGTAAGACGTAGGTTCAACACTGACCAGTAAATAGAAAGGCCCGTTTTAAGAAGTCCCACTTTCAAAGGAGGTTCAGCGATAAAAACAGCTTAACCTTAACATAATGACATATTTCAGTGAAAGACGTGTAAAATTATATTTACACTTAAAGCAAATGCATTTTCAAATAGGATGGTCTTTGGCCCTGCCAGAGAATACTTTTTAGCTATTTAACATTGTCATTTTCAATATGTACAATGGCAATTACATCCAGAATATGTTTTCCGCAGTAGAAATATTACATTAAGATATATGTTTATCACTTGAAAATATGTTTTACCGAGCAATTGGATTTCTGATACTTTTCGGTAGGAAATGTTGTACTTAAAAGTAATGACTGTTGCACAAGCGTTTGACGGTCCTTTGTCACATTCCAATAAACATAATAAGTGTTAAAAATAAGTTACTTATTCTTATATAAACGATAGGATTCAGCTTATGTCGTAGCTGATATCATAGTTCAAATAATGAGCTATTTGTAGCAATGAGCTGTCCACAAAATGGGCAGTTCTTATCCACTATGTCACCTTAATAACTGAGATCTCTAATTTAATTAACAAGAAAAACATCAAAGGGCGTCCAATATATGTTTAATAAGAAAATACGCTATTGGACGAACTCCAACAACCGGCTAGTACTTTGATTTAAATTAAGCTAAAATATGATCGGAGCACTGGCCTTCACATGAACAAAACATGTGCTGCACGATTTGTATGGCCGATTGTCTAAATGTATCAAACAATTCATTTAATAACGCAACTAATCTTTCAGGTAACTCGGTTAAGAAATATTGAATGTATTTCATTGACAATTTTAAAACCTTAGTTAAACACTGCTTATATGTGAGAACAAAACCTGCTTAACCCACGTGGTTCGAAGTTGCCTAAATCGGTACATTATATACGTGGTAAGAAGTTGAGAACTTGCAATACCTCGGCCATCTCTGCGAAATAGACTTGTCAAGATACCTCGGAGAATTTACTTAACCATAGATACAGTCCATTGTCAAATGTCTATCGCATTTCATAAAGGGCCTCACGCTTTAGCACTGACGGTAATCATAAAGTATTTCGGTTAGATTGTGTAATAGTGTTGTCGTCAAAGAGCGTCCAATTGTTTATGGCAAAGTATAAATGGTACAGCCTTTGAACTTAAAGATTGGGTATAAAACAAAATACTACATATGCTGCTTCTAATAAAAATATATTTATTTTATATTTTTTTACGTCAATGCAAAGAAAATACGCTGTTGCACATTCCTTTAACAAGCATTTATGATGTTACTTCTTTGTTACATTTCTTGCTCCAACAGTTCGCATTTACATTGTTTAATCTATTTTGTATTGAGAAAATATTGTTGAATTGAACTCATATGAACAAATAATGATAATGATAACGTCATGGCTCTGATCCGTCGTGTTTGATTGGTAGGTATTTGTGTAAGTGTTAGATCTACCAGCCAATGTAACTATTTAAGGTATGTTTGCCATCAACACGGCCCACTCGGCACAGCCTGAACGTGAACCTGAAGACTGGATGACGTGGACAGTGCCCTACATACGGCTAGCATGGCTTGGCTTTCAGGATGTTCATTCCGGAATAGACAGATACATGATCAATATCGGTTCGACTTACATGAGCAATGATCTGCACGAGGTAATGGTGTCATTAATACTCAAGTGCATTACAACAATATATGTTTATACACAGTTTTTAAAATAATATCGCATATCTGGGACACGCGTTTGGTCGAAATAGCGACGTCCATTTAATTATTGATGAAGAGAAACCATAGACATATATCTTGGTAGAACCATCAGCGCAAATAATGTCAGATAGATGACTTCATTGCATTAAAGTTCTCGACCAAACCGGAATTGAAATTACGCGGAGTAAAGAGTGGACCTTTCGCTATTTGCGAGTAACTCCTGCTCATTTTCGTTTAGTGTCGGTTTCTTTATACACCTTCTTCAAGAAACAAGCAAAGCATGTTCCTTTGTGTAATGTAGGCCAATTATTCACCATGCGCTTTACAGTACATTGATTGGATATCCCAATTTGACCAACCGTTTAGAATAATTCATTGTCTACTCCACCATCGGCCGATGCATGATAAAATCCACTCTTTCTTTATGGCGATTGACTTTCACGATGTTATGAAGTGGCAATTAATACCCACGAACATAACATCTGTATATATTCTTTGAGTCGCCTAGAGTTTCTGTTGACTAAGACCAAAAACGTCTCAGATTCCCACCATATAGTTTTTGGGTGTCATGATTTGAAAGAATTAACTGTGCGAAAGGTATTGGGTCTTATTAAATCAATACTAGCTTGACGTCGCATCAGTAGCTTCATCAAGGCTGCAATGTTGGGATGCTTTTAAACAAAAATAAACAATCTAGCAAAAAAGTACTGTCTAACACTAATTATTATTTTGCTGTTTTTGATATAGGGTTCAACAGAGCCGTACGTGGTTGCCCACACAGAGCAGGGTAACCGAACGCAAGAGGGCGTCATTCAGACCCTCCAGATCTGGACAAAGTCTCTGAACAGCTACAAGACTGTATTCATCAGCATTTGGGCAATCAATGGAGTAAGTAAAGCATTTTCGCTTTTCCCCTTACAATACTATATCTATAGTATATCTCCGAAAGAAGCATGCAAAAACACAACACACGACAAATATTTATAAGAAGATATAAATTATATACAATGTACGAAACATCGATTTATGTGTGTGTTTTTAAGATTATTATTCGCTTTTGTTTTCCAAAGGTCCACACCCATACCGTAGAGTACATTAGTTGTGTTGAAATATATTTTTCATTCATATTTTCATTTTCTGTTTTAAGGTTGGCCTTCCAAGTCCCATCGTGCATCATGAGTTTGAACTGGCATTCGGAGGTTCCTTAGAGCTGGTTCGGCGATGTTCGGCACTGACATGTCTCGGCCATTGTGTCTGTGCTCCCCATGGCCAACTTTGTCACTCTGACAATATATGCCATGATGTCACTAAAAGTATTGTTCGTTGTTATAAACCTTAAAGTCTTATCATTCAAGTCTGGTGAAACTAACATTAGTTCCTTGCAGAGTATTAGTCTGTAAAAATACTGATGAACACTATTGTAGGCCGTATTCGGATGATAATTATTGAATCATGTTATTCATGATGTAATTTTGTTCAACGGAATATTTCAGACAACTCTAACTACATCCTGTCGGTAAGAGAGTTTACCGACCTGACGTTCCCGGTTGATTGCCCCGCCATTAGCCACACACCAGCCAGAACACTGTCTGCGGCCCAGTGGTCCTTCCAGACACTGCATGGAAAAGAGCCTCTCTGGTGAGTAGGTTAAAACGTAAGATTATTTTGACTTGTTAAAATACATATAGCTTTACATTGGGCATGATAAACAAATTAAACAATTCAAATCATTAAAACAATAAAAAAATATGCGAAGCGCGATGCAATTATAATAAAAATAAATAAAAGTATGTAAGTATAACGAACTGTCAGCTATAACATATATATTTAACATATAGCAAATTTAATATATATATATATATATATATATAGTATTAATAGCATTAGCAAAAAAACAAGTTGAAATCACAGAACTTACAAAGTTAAAATTAAAGTGTGGTGGTTATGTTTTTAAAGGATTTAAATAAACGAATGAAACTTAAATAAGACAAACGTACACACATCTTTCAGTCCCTTAGATTGGTGGTGATGGGTATCTTTAATTGTCCTGTATAAAATGAGGCGTTAACAAACAAGCAACTTATCGAAGGGCAAAAAAACAGACTCCGAAGTCTCTGATCTAATTAGTAATTCAACAAATGTATATTTTAATAAAGCGACCTTAATCATATTAACTACCTACAACAATACCAGTTTTTTTCTCATATCGTATTTACGTACCTTATTTGGCAGATATATATTCATCCTAACTAAAGGTTATTTACAGAAAAGACATATGTTTTAAGTTAGAGGGATCCTGATTTAAACAACATATTGATCCTCAATGCAAATCCAAATTGAAGGAATTTCCTATCAACAGTTTTTTACCTTTTTGTAAGCTTTTGATCCTAAAGACTCCCTTCGTCAGCGTTTAGTATTTATAATTCCTGTTCACGTAAATAAATTCTGTCAACATAGAAGATGGTGCACTTGGGGCTGAGGATCAGTTCGTCATCTCTGTTAAATGATGAAATGGCCACAGCTTCCTTATCTCGAGATTCTCTTTCACATTCCCTTTGATCAACGCATTTTCTCAAGTTTAAATTTCAACTGTTCTGAATCCATGGTATGTCAAAATCTAATTCATTGCATAAAAGTGTTTTTTTTTCGCTTTTTCCATGTTCATTTAAACTTGACTTCATTATTCTGTCTGCCTATGAACTTGTATATAAAAAACATTCTAGGTTCGAATGGAGTGTCGGAGAAAGCCAATACGATGGTCCTAAAGGTGTCTTTGATGAGTCTATGGAACGTGTATGGCACGACGCTGGGAGAAACATGTCTTGGCTATATTCCCATCCTCCAGGTAAGGTCACTAATTATAAAAAGCACATTAACAGATGTCATTGAAAACTTGGTTAATGTTAAAACTCGTCAAAGTGTCAAAGCATTAAGAATAAACATGTATCCCAGTATAAAATGATTCTAAAATTTCCTTATTTACTTTTTATAAGTATGTACAATATATGTCAGTTAGCGCTCAAACACTGAATGTTGTTGCATGTTAAGGTCATTACCTGAGGGAGAAGCGCATCTACTCGTTCTTCACCAGGGCCTGGTACGACAATGTCACATTTGCTGTGTTTCGAAGTACTGGTGTCATGGTTTACACAACCCCGCCACAAACAGTTGCCGTACAGGCCAGAAAGGTACAAGGGTCTGATATATTTTCCATATTATGCTTTCATTGTGTAAATTACTTATCTTTTAATAAATAACTAAAAAGGTAATGCAAAACTCGTTTATACGTTGGTTTTCCATCAGAATTGGACAACCATGAATTTTGTATAATAGTTCAACCGAATGCTGAACACTTCATATATTATTCAAGCATAGTGCATGCGATATTACATTTGGTCTGCACATGCCATCAACCTGTTCAGAATATGTTACATAGAGAATACCAGGTTAGTGATGATATAGATAAATGATATCATGTGAGGCTAAGAAAATCAGAAAACACGAGGCTTGCCGAGTGCTTTCAGATTTTCGGACCGAGTATGATAACATTTATCTATATCAACACTAACCTGGTATTCTTTTTATCCCACCATCAACAGCTTTTAAAAGGGAAACATTTAAATTTACCGCTACTGCTCCTCCCTTACATGATCTGACATTCCAATGCAATACACAAAATTAATGCGCGAGCAATAGAGTAATTCGGCTATAAGAAAAAGTTCTATTTTACAGTAAAAAATAAGACAATAAACATGTTATTTCTTTTATTTTATTTGCGCTATACATAAGGTTGTAATTGTATTGATAACTTAATAATAATGGTTAGAAAAAAGAACAACAAAATCACACCCTCGTGTAAAGTTATACATGTAGTGTGTAATGTCAAGGACGTGTAACATTAAAGTTGCCATGCACTTGGCATTAAGAAACGCGAATTACATTCGAGGTTTGTTGTGTGTGGATGTAACAAACAGTAGCTCATGGATTTAAATTGTTGATGACATTGAAATTCTGAACATTGAATATAGCGCTTTAAAATTTCGAAGATAGTTGTTGACAGGGTGACTCGCGAAATTTGGAGAAATGTTGGGATTGGAGGTGGGTTGGTGTTCATGTTTACGTCTAGAAACTGTGATATTTTAGCACATTTGTCCAGATCTGTGCAGTCAGCTATATTTGGTTCGACTGAAGATCGAGCTCTATCTAAACCATTTTAATGTTCATCATGTAACGACATTTGATCATCAGGGTCTGTCCTAAGATTAGGCAGATGATGTAATCTGAGACAGTCACCACAGATTCAAGATCAATTTCCTTCTCAAAAATGTTCGGATTAAAGCCAGATTTTGCCTCGAAATCTCGTAGCTCATCTCTTCAACACTGCTTAGGTTTTTACGCGATTCTTCATCACATGCTTTCAATTCACACTAAATAACATCAAAACAACGGTGACTCGCATGATCTGACATTTCGACAGTTGTTTTTAGTATTGCAGACTACAAATTCGTACTTTTATTGATTTTATTACTGTTACTAAACAAGTTTAATCATGTTCCTGTAATACAAGCTATTTCATTTTTCTGAGTTTCATTTTTCTGATTTTTTTTTTCAAATTTTCTATATCATTGTTAAATAAAACTTCGGAATGACAGGATCAAATGTCCGGTTAGCTCAATCGGTTAAGAAGCTGCTACTTAAGTTTACACTCCTGCAGAACAGAGATCGAAGCCGCTCTTATCCTTTCTTTTTTATTAGCCTCTTTTGCTCTACTTAACCAATCTTTATATTATGGACATTTCGGGGTGACCACAAGCATAATTACGGAATAAATGAGTTTCGTTCTCGTAAACATTCCTGATCGTTTCGTCAAAAAAATAGTCCGGCTTAGAGCAGGTGCGCGAATATCGGTTGATAAAGCTCATCTTTATCACATGGGTTATATCAACCGATATTTACAGAGATGGTGGGATAAACATGTCTAAAAGACAAAATGACCCGGTAACTGTCAGAAGATGAAGATACTTTGTCTAAAACATGAACCTTATCTTTTTAACACATTGTCTACAATGAAATTACTTTTACTAATAGAATGTTCGCTAATAGTTTTGTTTTTCAATGAGCACTGGCACGAATGGCGATTTCATATGACATATGTCTATATTTGCCTTGCTTTTAGGTTAAGGAAACGACGTTAAGAGACAAAAAAGATGTTGATTACATTGATGGGGACGCCATGTTTAGCATTGATTGGACGGGAAAGTTTACTAACGACAAGTGTTTGACGCATTTTAATCTGTACATAAGTACATCTCCTGGAGGTAACTGTACTTTTGTTGTTTTGTTTGTTACGTCATAAACATTTATATTAATTTCATATTTCTACATGTGGAAATGTTTGTAGATTTCTAACCCTGTCTTTTAATGTTGGCCGCAATGTATCTATAATGTATTATTAAAATGTTTAAAATATTTCAAAATTCACATTTGTTTACATATCAATTTTAATCATTGCAGCTTGTATTAAATATGCAATATACAATTTTATTGTGTCTGTCTTTGTTTTATGTATACTGTTATAAAAGTTAGTTTCTCAACAATAAACCTAAAAACGTGTAAATTGAAACCAATTATGATAGCCACTCAATTTAATTTTCTTTATGGTACAGGTAACAACCTTCTATTGACCAAGGAGAACATTCCCTCCAGTGTGACGAGTTTTAACGTGACTGGTTATCGGTTTGAGTCTAACACTGTGTACTACAGCGCTGTTCAGGCCTACAATATGGCCGGGTATCATGTCATAGAATGTTCGGATGGGTTTAAGATAGATCGCCAAAAACCTTTGGTTGGGGTTGTGCAAGATGGCGAAGGTATGTCCTCCTTTTATTTCCCATATACAACATATGTGCTATTCGCCCATTGATTATATCGTGTTGTCCACTAGTGCAATTTGTATTTGCATGCATGTATATATAGTTCAAGGATTTGAAACTTGCATATGAATCATTGCAATGAAAGATCCTAAACTATACATATATACTTATGTTATATCCGGGTTTAATTAATAATGTGTTCTTTTAAAAAGGACATTTGCTCTTTGTAGAAATTTACACTTATCTGCAGTTAAGAAAAACATTTACAGTGATTATCCAGAAATACAAAAATCTGATAATTGCCTAATGTCAGACATCTGTATCATGCAATATATCACCACAAAATATCTAGATTTCAAACTTTGTAAAACAACAAATAAAATGTGTTCGTACTGATTACAACGTTCTTTAAATAATTGGCTGGAAAATTTTGTGGAAATGTCAATCTTATATCAGTTGTACTACAAACGCCCTGTTAATTTTTGTAACACATTTCACAAATATTCTTTAAGGGTAAAACCTAGCAGTCAGTTTCCGAACTACTTACTATTACCGCTTGCAAAATTATTACTTTTTTATTACTTTTTCTATCAAAAATGGTGTTTATAAGGTAAATACTTGGTAATTAATATGAATTTTATTTTTTAGATAAATGTTTAAGCGTTCGCCTGCGGGGGAACGGTAATCAACGTCCTTTGGATGTTGTAACATGTATGTGGATACCCTGTAAGTTTTCTACAAAATGTACCAGCTCTATTGCTTTTTATGATCAGGGTTTACTAGCATCAACGCCATCAACTCTTCAAACGTGATTCCCTCGTTCTGGTACGGTTTCTGGGATGCAGACTCTGGTATAAGAGCCTACACTGTCTGTGTGTCAAGAGGAGATGAACCAAGTTGCCAGATCAACACTGTCCATAATGTAGGTCTGGAAACTCGAGCCCGGCTTCTCTCTGAACTAACGGTCCCTGACGGTACGGTACTTACTTTAGTATCTTGAAATTATCGTTATTGTTTTCACCTTTGTGTTCTTATTAAAGAGTTTTATTAAGGTCGACAAACAGTTCTTATCTAAGTTACGTTATTCTGTTTTATATAAAGTACGTTTTCTCATTAAATAACTGATTAAAATGTTACTTATATTAATGGTATCTCAAGTATTACAACAAGTACGGAGAATGGTCGATTTTTTCACCAATGCCTGAGCTCGTGGTTGTTGTATCAATGCAAACGTCGTTTTATTAGAACAGAGCCAGCCTTCTAACATTACGTAATATGTTATTTACCAGGTACAAAGATTTTCAGTGAGGTTCAGGCGACAGACTTTGTCGGGCACAGCAGTTCTGTCGTGAGATCCAAAGGCATAATTATCGATACCAGCCCACCTAGAAGATCTGCCGACTATACCTACAACGCCAATGTATTGCGCAACCCGTCTTTCGAGTCCAGTGACTTAGATAGCACACTCTATGACATCCCGCACATAACTCGTTGTGACCACGGTCAGCTACATCACTGGCAGGTTACTACTGATCAAAGCTGCGTCCTCGCCGTTACCGTGGGCGCTAACCACTCGCTGCCTGATGGCCACAGGATGGCTGTGGTTACAGGAGCCATCCAGCAAGATGTTTCTAACCTTACAGTTGGCTCCACGTATCGCCTAACATTCTACTCCTCACACTTGCCCATGCTAAGATCCATGATGGCTTCATGTACAGGGTTTGTGAAACTAGATAAAGAACAGCACGTATTTATGTTGTATGGCAAACCTCGACTCTCACCGGACCAGCAAGGCTCAAGCTTCAATCTTAGCTGGCACCAACATATCTACTACTTCCAGGCTAAAGCTTCAGACATTATTCTGACCATTGGGACAACTGGCATTACGAATCACCTCGCGATCGACGATGTTCGACTTGAGGAACGATCCACCAGTACGAGCCCCAGAGAGGCTGATATCAAAGGTCATGTCCAGGCCAGAACCGTTTTCGTGCACGACTGGTCTTCTTTGCATGCTGAGTGGAATTTCGTGGAAGAACACAGCAGTATCGTCGAGTACCTCTGGGCCGTTGGCAAGTTAAATTACAATTTAATACTCTATGGAATTTTACCGTTTAGAAATTAAAATATAACATATGCATACTCTTCTGACAATAATTTAACTTTCGATGTTTGAACGGGGTTGACTTTTAAATGCATTTTGGTGCAATCTTGTTTTTATAAAATAATAAGCCAGGAAATAAAACTATTTGTATATAGTCTTCACTACCTCATACCCGTACACAATTGATGTATACATGATAGTTATGTTTTTAACACAAACAATAGTCCGGCAGCTGGATATGGTTAACCCGTACATACCGATGACTAGACTTTTTCAAAATGAAACTTAGACCAACATATGTTCTACTAGTGGCGGTATGTATATAACTTCAGAAACTGTTCAGTTTGTTTGAAAATTGCTTTTAAATAGAAAGAATATGAACAACTTTTAAAAAATAAAGTCTATTTAGATTATCATAAAGATATATAAATATTCATTTTGGCTAATTTGCATTTAATTATTTTAAATCTAAGTTAAGGTATAGCCTCCAGTTAAAAAAGGATACAAGTAATTCTTCAAAGTTTAAAGCAGACTTCAATCCAAATTATACATTAAGATTGGATAAGCAAAATTTGGACGAAAATAATTTAAAAAGATCATAAACAAATCACAAAATGAACCAAATCATATAAAACTTAGACAGCATCTGTTAAAAAAGGACTGGTATGTATATTACTTTAAAAACTGTTGAGTTTGTTTGAAAATTGCTTTTAAATGAAAATGATATAATCAATCAGTCAAAATAATATCTATCTTTTAGATTCTCATCAAAATTTATGAATATTCATAAGCGCTTATTTGCATAACTGACTTAGTTTTCATATTGCCCAAATGAC
This sequence comes from Sinonovacula constricta, assembly GCA_007844125.1. Classification (NCBI taxonomy): domain Eukaryota; kingdom Metazoa; phylum Mollusca; class Bivalvia; order Cardiida; family Solecurtidae; genus Sinonovacula; species Sinonovacula constricta. The sequence goes on from CM017562.1 coordinate 46,030,270, forward strand.
TTTATTTTTGAGTACATTGGAGGTTCTGTTTCTAGACATCCTAAGTACATTTTGATTCTCATGAAAAAGTATAGCGTGGGTAGGGCCGGGGAGGGGAGGGGGTGAATACGCGGAAACCACATCCAGCTGCCGGACTTCAATGACTTTTAATGTTTATAGTATTAATGTTCATATTTAACTGTGTAAAGAGTCATTTACCTTAAAATCAAGTGGTGAAAATCATGTGTGGTTCATAATAATAAAAATGAAACGACTTTTGTGGCCTTTGTATGTTGTGATCTGATACTAAACTTATGATCATTATTAAAGTAATGCAATCGGTAGGCGTTACAAAAAAGTAAACATATATATCTACAGGCACGGTGGAGGGCGGCACGCAGCTTCAGCCGTTCTCAAGCGTGGGCCAGAGAACGTTTGCCTACACGTCATCCCTTCATCTCGTGCACGACACAACAGTCTTCGTCACCGTGGTGGCGGTAAACGCCGCATCACTTCGGACCGTCAGCTACTCGGACCCCATACTCATCGACCTCACTCCGCCTAGGTTTCAATGGATCAATGACGGTTTGATTCCAGGTATTTTAAACAAACTACCTAACCGAGCAACCAGCCAACCAACAAGCCAACTATATTTATATATATAGTCATGGCAGCCTTTCATTACCTTGAGATAACATGACAAACACAATTTAAATGACACTTGTTCTTGATTCCACAGGCGAAGACGTAGATTACCAACGAGATGGGCCCGTCTCTGCAAGTTGGTTGGTGGAAGACCCAGAATCTGGCCTCAAAATCTGTGAATGGGCGCTCTGTAAGTAATTGTTTCATTTTCTGTTTATCAAGTGCCATTGTCACATACATGCATTGTATTCGTGGGACAGTTCCCATAAAATAGCGATAATACACGTTCATTATCTTAGGTACTACGTATATATCTATACAATAGTGTTCACAAAGGCGCTTTCGTGTCTGCAAATGTTTGCTATTAAAACACAACCATATTAGTTCAAAATTCATACTGTTTTACTAATATGAAATTCTAGTTCCTTAACAATAATCAAGCAATCAACCAAAAAGGCACATTTTCCTTGTTTAAAATGCAGAATTCTTCGGATTTTACAATTGCTCATTTTTGTTAAATAATAATGCACCTAATTTTAGTTTTCTGTTGGTTTTTTCGCAGATACTGGTAATGGGGATATGATTTTAAAAGACTTTGAGAAGGTGAACAAGGACGTCATGAACCTTACAACGTATGTCCAGAAAAGCCAGCTTGTTAATGGGATGGTCTTCTTTGCCGTGATGTGTACAAACATGGCGGGGCTGACGTCAACGTCAAGAAGCGACGGCGTTAAGATTGTCACCTCAGCGCCATCGACCAATAACGTCGTACTAGAAATTATTGGAGCAACACCAACACAATATCCAGTTCAAGATGGTTACCATGGCAATGCATCATTCATTTGCTTCCGTTGTAGTGGGTTTGAGGATGACGATGGTATAAACAGTTTCCTGGTACGTTTTCCCAGTGTTTAATATAAACAATACTCTTTGTTAATATGTACTGCCCCTACGCCATTGGATGATGATGACAGCGTTCAACTATAAACATTAAAGGAAGATATGTCAGACAATATAAGATCGCATATTTTACTTAAGTTTTTGTCTGAGAGAGACTCAAACCCGGTAAAGAGCTTTGGTGTTCATGTTTAGGTCGTTAACGTCCTAACTACATTGTTTTATATCGTCGTGACACGCCGGTTTCAGTTGTTTCGATAGTTAGCAGCATTATCCATGTTAATAAAACAAAGTGATGAAGATTAAAAGATTACAAAAATCTAATACCAACTGCGCAATTCAAACGATGCTAAATTGTCTGTTTAAATTTTATTACTGCAACTATCCACTAAACAGATGTTATAAGATTTATGTCTAAAAATGTAAAATTCTAAATGTGTACTTTCAATGCATTTGTCCTATTACAAATGTAAATGTTAACTATTTCTTTTTATAATTTGCACGTTAAACTACTCCAGTAACCATTATTCTGTCCCCAGGTGTCACTAGACGGGGAAGGGTATCACGTGGACGAGACGATCACGGGTCACACAGCCGGCTTCACACACGCGTGCTTCAGCAATCTGATTCTGACAGACGGGAACTACTCGGTGTCTGTGACGGCCATTAATCAGCTTGAGATGTTCAGCAGACGAGTAACCGCACAGTTTATCCTGCTGACAACACATCCTAAAATCACAGGTAAACTAATCTCGTACTCGAATCTTTACAACACAGCATAAATAGAGAAGTGTCAAATGTATTTCAATCGAAATCAAAGCGATAAAAATATCGCTTTACGGGCGTTTGTTACGTAATATATAAACGTATTGATTTTAACGGCAGTCCTCTATCTTGGCTTAAAGATAGTAAAACGATATTAAGAAATGTTGTGTTCTAACATCATAGTTACATTCGTTACGGACATCTTACTAGAACAAATATCTTGAACGAATCCGGAAAAAAAGGATCATTCATAAGCTGTCTGTCTTGCATCTGAAGACCTTACCTGCTTTCCAATGCCCTATGCGTTGTGCAATTTATTTACCACGGAATATATTAAAGTGACGATTATTTGCATACTTTTAATCGCATTCAGGGTACAACTTACACCGTCTAAACAGCGCTCTTCAGCGCTGTGATATATACTGTGAACCTGTTGTTGGCGCAGCTTTATTTCCTTTCTGTCAAGCCACATAGAGTTAAATCGAGTAATTGATTAGATTAAGCCAGCTCATCGAAGTGCATACACCAAAGCGGCAATAAAATAGTTTCTTTTTTCAGAGTTGTGTATGTAAGAGTCCATGAACTCATTTATCCTTAGCCCGCACCTAAACAGTCAGTCAAGATTGTTTACAAAAACCGGTTTGTCCAAAAAGTGCAAGTGTTAAACACGAGATGGATAATTTGTCTAATTTGACAAAAATATGCTTTTTGCTTGTGATACTGTTTATGAGCAATTAAAGGGTGCGCTATTCAATTTGCGGAAGTGTCCTTAAGAAGAAATTACGTACAAACCATGGTACCGTCAAGCAGCCATGCACGTCTCTTGTATCGTGATTAAAAGGCTTTATGCTTAAAATTGAAAATATTTCTGAATTTATCTCGACACAACACTACTTTTCAGGCGAAGCGTTACTGACGAAATGGTCGAAAGATCCAAGAGAATTACTGATCGAATGGTCAGATGTGTTCGTTAAGTCTGGGGTTTCTTTGTACTACGAGGTGACGTTGAGCTGGGTAGGCGGTGGGGACGGTGACATCATACAGTGGCAGGAGACTAAGGACACTCGTCTGATCGTCACGCTGAGTCTCGACGACATTCCTCAGGCCGGAATCAATCTTCGAGTTTCGGTCCGGGCCATCAACCCAGCAGGATTGTTTACCACCGCAATGGCTGAGTTGCTTATCGGAGACGAGAGCACATAGTGTTAGCAATGACATACACTTCATCTGAGCTTACATGCTTACTTACCGTGTTGTACGGCTATGCTCTTATATAAATTGTTGTATACGCACAAATAAATGGTCAATTGATTCATGTATAATAAATAAGCTCGCTAAATTTTACGTATCTTATTTTTTGAAAACCGTATTTACCTTATTGCAGACAATAGATTCAGATGTAAGCAAAAGAAAGTAGTCTTTGTACCAACTACATTTATTTGAAAAACGTTTCGAACAATAAGATTCAGAAGGTAATAATTATCGTGGTTTTCGTAGCGCAACTCATCTTTCGTTTTTTCATTTTTTAATCAATATGCCAAGGTCACACAGGGGCCGGTACGTCGAGGTTTTGTGAACTTTGAAAACTCGTGTTTAACAGGGAGTACAACTGTGAAGTCTCCACATCATTCCGGGTCACTCGAAGCCAACGGGATGTATGTAACATAGGGAGAAATATGTGCAGACAGTCCGGGAAACGAACCCGGGACCAATCGGTAACAGGGCAAATGCTCTACCGACTGAGCTAACCGGACCGAATACAAATTCTCTCCCAATTACCCAGCTATATACACCTCAGGCAACTTGAAATTCGTCCCCGAATTTCTACAGGTACATCTCTAGTTAATTAAAGGATCCCAATTCGAAAACATATTTCCGGCAGCTGCTTGAATACCAGGTAACACGATGGTAAAATACGGCTAAGCAACCGCAAAGTTACAGCACAAGAAAGAGCACGGATAATAGACCTACATAAATATTTTTCACGAACGAATCGTATCTCTGATGGAAACTAGGCTATCTACTACGTTGCTGCCTTCCGTATTGTCTGTTACATCTGTAATTACAAGCTGCAAAAGAAACATCTGCATGCTCTGCCTCTTTTGTTAAATAATAAATCGCCAAACGGCTGCTTATTCCTACTTTTATGACTGAATGCTGCACTTTATTTTGCAAGCTACACTGTTAAAAACGGAGCACCCGGTTCTTTTTTCTAAAAAGGGTCTCACAGAACAACGGTGATATCGTTTTATTGACTGTTATCCTAATGTCCCAATAAAAATGCATTCCATAAAGAGGCACCGTTCTCAAGAGCTATGCAAACACAAGGTCCATGCAACGAAAAAGTAAAACTTGCAAATTCTAGCCATGTCATCCAGGAAGTTAAATGATTGTATTGTTTGTTGATTTTGTAACAGGAAATTGCTCGAAAAATCAGTCCTAAACGGAGGTATTTCAGAGCGGTTGTGGAGACTGAAAACGACGACGAATAACCTCGAGGCATCAGCACCTGTAAATGGTGTTGATAACATTCTTAGCTATCTATTACCTATGACAACAGCATCAACGTATACCAGCTCACGTATAAAACAACGACAAGCAAATTAGTTAATTTCTGTAACATGATTTTCGAATTTAAATAAATATAGATGTTTGTTTGTTGATTAGAAATCTCCCATTTTCAAGTTACGAGTTAAGACAGTTTTTGAGCGTATACGAGTATGATATGATGGAGGATATTTTGGCGTACATTCACAAAATAACTCACATTTTCCTGACGTTGGAGCGACTAGTCATGGAGGTACACTTTCAGGTAGCATTGATTGAAAAATGCTGTTCTTCCACCGTTGACATTAGTTTGCTAGCCTGAGATCGAATTAGAGGCCCTTATTACCAGCCGGATGTAGTTAAAGTATGTGTCCAATGCTTTTGTTTTTAAAGCATGCCATACAATATTTGTGCTACTGTTTTTGTTTTAGGTCTTACCCACGTAATAAGCAGAAATCAGATTTTTTACTGATCTCAAGTACATCGTATCAGAAACTTTATCTGCGACCTATTAAAAATTACACGGTTAAAAATTGATATATCACTTATTTGTTTGGTTTACCCCTTTATTCTTAAAGGAAAGTTTCCGAAAACAGACATAAACCATTAAAAGAACAATTTTATAGTCATAACAAATTTTAACTTTTTTTTTAACTTTTTAAGTTACTTTTCAGTACATTATACATAAGACTATGTAAACAAACTGCTTAAATATTTAGTTCAAATATTATTTAAAAACAACAGTTATCAGTTTTGCATTTGCCAGCTCGGATATTTTTATATTCGGTGACTTTTAAGTAAAACACGCTGAGTTTATATATATATATATATATATATATATATATATATATATATATATATATATATATATATATATATATATATATATATATATATATATATATATATATCAAGTAACTTTGGCTTGCATGTAAATATTTTTGTCCTGTGCCTTTTAAAATTTTGGTGTATGTTTCATTTGCTTGTTTGACTTTGTCATATTTCCTTTTTTCATACCTTTTTAAGTGTGCAGTGTGGCGATCGCAAAAAATTTCCCCGTGCATGTAATGTATGTTGTCATTTAATTCATCCTTTAAGAATTGTTACGTGCATTTCCCTTTGATGTACGTTGAAATTTGATTCCACATTCCCATCTACACATGAACAAGATGCTTCAACTATTTACACGTCTTTTATGGTCATTTTTTTCTTGATTCTAAAGCAAATTTCATTTACTATCAATTTTATGTAGCTTTTAAATAGAAATAATACTTCTCTTTCATCAAAATACCACGTGGACATTATTTTTAATTAACATTATTTTTTAACATCAAACCTTGGGCATCTTTATTCAAAAAGATCGGCTTTCCTTTCGTTGCTTGCATTTGAGAAACCCTCACGAAGTGCGAGGTTAGAGCTCTGCAAAGTCTGTCTTAGCATCCACTCGGTCACTTTTAGCGACTGACCATTACAAGGTGTTAACTGTTGGGTTTGCTCCTTTTGTTTAATGACACATCACAGATGTGCTCTTGCTTTTACTTTTGCATGGGAATACCTTTGTCCTCTGCGTTTATACGTTTTGGTATATGTAGCAGGGCTTATAAGACATTGTCATTGCTTCCTTATTTATAATTACAACAATGTTACCTATGCAGTGTGGCGGTCTAAAAAATCTCTCCGTGCATGTGTTGCATGTTGTCATTTTTCTCATCATATAAGGATTTTCAGGTGTATTTTCTTTTGATGGACATTGGAGGTTGGTTCCCAATTTCCATCTGCATATGCACAGGGTGCTACAACCTTTTACACTTTTTCTCTTGTCATTTTTTTCTTGATTAAAAAATTTAACAGCATTTACAATCAAAACTTTTCGAGTTCTTCTAATAGAGGTATGCTTCTCTCTCTCTTCTTTATACCATGTGGACATTATTTTTCAATTACGTCACTCCTTCTATTTAACGACGTCATAACTTGTCATACCTTATCTAAAATAACGTCAGCTATTGAACATTTCTAATTTAAATGCATCGGTTTTCTTTTAATGCTTGCATTGAAATAAAAAGACCTCAGGAATTGCGACGTTAAAGCTTTGTAAAACCGGTTCAAGCACCCTAGTCGTTCACTTTTGCCGACTGACCGTTCCAAGGCGTTAACTGTTGGGTTGCTGTTGTTTGATAAATGTTTTATCACAGAATTGCTTTTACTTTTACATTTGGCTTGCATGTGAATACGATTTCACGTAGGCAAACATTCTGACCAAGGTTAGTGAAGATTGGACTATCCTTTTGGTTGCTATTGCGTTCACAAAGTTTTTCAAAGATTTGATCTAGTGTTTGACCTCGCTTCTTTAAGACTTTATGAAGATAAACATTCTGACTAAGTTTTGTGTAGATTGGGCGAGTTCACGGGGTTTTTTTTCTAAAAAATTGACATAGAGGCCTTCTTTTTGGCCCCATTAATCCAGTTACGAACTCATCTAAGATTTCATGCAGTCAAAGATTTGACCAAGCTTGATGAAAATTGAGCTAGTTATATGGCCTCGAGCGAGTTCATAAGGCCTTTCTAAGATTTGACCTTGTTACCTACTTTTTTGATCCCACGTGGCCTAGTAACGAACTAATCAGTTATCTTATCAGTTTTGTCATTCAAAGGCCGTGGGGTGTTAAAGTTTAAATCAAGGCATATTAACATACTACGCCATTTCTGGGGATTTAGGTAAAAGTTGGACAGGAAGTCAATATTGCTATAATTTAGCACACACAACTGTCTGACTACCACTGGTTATAAGGTTATATCTCGGTTGTTCATTATACAATAAATTGTGATAGAAAGTTAAATTTATGCAACCGGTACTGCATAAGTTTAGTAAGTTTAGTAAAATGATAGTAGTCCAAAATGGTTAGGTTTAATCCTGACATTTTGATTGTGATATAATTATCAATAAAATTGAAACGTACAATTGTCAAGTAATCTTGAATGTATTTATATGCTTACATATATGTTTTAACACACTTTCTTGAGGCACATTGTCAGTTATATTTAAGGGTGGTAAGAACAACATATTGCAGGTTGACAGAGCAATACTTCGACAGTCAACAAAGCTGGAATGTTTGGTGATTCTAGATCTAGATGACACAAAATGTATACATCTTATATGTTTATTAATGAAAAGGATGTTATTAAAGGGGTAAAATAGAAATTATGCCATAGCTGCTTTGAACATTACAAAGAAGAACAATCTTAATATTTAAATTGACAATCAGCTAAGAATTGTTTTTTGATTGAATGAATCCCTGCATCCTTATAGCAGAAAATAGCACTAAACAGCACACATTGTTACTAAATCTGACCGGATGTGGTGAGTCTGTGGAATAATAAAAACAAGCCATAAGCATTAAATAAATAAGTCTATAAAGTCTCATTTTCTGTTGCAGTTTGAGCTTAATTAAAGTAAAAATAACGTCTCGTAAGTCGAAGGATAAGATTATAAAAGGGGATAAATGTAACACCATTGTTCCAAAATAAAACATGTTTGTTGCGATAATAGATGTGGTTTTGAAATGGTAGGAATTGATAAAACTTGTAAAAGGTTTAACAGTTCCCACAATCTTACATACTTAAAGATAAAGTCGATAAAATTATATTCCTCAATCAAGAAGAAATTCGGAGAAATAATAAATTCACTTAACAAGAGCAATTTCGAGCGTTTATCCCTATTCCAGTTCAGTAATTTAATATTATTTAGTTTATAAGGATATGAAAGTGTAACATAAACTCACTAATGGTATAATTACAATAAACTTTCATCTACATGCAGAAAGATTTTAGTTAAATGCTTGGGATCCTATGTTAAATTATGAAAAGAGAAGAACTAAAAAAATCACAAATTTAATAATGACCGAAAGTCTAATAAGTTAACCTGGTTTAGTTTTAAAATGCATATTGTAAGCTCACAATTAGGGGTTTTAAATATACCTGCGCACTAATTTTCCTTATTAGCAAGTTTAAATCTTATCTAAATGATAGCATTGACCATAGAACATAGCCTAAAACTGGTTTTCCATGTTATGAATACTTGTCAGCAGGTTTTTTTACATATTGGTGTGTTAAACTTTATTGAGAAAAACTCAAACAAAATCAATTTAAAAAAAGAAAATCATACAAAATTTAAAAATGGACCAATTTATGCAAACCTTAAACAAACACATATCAGACTCAGAGAGGTGCCTAGTTATTAAATAGTATTTAATTATTGAAACAGTATTGAAACAGTACAGTTTGTTTAAATTGTTCTCATTAAGATATAAGGGAACTCATAAAATGAACCAAATAAAATGAAACCAACACGCGTTAGACTGGTAGGGGTATGTATATAACTTAAGAAACTGGTGAGTTTGTTTTAATATAGCTGTTGAATAAAAGAATCTAATACTTTTTTCTTTTTTTTTCTCTTTTTTTTTAAATCAGAGCCATCTAGGATTTTCATAAAGATATATGACTATTCATGTTGGCTAATTTGCCTAATTAATTATTTGAAATCTAAGTTTATTGATAACCTCCACTTCAGGAAGCCAAATTATGCATTAATATTGAATAAGCAAAATTTGGACGAAAATAAACTAAAAAACAGCAGAAAAAGACAAATCATATGAAACTTGGACCAACATATGTTAGACAGTTTGAGGGGTATATATATATATATATATATATATATATATATATATATATATATATATATATATATATATATATATATATATATATATATATATATATATATATATAAACGCCCACACAATGATGGGATGGATGTGAATTCATTTGGGCAATGAATCCTCAATGAATAGTTCGGATATTTGGATGTTTATAAATACATATGAATTTGTATGTGACATTTTTTTAATATTCACAAAATGTTGTCATTTTGAATGGACGAATATGTTCAAGGTTGCTAGCGGAGTCAGCATTATGCATCACCAGAAAAAAAAAAACATTTTTAAAGACTCGTGAACGTCTTTTTAGACCAGGTTTGTCATCATGGCAGACTTTTCGGACTTGAAGATGACTTCAACAATCATTATTGCTTAGATTCATGAAGGAAAATAAGACTAGTCTGTTTTAATATTTAATTTGCTATATAATTATCAAAACAACATACGTTTATTGTATATTAGATTTGGCATAATTGAACGGTTAATTGACGTTTACACACAATATACTGTCATTACATCACAGTCGTTCGTTTAGCCAGTTTTATACGGTAAGGTATGTCTCTGTGTGTGCGGTGGTGAACTGTCCTGCTGGGTTGATGGCCCGAACCGAAACTCGAACATTAATCCCGGCCTGGGGAATGTCGTCGAGGCTCAGTGATACGCGTAAGCCGGTGTCCTTGGTCTCCTGCCACTGTACGATGTCCCCCTCCCCGCCGTCCGCCCAACTTAACGTCACCTCGTAGTATAACGGCAACTCGGTCGAGAAAACATTAGGCCAGGACACGTGCAGCTCGTGGTTTGTACTGGTCCAGGCACAATTAATTGCCATACCTTGTGTAAATTTTGTTATTAAAACAATCAGTTTTGAATTCTTACGAGTTAAAGGTTTTAAACAATTATCAGTCAATTAAAGTAAAATATGCATATACAATTTGTGAATAATGAACGTACTATTATCTCTTTCCAAGTTAAGGTTAACAAAGGAAGTACCATTTTGTCGCCAGTCATCGTTACTGAATCAAGAATACAAGAACCGTTTATAGGTCTTGCGCAGCAATGAAATCGTTTAAAATTATGAAAGACAAAAAACAAAACAATGCGATTTTTAAAGTACAACGAGATCGGTAAATTATAAGATGGAGTGTTCACATCATAAGCCTATTTGACATCTAGTTTGAAATTTGCTTGGCTTTTAACAGAACAAAATTTTTCACTATCAAGTATGTTTATATGTCTTGGAGTATGCCTGTCTGAAACGTGTGCAATAGAGCAGGCTCTATAAGGATTCAAGACCATAAGCCACCGACAGGTTTAAACGAAACTACAATGCCATAAGCACACTATCCCATGAACCTAATTTGTCCTTAGGGATGGGAACTAGCATGAACATTTTATAAAAGAAAAGGAAGTCAAACAGTGTATTCGTTTGAATAATCACAATACCTGCGCATTGGCAATCCTATTAATGTTCACGCTCTTTGCACATTTGTCGATTTTTCTTAAGGTCCTACATTTAGGTTCCAAAATTTCGAAAATATATATTTTAGGAAGGTGCAAATATATTGTAATGTAACATAATGTATAGGACTCACCGGTCAGAGATGGACGGGTTGTAAGGACGGTAAAATTAGCGTTCTGTTTCTTGCTGAACATGTCCATATGGTTACGGGCGACCACAGACACGCTGTAGTTGCCGTCCACCAGATGAAGGTTGGTGAAGCACGCGTACATGAAACCATTTCTACTGGCAGTTACAATCTCTTCTTCGTGAACAGAGGCTCCGTCAATAGAAATCTGTGTATTGTGGACATAATAAAATAATTAATAGCCAAAAAGAAGAAATTGAGCACAAATTTGCAAAAAATACAACTTTAAACGGCGCAAGTAGTTCCCTAGGAAGCTTTCATGGCATATTTTAGTTTTAACCTGATTATATTCTATTGTCCATAAGCTTCAACGTTTTCGGCGCCGTATGACCTATCAAGTGTCGGTGTGTCGTAAAACCCAAAAAACAAAAGACAATACTTTCATGGCAACTTACAAGGTAGCTGTCTATTCCATGATCCACATCAAATCCTATCCATCGGAACCGAACACGAGACATGTCACCGTGGTAGCCATCTTTGACTGGGTATTGCGTTACTGACGTCCCCAGTATCTCCAAAAGGACACCATCAGCTGATGGCGGTGACGTCAGAATCATGACGCCGTCACTAGAACTATGCGACATAAGCCCTGCATTGTTCGTACAGCGTACACTGACGTATATCATATTGTCGATCACGGAATCACGGCGAACGTCAGCAGACACGTTAAATAGTCCACTGGGTACGGAAGTGAAGTTCTTGATTCGAATATCGTTCGCGCCGGTGTCTGAAAGCAAAAATAATATACAAATACTATTTTCTTAGCACATTTTACCTTATATTAAAAGCAATGTATGTTGAATTAACAATGTAATTTTATCTAATACAAAAACAATATAGAACCACCGTGTTTGTTTACCATTATAAAGCTTTTTTTAAACTATGTATCTTTTTAAAAGGTCAGCAGCTTTCAAAGATGAATGTATCGTCACATTTTACATCGCATGTGTGCATTACGTAATAAACAGAATTAAATATATTTACGTGTACATAAGCATTACTTTATTCGTTTTGAAAGTCAGTTTGATAAAGTTTAAGCAAGACAACAAACGCCCAACTCACCGATTGCCCAATCACATCCCCGGATACCTGACTCTACATCTTGGATGACCCAGCTTGCTGTCACTTTGTAACCTCTTTGGAAGTCTGCATCTTCACCTAGCACAAGTGATAATATATTTATACCATTAAACTAGCTACGTTCAACAATTAATTTAACAATTATTGGCAAACACGGATGTTCACATGTTTATTAAGTTGTTTTTAAACGCATGTATTGTTTTGCAACATTGAAAAGTCATTCACTTACAATAGCTAAAAAAGATGAATCACTGTTCAGCGAAACATGATTTCTTTCATATTAGCCTAGCGTAGACTACCACCTTGTGAAATTTCCAGTCGATTTTAAAAGGACGCGGGTTTAAATTCAGCTAAAATTTTCTATATATCAGTTTTTCATCTCTTTGTAATGTAACTTTGTATGCGCGCATACTCACACAATAATTTAGCAAGCATATAAACGCAATTCTACTTTCCGCGCTAATATGCAACACAAAAACACAACAAATCCTTTTTCCAGCTAATTATTGTTCACATTATCAACGCCATAAGCCGTTATATAGACCTATTTAATTAAATCAAGCGATCAATTATGTTCTGAAGAAACTCAAAGTGTAAAAAGAAAAACATTTGCTGGATTTGAACCTGTGACTTTCAGATTGCTTAAGACGAAAAATTGTATGCATTTAATAAAGTAATATAAATGGAAAATATGTTTATATATTATATATGTTTAACAAACGAATTCATGTTTGCATTCAGTCAGTAAGAAGGTCTGACTTTTACAAAAGTATATTAAACGTTGCCAAGCAATATGCCATATATAAGGGTGTGTATTTATGTTTTTGTCACTACTGGTTTAATCATTATTATTTATTATATAGCTCCATGGTTTGCCATTAAAGTATATGGATTTACTCAATAATCAGCAGATCTCATCTTTATACTTAAATATACTTATATAAACAGTTTCAAGAATTTTGATCAGACCTTGGATATCTCCGTCGAAGATAGCCACTATTTCTGGCGGAGTAAGATCGATAAGTATCGGGTCCGAGTAGCTGACGGTCCGAAGTGATGCGGCGTTTACCGCAACCACAGTGACGAAGACGGTCGTGTCGTGGACGAGATGAAGGGATGAAGTGAAGGCGTACGTTCTCTTGCCTACACTCGTGAACGGCTGGAGCTGCGTGCCGCCCTCCACTGTACCTATGGGGTAAGATATTGATTATTTTAAAACAAGGTTAATATATATATTCGTAGCAGGTTTTAAGTTTATAACTCTATTATGATATTACTCTCTCTGATTATAGATTAGTACAGACGATATCTGAAATAAAAATACCAAGTTGTCTCCATGGCCCGCCAATAAGCGGCAGCTACCCTCCACCAGTCTATAGTTGTTAACATCGAATTAACTTTCTTTGTCCAATTCTTTAATTGTTCAATCATACAATCATTAAATTTAAATGGTTATGGTCATTCTTGTTTGATTGCAACTAAATAGGACAAAGGACAATATGTCCGTAAAAATGGAATTAAACATGCTCCAATTTAACCATTTTTGCGTTCTTACTATAATGACAACATGTACCTTTTCTTTTAAATCTGATTTGCCAATCTCGAACACTTGACTGTTTTCATTTCTAAATGATGCGCATTTGGCTATATCCTCATTCATATTCATAACCGCACTATTTGTTTGATGTTGCTATGAAGACATGCCCCATTGTTTACATGAACAATACTATAGAGAATTGAAATTCACATTACAAAAATAATAGTATAATTGTCAAATTGAAAAGAATGTTGATATCTTTTTTTGTTTTTTATTTTTGTAATTGAACAATTTTGATTACTTTGCATTTTGTTCGCACATATTTGATGCTGAATCTATGTTGTTAACATTCATCTGCAAAATATAAAGACAGACGCCATGTCAGATATGGATATTTTGTTTTGTAACTTTGAGCTACGAGCTTGCTATCCAAACAATACTTATTTTGACAAGTTAATTATAGTAAGTTTAAAGAAATCATTTAATTAGATTGCATACACAATCACAATTTGCATCAATTTTCATATTATAATCCTGTCATTTCCTCAACCACAAAGTAGGTAAGTAACATACACGTCTTCTCGCGCGATACAGTTTACCTATAGCTCATTTAGTTCACGCAAATTTGCATAATCTCCCGTCCTAAAACCATAACAGCATAGAGAGTAGCATAGAAGCGTCAATATCTAATTTGACCATAATTATATTTGAGGCATGGTAATCTCAAAAAAATAAGACATGCCTGTATGTATCATTTTATGCAAAAAGGAAAGAATAAAACAAGTTTGCAACTTTAAATATTTAGGTTTCACAATAACTCCAGACGCCAGATGCGACACAAAAATACAGAAGAGAATCGATATGTCTAAAGACACAGTCACAAAGATGAAGCCCATCTTTACCAGCAGAATTATAAGACTCAGCACCAAAATCAACAATATGAAAGCCTACATATGGTCCATCCTTCTATACGGATGTGAATGCTGGACGCTGACAAAATACCTCGATAGAAGCAGTAGAAATGTGGTATATCAGAAGAATTATGATATCATGGACTAAAAAGAAGTCAAACGAAGAAGTAATGGAAATGGCCGGGTACAAAAGATTCCTACTCAGAACCATCAGAATAAGACAACTTCAATTTTTGAGCACACAAACAGAACTGATGGAATAGAAAAACAAATATCAAAACCTTGTGGTACCAAAAGATGAGCAGGACAACTCACAAAATATACAAACAGTCTGAATAGCTAAGCAACAACGAAAGAATCACCCAACAATGAACTCATCAGGAGGACTGGCAACAGAGAGGAATGGAAGTCCATGATCGCCGTTGTCTGCAACGGACCTGGCACATGAAGAAGAAGATATTTGAAGCAATTGCCTTATATATATATATTTATATATTTTTATCCAGGGGCTGTAGTCTGACTACAGTGTTATAAACAGTATGGCGAATAGTCATGTGACATAACAATAGCGGTCTCCATTGTCATTGATTTAAAAGTGGCAATGTTTATCGTACCTATGCATAAGTCAATTTGTGGTGTTTTCAGAAGAAAACAACAGAAAGTTTACTTGAACAATTATTTAACGTAAAAGTATTTTCCTTAAGTGACACAGAAAAAACTTTTATTTAGAATTTGATAGATTTACATAATGCATACTTAAAACCCTCTTCCGAACACGTCAACTTTCCTCCCTTCAGAAAAAGGGCAAAAGGTTTGAATATTTTGCTTTCTTCGTATATTTTTAAGTGTTTACCTATCGCCCAAAGGTACTCAACAATTTCACTTTCCTCCTCTACGAAGTTCCATTCAGCGTGAATGGACGACCAGTCATGGATAAATACGGTGTGAGTCTGGATGTGACCCTGCTGCTCGGACACTTCCCCATCATGGCTCCTGTCTCTAGATTCCAAACTGACAAAATCTACAGCAATATGACTTGTCCTTCCCATGGTTGATATTCTCAAACGTGTCGTGGTTTCCATGGAAATAAAATAATAAGTATGTTTGTGCCAACTGAGTGAAAGATCAAATTCGCGGTTTACTTGTGACAATGATGGTTTATTATACAGAAGGAATGCGTGCTTCTCGTTATTAAATTCTACAAACCCTTCACTGTTCGAAAGCAATGTCCTTACACTTGGAACGTGGGATGTGTAAAAAGTTAGCCGATATTTAGACCCAACAGTTAGGTTGGTAATGTCCTGGTACATGACACCAGAAAGGATGACATACTGTTGCCCATCGGCGGGAAGATGGTTACCAGATGTCTTCACTGACAGACAGCATCCTCCTTTCTCAATGTTCCAGTTGTGAACTGGTTTGACAGTACACGAATCTATATCTTTAATGTCGTTTAAAGTGTCGTTGCTTGACGAAACTTCAAACGACGGGTTTCTAATGATGTTTTCACTGTACTTGTAGTTACTGGATCTGATAGGACTACTTGAATCTATGATGACGCCATTCGACTTAACCCAAACTGACGTTAAACCTACGAAGTCTACAGCTTGGACTGCTGAATGAAGAACAATGCCTGAAATAAACATTTGAAAATAGTTTAACTTTCCTACGAACATAGAAGATTCAGTCAGTGTTAACTTTCAGAAACAAAAAGGACAGCAAGCATAAAAAAGAATAGTAAGTTCCCATACATTGTACGAAGTTTACCTGAAATTTTACGTAATGTATGTATACGTTTCAAGCAATTTGCTTTTATAAGCATGTAGATATTTATTCGTACCGCCAAGGATCATGTGAAGGTTTCAAATGTTTGCTTGCCAATCCTTCTGTCAATAAAATATTTAACGTCACCAACGGGTTTTATGACCTTTGGTCCTTGTACTTTCAGAAATATGTAGGTAAAACACAGATAAAATGATTTAAAAGTGCTCAAAATGTTGGCTGACCATCTACTACTTTCTCTGCAGAAAACAGTTTCGCATGCGTATTTAGTCCAACATTGACTTCCGGGTGTATGTTGCAATGGTGTCCCCCGCTGGTCATCACACATACGTTGTAAGATTTGATGCCGGCGTCTGTGTCTGTAAATCCATACCAGAATGATGGTATCCACTGGGACGAGTTGAGGGCGTGGATATCTTTAAGCACTGCAATAAATCACACAACGAGTAAGAATAACCGAAAAGACATGCAATATCTAAATCGTAAATCAATAAAACGATAGGTCAACTATATTCTAACTTAGATCAGAGGAAAATACTTTTCTATCTACATACACTTGCAATGAAATACATCGTCTTAACATAATTAGATAACTCTTTATTACAATGTTTAAAAAGTACTCCTTAGTAGAATACTGAACTAAAATAGATGTCATACCTTTTCCTGTAACATATGAAAAACATATTACCATGTTCTACCGTTGACCCATATATAATATGTGGCCAATGGTATGAATACCATAAGCTTGGTGACGCATAATCGGTAAGGTTCAATTAACGTATGATATATAAACTTAAAATAAAACATGACATTTGGTATTTGTTTATATGCTGCAAATTCAAGGACGCGATTTAGTATGCAATAATAGTTTGTATACATAATAAATTAAATATATTTTTACCCCACCACACCTCTGCAGACATCATTTCTTTCAAGTTTACATTGTATACATTAACGAATACCGATATCCATTTATCCAGCAGACATAAAAATAGCCGGTTGTTGAGATATAAGTTAATTATGACGTCCTGCAGAAAATCTTTCGCGTACCCTCTCCATCGTGTACGATGCCGGTCTCTGGCGGTCTAGAGTCCACCAGAAATCCGTCGGACCACTCTGTCCTGTGGTATCCCGCCTTGTTAAACACCTGGACCACGCTAGACAGACATGTAGCCAGATCAGCAATGTATTATATGCTTAGTATTAGAAAATTAACCGCAGCAACGTTACATCTGTCTGATATAAGAATAATGTATGAATTTGGGCAAAGCAGAAATGTGCGTTTCTTTAAACCGTTAAAAATAATATCTTGGAAATGACATTGAAACATATCTAGAGCTGTTTCTTAAGATATAACACAAACACGTTGTAAAAAAGCGTAGTTGTAATGAAACGCAATTTCGGCTTATGAAATATTTCAAAAGTAAAACTTATGATGTAGGTACTTTGTAAAGTCTCCGCAAAACCATTTTAAAAGACTGTCAAGCTGATTGGGTTTCGAAAACAAATATAAAAATATGGTTTATACAATATTCAATGCATATATAATTATTATTTCAACAATTCGTAATTATAAAGTTTATTTTTACCTGTAATATTTTGTATCCTCGAGGAGTTTCAAGCCAGTAATATTGTAACTGGTCTGGGTTGGCGGAAGATTCATCGCTACACAGTGTCCGTCATGACCTGTTGTAAAATACGGAATGTATCTGTCAATGCAAAATGCTTTTGGTGAATAATTGTTGATATGCTACAAGCTTTAAAACATACGATACTAGAATAACAGTTAAGAACTATATACTTTTGCTAATCATATAAATAAAAAGCAAGAAAAGTGTTACAATAATTAATCTACATGATTCGCATACGACTTTCGAGGTCACGTTTGAAGGTCATTTAAAAGCGAGGAAGGTAACATATTAGAATTTCCCATGGGAACACATTATACACGTAAAGCGAAATCAACATTACATGTTTATATAATAAAAAGCGTCATTCAAAATTGAAAAGATAATATGGTAAGTTTTAAAGGAAACGCCGCGACGTCTGACCTACCTCCTGGGTACGTGCTCATGTAAAGATGGTACTTAAGCAGACTGCCCATTGTGTCAGAGAACCTGTCCCGCCAATCCACTACCAGATGCATGCTAGGCGTCACAAAGTCCACTTCCCGGCCACTTCCGCCCAGCAACTCCTTTACCTGTACACATGCCATTGGGTATATAATACGACACAAACAAATACAATTCACTATCAGCGGTCGGCAACTAGTTTACCTAACAATCACTTTATGTACAATACAATACACTGGAAGCTTCCTGCTAAAAAGATCATGACCATATCAATCCAGAAACGTGTAAACCTATAAATAGATCATTGGCTGCTTAATTCAATACATTATGTGCGGCCTGCTGGGTGTCTCATAATTCAAATCCTGACCCCAGCCACACAGGAACTAGTTTACATACGCACAAATCATTGTCCATATAATACATTATCAACGGCCTGCTGAGTGTGATATAATTCGCGTCCTGGCCACTGCCGACCAGAAACTAGTTGTTCTTCATACTGAGTATTGTTTTAACGCTACAATACACAATAAGTCTGCTCGTGGGTGTCACATGATCCGGGGTCTGTTCACAGCCGCCCAAGAACTATATTTTTACCTACACACAAATATTTGTATATATAATACTCTGTTATCGTCTAGCTGGCGTCACTTATTTCAGGCTCTGACTACGGCAGCATAACAACTACATTTTAAAACACATGTCATACAATACAATGAACCACCAGATACCTCCTTGACATCCATTAGTTTACTTCTTGGCCACTGCCACCCAGCAACTCACTTACTTACATCGAAATCTTTTTTTTAAGACAGAAGACATTATAATGCAAGGAAAAGTTGATGTAGAGCATCAAAGTCACCGGAAAAGCATCTGCATATGAAACACCTCGGCTTTTTACTTTCAGACAGTGATATCACGGGTAATATTAGGAAAGCGAAGCACCGGCACAATGACAACCAAACATACTTCAACCGTTATCTTAATAAATGCACAGCAAATTTTGTTGCTGATCATTGTTGTAAAAGGTTCAAGCTAAAATGACAAATGTAGTCAATACGGGTTAAACGACTAATGGCAAAGGCTGTCCATATACAACGCGGAAACAACACGAAATTGACCCGCAATTGTTGGTAAGCAAATCAAACAATAAATCCGTAATAAAACTGTAGTAATTGTGGATATCATAGTGCTATGATTTAAATTTGTTATTTTCCCGGATGTGTACATTGCCGCTACTGCACCTGCCTGTACATTGCGGCTACTGCACCTGCCTGTGTTATCATACGCGTGTTTTATAAAGTAGATCAACGTGTTAGAATGGAAATAATATTTGTTCGTCCTTGAAACTTTGACAATTATGCCCGGCCAGGCCCTACTTACTCTTCTACCTTGAATTGATACGGATAACGGTGGTGTAGAATAGACCAGGACCCCGGGACTCTTGTATACAGCGTACGTGTTCTTATCGAACCACGCCCTCACAAAGAATGAATACTGGGTCTTCTCTTTCAAGAAATGTCCTGTAAACAACAAATGTTGAAATGAAGCACTGACGTTGTTGGGTCATCATTTTATTGGCATATTGAAATGACAGATTCGTCTTAAAATTGTTTATTATAAAATGCCAGTCGAGTTATGCATATTTGTTTATTTTTCTTTTGGTTAAAAAACAATTATAACGCGATAACGCGATAACATTATTAAAACAATTGAAAATATATAATTAAACATGTTTACATTTAAGTCTGAAAAGTGGATATTCCATTTTTAACCGTTATAAGTGAAGGAAGACCCCAGTCAATTGTCTGGCTAGAACAACAGCCGCATCGCAGGTCGACTGACAGCGCACGCTATAATGGAACTTGATTCCACAAAATAAGGTGCTATGGAGTAAGGGCTTGTACGGTTGCCGACGCTACGCGCTATGACACCGGAAAAAATATTTGCAGAAAAAAAAGTTGTTTTAATGGCCTCAAAATAAAAATTGAAATAATATGTACTTTTAGCTATAGCACTGACACTGACAAGAGCGGAACACTTTAAAACCAGCATACCTATACACATTTTTACCTCTTGGGTGTGTAAAAATCCAGGAAGTGTTCTTTCCAGCGTCATGCCACACACGTTCCGTTCCCACGTCAAACACGCCTTTAGGGGTATCGTACAGCGTCTGACCAATGCTCCATTCATACCTAGGATTAAGAAGACCTTAAACTAATGCTTTTATTTACTCTTTATCATGGCTGAGCCGGGCCGTAACTTAATTACACATACTTGACGTGTGTCGAGATCACATATATATAAAATACAGTGCTTTGTAGAAGCAAATTTGTATCAAAGTATTTTACAAATTGGAAATGATAGGCAAAACACATCCACCATACCGACCTTAGTGCCTTTAATTTTCTTTATTGAGTTATTAATTTTGGAACCCCGGTAAATGCTACACAGAATGCTTTAGAGGACAAGTTTTGTTTACCATGAAGGTTTTCGACCATCACTTGCCGACATGGACCATCGTGCTGCAGTCAGTGTCCTAGTTGGGTAGACTGTCACAGCCGGTATTGCCGGATCAAAGGTCAGATCCAACATGTCATCAACCGTCATTCGTAAAGAGCTTGCATCTGAAATGTACCAAAATGACTGCCTTCACATAACGTTTGTTTGTGTCTTTTCATTTAACCGCATTTAATTTCAATACTTCATCAACAAGTATTACAATATTCTAGATAAATCCCTTTTATAAAAGACACATTTATTTGGTTGTGTTTGCTGTTCCAAATAATACGAAATTATAAGGACTTTTATATTTGTAATGAACTGCTTACGTATAGTCATTTTATTGTAACAACTGTAAACTTGAAGAAAAAAAAAAGTTTTCAGGGCTTAAATTAAAAACTCGTTTCTAGAATGTCGGTCATTTAGTGAAATGTTTTATTTACAATATGCCACTGGTAAACAATTCAAGTTCATGTCGTGGGGGGCTATACTTAAACAAAGTCAATAAAACATTTAGTTTTGTTAAAGTTATTAGCCTCATTTAAACTTACACTTGTCACGAATAGAATAAATAAGACTCACCATTAGAGAGGTCGTTACAAAAGTTGTCAGGATGACAGAGTTGGCCGTGGGGAGCACAGACACAATGACCCAGACACGTGTGGGCCGAACATCTCCGGACCAGCTCCAAGTCACCGCCCTGCACAAGTTCGAACTCGTGGTGGATTATAGGGCTAGATAACCCCACCTGGCGACAGAGCATTGATGAAGTGTATGACACAATAAAGTTTTTCTTATAAAAATGGTTAACTTATAACACATAAAAAGTTCATGGTAATTTTTATAACAAATATACGGCATCGTTTATTGGTGTCACTGGTTTCTGCAGTAAGAAATCTCAATCAGTACGCATGTTCTTTTAAAAAAGATCCATCACCAGTCCAGTAACCACAACCTACCCCATTGATCGCCCAGATGCTGACGAAGATTGACCGTTGTTTAGCCAGAGATTTGGTCCAGATCCTGTACACCTGCACTGATCCTTCAGCAGCTGTAGTATCCGAATTGTTATGGGCCGCCACGTAAGGCATGCTGGATACCTAACCAGAAAAATGTCAAATCATCATCAATTTATGTACATATTTTAGGGTCAGTACAGCCGTATTTTATCGTGACACCTTTATCAAATGTGATAAGATATCTTTTTTAGAAGGAAGGTGTTGTTTCGCTAAAGGTTAAGACACCTTAAGTTCTGGTCCTGCAACGTTTTTTTTGTATATTCCTAATATTTTCTCACATTGAAAACATATCTTCTATTTATAGCAATTGGTCATTCACCATACTTCTGAAGATAATACACAATTCTTTTACATAGTTTATATATGTATGCATATAGTATAGGTCGATGATAAATGAAAAATTCAGAAGTGAATATAAATTTTAAAAAAATAAATTCCGGTATAAATAACCTATATATAAGCTTGCCTAAATCGATGCCGAAATAAAGCAATGGACTATTCGACGCCGTATACGAATAAGTACAAGTTTAATGTTTCGGTATAAAGTGTCACTTTGCCTTGTGCAGATCATTGCCCATGAAAGTGGAACCGATGTTGATCATGTATCGGTCGATGCCGGAGTGAACATCCTGGAAGCCAAGCCAAGCCAAGTTCACATATAAGACAGACCAAGTCATCCAGCTGTCCGGCTCACGCTCCAGGCTGATGGCGTGGTCCGTGTCGATAGCGAACATTCCTGTCAAACAAAGCATACGTGTCTGCAAACAAGACTTATACACGTGCTGTGTTACAAGTGAGATGGTGGAGGTTGGTCATAATAAATAAAGCAGTATAAAATTTACATATCAATGTTATCCTATGCAGTTTTGAAAAACATGTTGTTGCTGAATATTTTTTTTTCTTTTGAAGTGAACACCTAAGTAAATTGAAGTAATAAGAAACATGTATACTAAATAAAATATCTAATACATGAGTATAATAAGGCATAATATTATATATAAGACATGCTGTAAATACGAAACCTACAATGTTTGAATAAGAAGACATGCCATAGTCCCATGAGTACTAAAACACATATTAAAACCTGCAAAGGCACTGGAAAAGGTGTTCACATAGGAGAACATCAAAACTGTGATAAGACATTATATAAATTAGAGAAAACCCAACATTTACCGCTCTGCAACGGTCATTCTGCAAACAGGCTGGCCGAGGTGCTTAAATCAGTTGTATAGAGCTTTAGAGGGTTCAAATGCAAGTAGTGAAAGAAACATAGCTATTTGAAGAATTTTGTCCAAGTAATGACGTATTCTTAGAGCTAAGTTATGGTGTCATTAAAATAATGTTTGCATTGTATTTAGGTGATGGGATACGTATTTTGTCCATTTTGTACTATTAGAAGAAGTACACACAATTCTTGAATTTAAAAGAAAGTGAATTTAAAAATAAATGACAAAATCGCCACGAAGTAAGGGATAAAGGATGTAGCATTCTGCTCTTATGTAGATGAAATTGTATTACCAAAGACCAAATTCACGTCAAAAACGCGTAACAATCCTGATAGAATGAATTAAAAACAGCAGGGATTTTATGCACGTGTATTTTTTTTATGACGAACAAACTACACAAGTAACATTGTTGTAATCATATATAAGAAAACTGGGAAGGTCCTGTGAGTACTGCAATATATATTAAAATCTGAAAAGATAAACGTCAACATTACTCACGTGCTTGTTTAAATTTAAAAATAACAACAAAGCTGTGGCGAAGAGTATATAAAATATCACAAAAATCCGATACCGCATTGGAACGGTCAGTCAGAAAAATGGCCGACTGGGGTGCTTATGGCGGTTTACACCTCGCAATTCCTGACAGGCTTCTCAATCAGATCTATTTGAAACAAAACGGCGCAAGTGAAATATTCTTGAAGCTTTTAATTAAAGAAGCGACGTCGTTTAAAATAATGCCCACATTGAATTTGGGTAAGGGTATAAGTATAACTTCTTTTAAACCAACTTTACGAAACTCGAAATTATAAAAGAAATTAACTACTACTAAATACTTGAATCAAAGACGAAATGACAAGAGAAAACGTGTATGTGGTTGTAGTATCATGTTCAGGTAGAGGTGGATTTGAAGTGCCACAGTCAAATGTAGTTTAAAGGGAATACACGCACCAATTCTTGCATATATAACACACATATGCAACCTACAATATCATAAAGAAACTGGAATATCAGAAAGGACACTGTTACATCACAACCACGGGACTTTATTTATTAATATTCGACGTTATTAAAATGTGACGCTATCATGTAGCATATAACGTAATCATGTAATCAAGAAACATGAGGCGTACACAAAAAACAATAATACCAGGTGTAGGCGGCGAGCTGTCGACCAGGAGGTGTTGAAGCCGTGTCTCTGCACATATCCGGGCCCCGTTACAGCTGACCAAGTTCACGCAGTACACACTGCCGTCATGAAGGTCAAGGCCACTGAACGTATAGTCTCGGACCAAACCAGCAACCTACAGAAGACATGGGGAAGATGGCATATATCTAGTAAATTGTCGTCGATCATTTAAAATGTTGGAAATCGTATATACTGCACTTTACCGGTATGCATTCTCATTTGACTTTTGATTGTTGTTTGGAATTGAAAGCAAGACATTTTGTGAAACAATAAGCCATTTATTCAGAATACGTCACTGCAAACCTTGACGGATGAAGCATTAAAGTCTCCCCCAAGATGTGACTCTATGGAGAGGTATTGCTCGTCAATGAATGATTCGTTGTCCCACACTTCCCACTCCACACGTAGTATGGAGGGCAAGACGGACGTGTTGACCGTGACTGACCCGATTCGTCGGTGAGTCACGTTGCCAGAGAACAGTGGACCGCTAGTGTCTACAATGAAGCCGTTTGAGGTCGACTCGCTGTACATGCCTGGGAATAAAATATTAACGCTTTAAGTAGTAGTTTAATACCTCCATATTTATTCTCCACTTAAAATTGTTGTTCAACTCATGTTTCAGTTATGTAACAAGTATAAGTATAATGTTCCGAATAATATTGCCACTGATAACATAGTACAGACCAACTGACGTTGCTTTTTTATAATGCTTATAAATTTACATTGAATTATGTAATCAGACTAATAAGGGTCCCGGGTTTGATTGTCTTAAGTTTCCACTGGCGATGTTCACGTAAACAAATCTGCCGTGAGGTGATGAGTTGACAATTGAAAATTTATATTTTTAAGTATATCAATAATCAAGCAAGAGAAGAAAACATCGATTAAATGTCATACAGTTAGCAAGTATGTGCATGTTATTAAAAGAAATACACATGCATACTTTCATAATTACAAATAATAAAGTTGTCCACTACCTGCCAGGTTATAGGCCCTGACCGTTGTATATATTCTTTGTCCAACTGGAAGCTGTTTGCCAGTGTCCTCCGTCAGATCTACAATATACGCCTTCTCTGATCTAATGACGGATGTAGCCCCCAGCACATCGTCTGCTCCGGGCTGGGTCCCGGCCCTCCACACGTAGTGGGAGATACCAGACTGGGCGTCCGTGAACCCGAACCATTCCGCGCCTAGGTACAGTCTGAGCAGTAGAGAAAATATATTACCAGCCCTAAATATATAGAGCATGCATATATATTAAGGCTTTCATAGAAAATATATTACCTGTTTGGGTGATATAGAAAACATGTCCACAGTTTGTGGCTAATATAGAAATCATAAACTGAGTCAAGTTTATATAGAAATCATTATCATATCGTCGTATGTCCTATATGCGTCATTTAACTAATGAAGCTACCTTCTTTTTCTTTTTCGTTGTTGTTTTTCTATAAGTACTATAGTTTGCTGTGTTAGACCTAGGCTAAAATATATTAAAATTGTTTGCTGCGTTAAAGCTGGGCTAAGAGAGACTTGTTTACTAGCAAATTTAAAGGAAAACAAGGAATGGTTATATGAGAATTATCACAAATATTAAACTATGAACTACTGCTAGACAAGGTATACAAAAGTTAATATACAGTAATAACAAATAACATTGAGGCGGGACATTATGTATACAAAGAAAAACTAACGGTTACCGCCTGGGAAAGCTCAGTCAGCAATAGAACCGGCTGTGACGTGAACCAATTTATAATATATTATAGTTACAAAAAGACATATTGATCCTATTAAAACGTGAGCAAAGAATGTTTTTATAAAGAATTTTAACTCGGTGTGAGTCATGACCTTAGAAATTTAACACCCTTAACAACAACAGTTAAATATATATTAGACAGATGCTGCTTTCGAGAGGTTGCACTGTACATTTAAATTTAAAAAAGCTCCAAAGAAGGTGTGGGTAAAATACATATATTACCAGCAAGGGCAATAACAAACATATGATCCGTGTGGATATTACCAAATATAGTCTTGTAATAACAACCATATGAAGAGTCATGGTTAGATTTTATATATAACCAGCCTGGGTAACGGAAATCATATGGACAAAACCAAACACATTACAATTATCAAACATATAAGCAGTTAGGGTAATATCAAACATAACTAGTCAGTGTTTTATAAACCATATAACATGTCTGTGTAAATTTAAACCTACCGCCTTGAAACGGTCAATCGGCAAAACAACCGGCTGGGTAAACCTGTTAACAGCGTTATAACCTCGTATTCAATTATTTTTTTCAGACAATTATGGATAGGAAAACAACTGGACCTTAATAACGACGTCAAAAATTAGTAAAAAGTATGACGTCATTAAAATAATAAGTTTACATTGTATTCGGATGAGGGAAGACTCAACACAACTGCAACGAATAACACTAGATGGAATGTCAAGAAAATTGTTTTATTTGCACTTGGAGACAATAACAAGAGTTAAAATGAAAGATGGAATTGAAGTACCGAAGTCCAAAATCACACTAAAAGACACGCACCAACCAATATAGGTTGAATACAATGACAACTGTGATTACATGGACGAGTGTCGCGATACTGAAACCTAATGGTAACAACCTGGACGACTGGTACTGTATGTCCACCCCGCCAACTCCATCCTGTACCCGGCCGGCGATTGGTGGGCTGCGGTCTACCACTGCGCCGTCGGATGATGTCACCGTGCACATGTCGGCGGTGTTGCAAGCGGTCACCATGACGTAATAACGCTGTCCTTCAGATAGAAGAAGGCCCGAAAGGTGGATTTCTGAAGAAAAAATTGTTAACCTAGATGATTGCAATATTCTTGGGATCTGTCTGTTTGTTGGTCCAAATAACCAGTTCTGTCATATATCCGAAGATGTTGATGATGTTGAGGCAGCTTTACTACAATGGTGTGATATTACCATCCTTCGTGATACTATTATATTTTTCAACTGTAGAGCCGAACAGTCGTAAAAGAAACGAAAAGAACAAATGAGCCTCAAGTTGAACCAGGAGCATTTAAGATCTTGTTCAGATGCGCTACTGCTGTATTGTTTACATGAATTTGAAATCCCACTGATAAAACTTGAAATCCCACATATATAACGTAAGATTAAGCATGTTTTAAACATATTCCAATAAAAAGAAATTTAACAGCACATATTTTAAACAAATGAACACAATGTAAAGTTTACCCTATATTGTAACTGTAAATAAAAAGCTGTAATGGAGATTCACCAGTCATAAGTCCTACAGACTGGTGTTTCAAGATGTCGTCACACTCAACACACGACCCCACATGCACGGAGTATTCTTTCAGTGCTCCATGTGGTTCGTAGAACTCCGTCCAGTGTGCGTCTAGAACGGATGTATTGGTGGTGTAGTCGATGTCACGGTACGTTCCGTCAGTAGGGCGACGTCCGTCAAACACGTGACCTAGATGTGGGGGCGAGGCGTCAACGGTGAAAGCCCAAGAAACGGCTAATGTGTAGTGTCCAGCATTGTCGTACCCCTAGGTGAAAAATGAATACGAATATTTTCTCAGATAAAATAAATATGGTGAATAATGTTTGATATGATACAGACACTTACTACAGCAACACTTATATAACTTTTTACAAAAATATATAAAAGTGTAAACATTGATTTATAAGAAAGAATGTGGATGATCAGTTAATGCGAGTAATGCATCAGCTCTTTTTTTCTTTATATTTTAACGTCAAAACTTTAGGTACTGTGATCAGTGTAATTTTTCTTTAAATCAAACAATCTCATATTTTAATTCTTACATTCTCATGACCTGTTGCTTACGGTTAACTGTTACGGATAGTGTTTACA
Organism: Sinonovacula constricta; assembly: GCA_007844125.1. NCBI lineage: Eukaryota > Metazoa > Mollusca > Bivalvia > Cardiida > Solecurtidae > Sinonovacula > Sinonovacula constricta. The sequence goes on from CM017562.1 coordinate 46,058,643, forward strand.
TAAACTCAGCGTATGGTAAGAAGATACAGACCCTACGACATTGTACAAGCGCCAACAAAGAATGGAATAGACTTATATCCTAACATCATGCAGAAAATACCTTAACTGATACAAAGTAAGCATGTCCTTCTTTCAGGTTGAGAGACACCGAACTGTCAGATTCCGAACATTCCATGTCTGTTATAGTATACGTCATGATGTCGGCATAGCCTCGTTCTGACCCCACCGACCACTCGTAGTGGGACATCCCACTTTCCATGTCAGTAAACACACCCTTCCAGCTGAAAAACACGGACCGATAAATATCAAACATCTGCGTTAATAGCATATTAAGTTAGTAGTAATGTTCAAATAATGACAAAATGATGTAAAAGCATCGAATAGGACAACTCGTGCATAAAAACCATTTAACTGGAATACACAGGTTAAATGGCTTCATCAACCCTCGTCGGGATTTTACGCGGGGTATTAGCTAATCTAGGCCAAACTATATTCTGGAGATAAATGTCCTGTGCCAGATTATACGAACTAGTCAGGAATATAGCCCTTCTTGGCGAAGTGGTTTCGATTTAAAATATTTACCTTTAAGTAATGATATTTGCAATGATAAAACATTTGCTAACAATTGTCATTGTATACTGTTTGCAGTACATTAAAAATAACACAACAGTAGATGAGCAATCATAGGACAAAGACACAAGGTTAAACTTTGGTTTTGTTGTCATACTGCACTAAAAATGATCAAAGGGGCGACGTTAAGCTAATTATAGGTGAAAAAAGCCTGACATATATCTTAAATCGAACCAACGCGGCTAGGGGTTCAGTAGTTACAAGTCGCCTACTCTAATCGCTCGGCCACTGACGTTCCTGTCATATTTTAACCAGGCATATTATGTTGCCCGAGGTAATGAATAATCTGTTCCGGGCCACATAACATTCCGATTAGAAACTGGCTCGGCCCAGAAAATACCGGGGTATAATCAAGACAAACTATTTGAATTCGGAATTTACTCTGGACTCTGGTATAGTAGAGCTTGTTACAAAGGAATACAATACAATCTAAATGTTGTTATGAGTGCTACTCAGAAACTGGATAATGATCACTTTTAACGTCAATGTGAACTTCAAAGAAACAGCCAGAAATAATGACTTCTTACATAGAGTCAATGCTTGTATCACAGTCACACCACATTATAATTTTAATCTGAGTATTAAGAAATATTAATATGTATAATACTATAAAATAACGTTTAGACTTCTATTTAGTCAATTTATATATAGACACTTATAAGTCTATGCTATAACAGTTTTCAAGCCACTGACCATGCACTGATGCGGGCAGTATCTGTGATATGACGGCCAGCCAGCTGGATGGGTTGGCCGGTCAGGACAGGAGGACTGGCGTCCACACGGATAGACCGGGACCATCCCAAAGACCTTTGACCAGTAAAATCCTCAGCTGTTAACAAAAGACAACAAAATGACATATATATGTAATGGAAATTGAAGGACTTAGTCAATCACCTTATATAATATTTTCCATAATTCCTTGAATAAAAATTGCCCAAGAGGACGGGTATACTATATAACATTACGAGAATATTTCATACAGATAATATATAGCTCTACGTATACAGAGAGTGTACTTTGGTTGTTGTTTTTTATATTAAATATATACACCACACAAGAAGCGTCTCATGTATGACTCTTACTGACTCACAAATCTTGGTTAATTGTTAATCGAGTAATCACAATAGATCCCCACCTCTGACAGTGGCAAAATAAGAATGTCCGTTCTGCAGCCGGAGTCCATGGAACATATGGTGGTTGGTCAACCCGACGTCTGTAAACTCAACGATGTCCACTCCGCCGTGAGACGAGCCTGGCATTAATATTAAATGTATATACACATCGATAAGTCTTTGTTTAACAGATAAATGCACATTATACCCAAACAATAAAATGGTCTTGTAAAATGACATTTTGAAAGAGTCAATGGTAACTTGTAGATCGACATGTTTGTTTAACAATACATAACTATAACAGACGTGAATCGGAGCTCAATTACATTACCACATTTTCAACGATATACGTTTGATCAACGCAAAGCAGTCCAGAAACAGAAGTTTAAGTCTCAAGAGAAGTAGCAAAGTTACCCGGTGAAAGATATCTGGTCAATGTCAAGACCTTTTGCTGCTTACCGACCATAATGTCATTTTAACCAGCAAGAAGTTGTAGAATAGTGAAGGCTTTATATAATCTGTAGCAATGAATATTATCTCACCGATGGCGACCTGATAGCCGGTGACACCACTGACATGGGCACTGTGTCCCTCCTCCTCAACGTCTATAAACGACTGCCAGTTCACAGTTAGGCATGAAGTCGAGGACTGGTGGTAAATATTGTTATTTGATGTAAAACATTTGACCGACACATTTATGATCATATTGGCAACGACAAACGGACCGTTCCTAAACGATCTGTGAAACTTATCTAATGACTGTAATCACTGTTTAAACACGGGGAGAATATACAATTTTATTTTTGTTTGTGATACTCGTTTTTAACATTTGCGGATATGTGTGAAGTTAAATTATCAACAAAAATGATAGGAAGAGGGGTAGGGTAGAAATCGCTGAACGTTGCGCTATTATGTTGGAAGAAAAACATTTCATGTTTATGAAGACGCACAACCTAGACTTTGCTTGTTGTGTAGAGCGTACAGTATGCCTTTTCACCGTTCAAGCAAACCTATGACTATGCAGTTAAGAACGAGGCTACTCTGCTGGTGGACCTTCGAAGTACTCATGTATACTGCTAATTGTTTTGTTGTCATTTACACTGTACCTGATATTTATCATCCAAATTTTTGCCGATCCAGACCTGACCGTGCGTGGGTGGGGTAAGATCCACCGTTATGCCGTCCGAGCAGGCATCTAAGTCTTCCAAATCAAGGCTCCACTTTTCGTACTCGATAGACGTGGCATTACCATGGATACAGACCATGTAGCGGACACCGTGCTGGAGACCAGGCGAGGAAAACATCACGTTTACGTATTCGACGTCTGCAGCGTAAGCAATTGTGAACATCACATACCGTAATAGTCTATGAGGCAAAACTCAACACACCATATCGTCAAATTGATAGATACCTGAAAAGCGCCCAGCATGTAGGTGCGTTTACCAACTGAAAATTCCAAAGCGGTAAATGCTGTTTTTTGTATCTCTTCATAGAATCTTTTGTCATTTTGCTTCAAAATATCAGAGGACACTCATATATTATGAGTTATTAATAAATATTATGATGGAAGTTGTCATACAATCTTAATATTGCCGGATTATATGATATGGACTGGACATACCCGTGGTACCACACTGCACGGCATCCGGGTGCAGACATGGGTCGAAAAGGTCTAGACCCGCAGCCCCGTAGAACACAGTGGCGTCCTCATCCTTCACTTCGAGGACGGCCCACGAATACACTGGGTACCTGAAACACGTCAAATAGTATTGGTATAATACATTAAAACGCATTTTCAACCGATCTTTGTACTATGCACGGACAAAAGCGTGCGAACCTGCTAGGTAGAATACATGGAAATGCGTGTCAACAAGTTTTAGTACATGCACAGAAACACGCGTTCCACCAGTCATAGTACAATGCATGGAAACACACGTATCAACCAATTTTGATACAATGCATGAAAACGTGTCTGTCCGAGAGGCCTTGTAGAATGCATGGACACACACGTGTTAAAGGGGCTTGCTATTAAACTCGCGATACCACAATTCATGGTTAACACATTGTCATCGCAGTTGTGCTCCTAACTGAGACAGTAATAACGTTTAATAAGGGAAATTATACTACATGAGACCAGATGTACCTAAGAGATGGCCATACGGCAGAGAGGATGTTTTTATACGGAGTATAGTCACTGTCAGGTTCCGTCCAGAGGTTGTTCTCCCGAAGCATTACAGGCTGGCCTTGGTGCATCAAGGCTTCATCTACAAACGTTTAAGATGTGAAAATAAAGATGTGAGGAAAAAGAAATGGATCTACTGTTTAATCCCGTTTAATAAGGGAAATTACAATAATAATTACAATTATGTGACTCTTTTAAAATGGGTAAGTAAAAAACACTACGGCGTAGTGACTATTTTTAACATATATAAACAGTATGAGCAAAAGAAAAAGCAAAAATACCAAAGGTTATACCGAAGGTTTTACAATTACCAATGAATGTGTTTTAATAAATGAAATTCTAGATCCGCTAGCTTGTTCATTGTTGGAGAAGAGACACAGCTAATTGATAAATAAAATTCTAACCCTCTTATCACATTACCTTTTGAATAGGTGGGTTTTCCAACGGCATCTAATACAGCATGTGGTCTAACTTGATTAACATCACTGCAATTCTTGATCTCCGAAGACACGACAGTCGATAGACCGGCCTTGTTATATCCTCGCACTGATACGCGCCAACATTTGGTGAAAGTTATGTTGTCTTTCACATGGATTGGAAAGTTTACCTGAAACACATACTCCAACTTTTGTTTTTGTTACTGATTGAACAACTGTCAATTATTTGCGATGGCCAACTTTATTGCTATGTTACTAAACTGATGAACTGAATTGTACATTTAGTGTTCAAACAAGAAAGTTTATAGAAGGAAATCTTAACAGTCACATTTCAAGGTAAATGACAAAGCTATGAAAACATAAAAAAATGATTAAACATAAAAAAACATATAAGAATAACGAGGTCAAAACTTAAACAGTGTATCGATATTTGTTAAAATGTATCAGTCTTGTTCATCAGTCTTGCACAAAAACCAACCTTGTTAACCGAAGATGTTTTAGTCATGTTGACCCTCTGCCATTTAGTAAGCAGGCGGTCAGTGTGACCGTCGTCCGTGAGGGCCCATTCGTAGTGGTCCATCACCTCCCGTGCCTCGTTCTCGTCCTCAATGTCAGGGTCACGGAATGACTCCAGTTCCACCTGGATCTACAACGGTGGTGCAGACATATTGTAAGTAACTATAGTATTCATTGATAACGTTAATACTTTGAAGTGGCTTAAACATTGACTGTTGCTGGATATTGATAGTACTATGTTCAACTTTTTGAACATGTTATAGACCAATTAACCACGATAAACATACACGCAAAAAAATGCTAAAATTTAAAAAACGTATATTTTGTTGTTGTTGTTGTTGTTTTAAAAAATATAGATGCTAATACACAATGAAAACAAATACTCTTGGTTCGTTTGTCGATAAAATTACTGATTAACATTGCCACAGATAGTCTGAATTGAAAACACTATGGATTTATAAAATACAAAAAGAACAGTATACGAAATAACCAATCAAACTGGCCAACTGAGTTTTATGACAATTCCAAATCAAACTGTGTTTCAATGCCAATCTGTTCTCTCATAGATTAGGTATATATTCTGTAAAACATGACTTTGTAAGAAGATACTGAATACAGATTTGTGTATCTCTATATTTATCGTTTTGTCTCATTTTTATTAATATAGAAAAAGCTGTAATTTTTTCTGGTACTTCGTTTGTTTATACTAGTTAATGTATACGAACAAAGTAATATTTGTACCGTATTTTCATGTTTATCATACTGGATGGCTATGGTGCCGACTATGGGAGGGTTGGCTAATATCGTTACACCGTCGCTAGTCACAGGGTTGTAACATAAGTTGCCAGCACAGAATTTAAGGGCGACTCTGTAGCGTCTGCCAGTCATCAATGAAAGTCCAGTCACCTTCAGATGATGAGCTGTAGTGATGTGCTCGAAGTCCGTTAACCGCTGCCAAAAGTCTGCAAAATTGTTAAAAATTGTATATAATATGTTCTTTTTTTGCAAGAAATATAACTAAATTCGTGTTAACTGTTTGAACTGTTATATACCACTTGAATTAATAAATAATAGTCTGGCTAATAAATGTCCCTAACTGCCCAATATATAACATGTTTTAGTGAGGTCAGTTAGGCAAGCAATTTAACGTTGTAAACACATTCAACTATGTTTTACCTACCGATAGTGGATAGTGGTTAGAACACTCTATAGAATTTGTTTACCATTAGATAAGTGTAGTAAGTCAAGCAAGTGTATTTTTTCATATCAGGACACAAAAATGATAACATCCTGAACTGGTACTGGTATAGATTTAACCGCTAAAAGAAATACGAGTGAAATGTTAGGATGCTTGGGTAAGCCCGCTCGTCTACCCGTTACTGGAGCCCTCTGTTCAAGTGCCCAATACACGTCCGGTGTAAAGCCTTGAACTGCTTCGTCCATCTTCCATCGGACATGCAGCTCGTTAGTAGCGCTCTGATAATAGAGTTCATCCAAACAAGGAAACCGCTTGTCTTCGTCATGGTGACTTGTTTTCACGGACATTGCTAAAATGGACAACATTTTAAAAGAGGCATTTCTTTATGCAGGCAAAATAAAAACCTGTCTTGTAGTTCTTAACTACAGTTATTTTTTTTTACTTGGAGAGAATCCTTTCCATTATTTGTTTGTTCTATATTTTTTCGTTAACGTTCCCAGGGATAACTATTAAGCAGATACCCTCATAGACTTCAAATATTTTTAAATAGTTATTGACACTATAGCGTCACTGACCATCGTCCAGGCGTATGTTGTCGCAAGACGGACCGTCGTGCACCGAGATCTGACTTAGTTCAAGTCCTGGCTTAAAGACGGTAAGGCCATCTGACCCCACACTAACGTTACCAGCCTCGCCTACAGCCGTCACTTCTTGGTAGTAACTCTATAGTGGATACGAAATGTAAAAGATAGGATTTAAAATAAATATATACTACTGTTTAAAGAACCTGAACATGTTTAGACAAACTACATATAACGATCGTTTATAAATTTAAAAAACTATAGTACTTGCATTTTTATCATAGCCGATACCCATTGTAAACTGACCATATGGTACTGACGATGCTTGTACGTGGGTGAAAGAAACAACACAACTTTCAAACTCTAGTCTGTTGTTATTTTAAGGATCATCATTGCCTTTCCAAAATAATTACCTGAAATGGTTGCAAACTCAGTGATGTGAACGTGTGTTCCGTATTAGGTGTTGCTTCACACGCGAGGGCAGAGCTCGTGTTGGTATCTATGACACAGACAATGTAGGAGATATTCAAGTGGGGATGTTCAAAGTCGGACCATCGGGAGGACATCGTGTCAGTAGCTGCCTGAAAGTCTATGTCGTCGATGTCTTGTAACTGTAATGGGATATGCTTACATGCAACTTCCTATTTTATGTTATGTATCCTACTTGTTAATTTGACCCGTTCTTAGACTCGTTGCCCGGGTGGTATCCCTGATTCCAATTTAGGTCGTCCTAATACGAATGAAACAACATCATCTGACGACCCGCTGTCATAGGTCAGCCATAATTAAACTGCTTTTTAAATGAAATACTGCAAGGACTGTGGAATTGTCGTCACATTTGAAGAAATAACAAATGAAGATAAACAGCTATACATAATTTTGTGCATGATAGATCGTTCCCTCTCAAAGCTTGCAACTCCGCTTTTTGAAGGTGATATTCTACAATTAGAACCAAGTTTTTCTCTCACGCAACCAAAATATAATTGTTATAATAAAATCGCCACGCATTGCTGTTAACTGGGGCCCTACCTTCATAAGAAAAGTAAAGGATAAAACCTCACTTGTCATTACAAAAATGTATTTCCTATCTGAGGCCCGCTACACAGATAGCTGTTTCTAAACTAAAGAAACCAAGTAATCACTAAATTTTGAGGTCATGTTATATCATCATCCGGGTAATTAGTTCTGGCGTCGAGAATTATTTAAGCAGAAATCTCTATCGTGCTTATTAATATTTTGGAAAAATGGACAGTAAATGCGATTTATTTAAAGATTATCACTGTCTAACAATTGGGGTAGTGTTATAAACAGTTTTAATGGAAAAAATGATGACTTTTCCAGAACCGTGGTATGATGTTACTACAGGTATAAGATCTAGGCAAACTGTCGAATACCACCTGTAAAGTAGTGGGCATTTACAAACAGATGGTTAAATTCGAGAATCGAGACCGGTTGACTGCGAGGGAAGGCATGTCACTATCGCATGTGCTTGTTACCTCACACGATACACGTTTCACTAAGTATTGTATTTTCTTACGCAATAAGAAGAAAATTTATACTATTTTAATAACGTTTGCATCAAGTTAAAAAAAGTTAAATATACTTATCTGAACATCTGATTCGGTACTGCTACGGAATTTTAACTATATGACTCTGTCCATCATGTCGCATCCTATCATAAAAAGTACGCACAGAAATCATTTACGTCTTGCTGGAGGCATAAAAATTCTTTACATTGTGAATGTCGGCATTTTCTAGTGTGAGGCAGAAACCCTGTATTTTCAGCTGACAATGTGAAAGTTGCTCATTACTTCCGTGCTCTTACCAAAAAGTTTGAATTAACATCCACGTCATAAACGACACCCTTTGAAGGAAGTTCGACGTCATGAACGTATTCCTCGGACGACGCTAACGTGAACATGCCAACGGTGTTGGTAGCCTTGACGGTGACGTAGTAGCTCTGGTGTCCGTGTAGGCGCCAGTCAAGACGGTCTATGTTGATGGCGGTGCACGTGACCGCCGTCTGACAGCTGCAGCCGGGTAACAGGCGACCGAACGGTAATACGTCGTGGTAAAGTTGTCTACTGCCTGAAATATGCAATATTATAAACTTAGGAAAGGAATTCTAAGCTTTCCACCCACTATGTCATCATTTCGAATTCCGATGTGTTTTGATTTAATGACGAAGGCAGCAGGCCTGGGTGATGTGTAGCTTCTAAACGACAAACCGGGATACATGGGGCGTTACACCGCGCAATCTTAAATTCCTCATTGTTTTGGGGAAATAGACGCGCGCACGACTTCTAATGAAATTGTTCATATCGTAGCAATGCGGATATTGAATTCGATTTTACCCAATCTCTGTGTATGCTAATTAAATTGCCAATAGTTGAGCTAATATTAAACATAACCCTTAATTAAACACATAAATTTAGCCTAATGTAAGGATATGGATATGTAGTTTACATATGCGGTATTAATCTTGATTGTTTTATTTAATCATTGTACAATTTCCAATAAGCAATGAATCAACACAGCCAACAAAAACATGAGATCTTTGTTAACATGTATTTTAATTTTTGCTAAGATATACCATAGTTACTACGTTAATATTTAAAAGGAAGACAATTATGTTTTTATTTATAATGTTGCCCCACTAAACAGCTTTTGATTACTTTTGTAAATGATCGTTTATGTAGATCGAACCTACAGCTAAATATGACTTATTAAGAGCCGATAAAAATATCTACTTATTGTTAAAATTTGCAAACACCCTATTTTTACTATTGCTATGCGCCAGTTTTTTGTCATGAAGTTGCAGGACATTTAATGTTTAATTTTGGTCGATTAATTTTATGCAGTGTTCTATTTAAGCTCTTGAAGAGTCCAAACATCATCTGTGCATGCGATTCAAAACAAGAATTTTCACATAATAAAAGTGAATATAAAAGATATATGAATGTGAATTTGATTTTTCAATAGACAAAAATATTGTTTCATTTTAATAATAAAAGTGTCAAAAATGCAAACGTTTTTAGTGCACATTTACTGTCGACGTTGAAATAAAACATGTTGGTACAAGTCTGCTTCTGAAAAAGTCTTGGATATTGTTAATAATTTAACATGTCCTCATAATATTTACGATTGCTACATTTTACTATATATAGCCATTTTCCTTTACGTATAAAACGACATAGACACAAGATGTCCATAACAAAGTAACAAAAGTCGGTGAAAAAATCTTCTAAAAGTAAAGGGACAACTTTTTAAGAAGATGAACAGACAATTTACTTATTTGCAAACTGAATATAAACAAAACTATGCAAAGTAGCATATACCTTACATTCGGTCTTTCGTTATGTTTCGGTGTGGCCAGCTAATGTTTGGTCCAGATGAACATCAAATAAGATTTCGAAATCCATATGAAATATCTGACGTATCTAAAAATTGACTTAAAGGTGGATTTAATGTTTCAGTATAGTTAGATTCTCCTTAGCAATATAGTATCGAGATACGTTAAACCATTTTGTACGACATGACACATCCCTACCTATGGCCACCTCTATTAGTAACTGAGCCGGGTCGCCGTGGTCCTCGAAAGCGTCCGGCTGCCAGCTGGCCACCAGATGGCGCATCCCAGCACTTTGCTCCAGCTGAACGATTATCTTTCCATGAAACTCCGGCTTCGTTGTATCCACAACAAATGGACCTACGATCTATATAAGGAGACAATAAGGGATTACATTTAAAAATTACAAAAAGGATTGTTGTGTATGATCTCCATTGTGGTGTTTTGTCAAACTATAAGTCAATGAGCCTTAACTAAAACACTAGACATATAATTAGTGAGCATGAAGTCAAACAACAGATAATGGAAGTTTACCGTGTCATGTACTATGCCAGATTTAGTGATTGTCTTTATAATTATGTTGAACTCCTGGCCATCCCAGATATTCGGATCAATTATCTTGATGTGTTGGTGGCCTCGCGATGACACAAAGTCCATTTTGTCTGCAGATGTATTATCGGAAGATAGAGCAATCTCAAAGTCGTGCACACTGGAATCGTCAGTAACATTCCACGACAGCTCCAACTGAAACAGTCCGAAGTATATTGCAATGAGACAAGACCGTGTACTTTAGATAAACCATAAAAAAACAATGTCTTGCAATCATTATTGATACACAAATCTTTCGAGTAACTGTCTTACTTTGATTTGTTGGGGATTTTTAAATACATCGCAGCAACCAAATGTGATCATTATATTGACGTCTAGCTATTTTGGAATAGGAAGATCCAAAATAAATGCTGCCTACTTGGAATAAATAATAAAGCGACAACCAATAAAGAAAATGTCTTACATTTATCAATGTTTTCTCAAAAATATATACATGAGTTTAGCCTATACTTTTTACTTTCATTAGGGGAAAAACGTACCTACAGTATGTCCATCTTACAAATTTAGGTTTCTGCTATAGAAAAAGATAATTGATGGAGCTAATTGTTTTTTAAACAGTGGATATCTTGTATACGTACGTGGGTGTTTGAGGTCACAAATGCAAGAAGATGTGGATGAAGTGTAGACAACCGGTTACACACAGCTGAAGACTTGATAGTTGACAATGTGCCGTTGGCCTGCCGCCGTCCTGGGTATTGGTCAATCGTCGCCGTAGATACTGTAATGGCCCGGCGCCTGAAACAAACGTCTGCTGTAGCTTTTCTGACATATTATAGTGCAACTTCAATTCATAAACACTTGTGACAGTATACTGCAGCGCTTATTATGTTGACGTGGGTGGAAAGAGAACCGAAGCTACGAAGGCTCAACCTTTTTGTCCAACGATATCATATCAAGTATTGTCTAAGACAATGAACTTTACAAAATGTGACAAGAACATATTCATCCGGCCTAAATTTAAAGGCTTACATGCATTCAGATGATGGATTGATAATTTCCTCCACCTGTCGAGATGTATATACAAGCCACACCCGTCCAGTCTCGTCCATCAACAGCCCCTCTCGGGTAATAGCACCTTTTACAACTATCTCCGTCACCCGGGCAGCCACGTTATTAATGGTTACACCATCCGAGCACACCGGGATAGAATGTTGGTAGGCGTGGTTATATGCCGCCACTGTCACGTGATATGTTCCTTCTGATGGCGCGCTAAACTCAGCTGACCTTGAATATGCCTTCTTAAGCTGAAGAAATACACACAATACAGAATATGTATTATTAAGCTGGAGAAATACACACAATACAATGCGTCAATAACATTTACATTATCCATTAGTTGAAGAATGTTCTTAATGATGAGGGGAATTTATGTGCGACTGTTTGGAGTCGAAGCAGAGTGAGATTTGTTAGTGAGCCAACGCCTTGTCTTTTAGTATTTGTTCGTGCAAAAATTATTTTCTTATGAGATCTTACATCTGACATTTCTGCCTAGATATTCTTATAACGCTTTATCCACCACCATTAGATACAAGTTGTTATTAGGATCATATTTGTAAGCGATGCGATCTATAGGTAGAAACAGTGTTAGTATTTGCATTATTCTTACCGGGGACAGAGACAGATCATCGTCCGTTAATATATCGAAGTCTGCACCCGACAGACACGACTGTGTGAACGCATACATATAAAACCAGACACCACTCTCTTTATCAAAGAATCCATCCCAGTGAGCATGCAACGTCAGCGACTGTTGGAAGTCTACTTCCGGTTCTCCCTCAAATCCATCGTGCACCGTGCCTTTGTGTGGTGGGGATGTATCAATTGTGATCTGGCGAGATATTACAGTAGGGTTTTTCTTCATTGTGTCATTACCCCTTCTAAAGAGATAAGTATGACTTATATGCACATAAACGATGGCATGCACCGATTTGAAGTCAGTATTTACGCAGAAAACTTAACAGTCTTACTACAGGAAAGGATAAATGCATCAATGTATTTTAGACTAAACTGGACCAAAAGAGATTAATCTTAAAACATTTGTATGAGTATATTCATTTTGTAAATATCTGAGATAATAACTATGTAATGATGAAAAAGAATATTATAAGGAACACAAAGGAGGCCTGACTGTGAAATTGCCTTGGAACAAGCAACTATCGCATGTGTCGAGATTCATAACGTGTCAAGGTAAAATCTAGTCCATCCATCACCGTATCATAGACAACTAAAAGCAGTAATCGTCTAACCTTTATAACAGAGACGGTCTTGAGAAAAGCGAGATTGATTGCCGTCACTTCTATGAAGTAGTCACTCTCATGTACCCCTGTCTGTTTGTCCGGCTGAAGTCCTTGGCTTCCCACCGTGGGTTTGATCTGGTAGTGTTTGTGGAAACATCCGTGGTACGGCGTGCAGTAGCAACGGGCACCGCGGGCATGGCTCTTATACTTGGTTTTGCATTCTTCTAGGGTCTGCATCATAAGGCACGTGCAGGTCATACACATTAATTGTGATTTGCGGCATCAGAAATCGAACTGATAACATAATAACGACAATGCTGTGACTAATGCACTAGGTTTATTCTAAGCCAAACATATCCTTTTCATTCAAGGGCACAAAATGATATATTTGCCAAAACAGTTAGCACTGGTAAACGAGACGTTTACACGTAAACTACGGTGTTAGCAGCATAAACAATCACCGCGTTTTGCATCACTTGTATAATTAATACAATCTACTTTGTCATGTTAGCTCACGAAATTTAAACAATAAAATATTTCTACATTTAGAGTTTTGTTGATTTTGTAGTATTTTAAAATTATAACTACGAATAAAAAGATTACGTTTTGTATATAAATATATGTATACAGCTGATCGGAAAAAAGCAGGCAATAATTAAGGATAAAGCTTACTTTGCTGACGTTCTACATGTGAGAGCACAGCTAGCGCATCGTGCGTACCTATCTGGCATAACTATCTGCTTTCATAATTCATGAATGAACTCAAATAAGATTCGATCCCCATATAAACACATTTCTTGTTTCAGACACCATTTTGCTTTAGATTAACGGACAGGTGTTTCAAAGATTAGAGGTTAGAAAATTAACAAAAACACGCAAATGGAAATCTCTGTTTGATTACACTGGCACAAGCTTTCTTATAACAAGCCGACTTTCGTTATTTCAGACTGAAAGTTAGTTAAAGAACATACCGTTTCTATACAAAAAGTCACTACTCTTTTCATTTGCAAATGTTAAATGTTAAAGACAAGGGTTGTTTTGTGGTCAAAATTCGTTTATAACTCTTCAAATGTTAATTAAATATACTCACGGCTGGTTATTAAAGCGCATGACGTCATACAGTCATGGGTATGACGCAATTTAACACAATTTAAAGGGTTTAATTTCTGTTTCAGAAAGTTAGAAGGAAAATTATCAAAACATTATAAGTAAAGCTGTTATACGATTAATTAACATACGTTTGCCTCCCCTTGCGCATGCTCAGTAGAGTTACCGTGCAGGACGTCAGTCTGGGTGAAGTTATCAAAAATACGCCAGGAGATCTGATGAAGACCACTGTGGTCATCGTACGCTTCCCATTCTATACTGTTTTAGAGAAAACAAGACAATGTTAGTAGAACAGTATAAAACTATACCAACTTTAACAATAAAATAATCATAAAAAATACAATTTTTATGTGATTTTTTATTTAAAATTTTGTCACATCATGACTTTACATATTAAAACGATATACATTGAAGGGTCTGAAATCCAGGGTGCCAATAAAAATTACCATATTATTATCATATATATCTCACATTAACAATTTTGAATATGTCAGGGGATAAAAGTAAATCGATTGTGTCTCTATTTCACGAGAATTTTGACTGATTACGTTAGTTTATTGAGTTCCTCAACGCTGTGTACTGAGATGTTGAGGACATCGCCCAGGGTGAGCCACAGGCGGTCAATGATTGGCGGAGACAGGTCTATATCCACCGTCGCGGTGTCCTCCGCGTACTGACCCATAATGTCGTATCCCAAAACAGCGAACGTCAGTCGCTTGCCGTCTTTCAATTCTTCTGGGAACACCATTCTCTCCTGATCAAACAGGTCACGTGGTACATTTACGGGGACCTTGGTCTCTACTGACCGACCTTCGCCATAGCTGACGTTATACCCGACCATCACCTTGACGATGCCTGCACAACGAAGCATGAGATTTCGTAAATAAATACTTGAATATTTAAAGTGCTTAAATGGCGACAATAATCTACGAAAAGTTGTTAAAATGTCATTCCGTGTAGATAGTTCTTATTTGTATAACGAATTTGAAATGTATTTGGGTTATCATTTATTTCTGTTATCTTTGTGTTAACATAAGAAATATGCAGCATTTTAAGTGCAAACACTTACGTTGTGACATTTCAAGTGATTGTTAAAATTGTCATAAAGACGGATTAAGGGATCATAGATATATACAAGTATCTACCTGTTATGTTACATATAGCTGACACATTTTGCGGTCATAACCATATACATGTATTTGCCCTTGATGTTATGTATAGCTGACACATTTGAGGAGTCACAGCCATATACATGTATCTGCCCTTTATGTTTTATACATATTGCGGGGTCACGGCTATATACATGTATCTATCTGTGATGTTAAAAATAGCTGTATATAGTGGAAGCATGTCTAATAGTATGTTTAGATTGATATAAGGGGATCGTTAATACAATCCTACCTCTGATGTTATGTATAGCTGACAGGTTGCGGGCCGAATGGGAAGGCGTATCATCCAGCTGCCTAGAGATGTCATCCATCATAGCCACCTCGTTTAACCAGTTGTTGCTATGGTGGCGCTGGTTGATGAAGCGGCCTGGCCATGTGATCTCCACTAAGTTTGAGTCAGTGTTGATCCATTTGTTATCAGTGACGGAGTCGGCCGTGTTCACGACACATCCGATCGACCCTGTGAGGTCCACTCGAGACACGTCATCATACATAAAGATCCGACGGGAGCTCTTGGTGTTCCCAGCCCAGTCCTCGGCCATGATCTCTACAAAGTACGGCCCAGGTGTCGTCACATTTATAGTTGTTGATGTCTGCAACAGATACACGTCGGACTTTAAGTGCCTTTGTCATTTATGTTGCATGTACGATCGACACTATGTTTACCATTCTTTCATAATTACAAGTACTTTAATAAGCGCAAAATAAGCAAATCTATCTTACTACTGACATTCTGGTCGTGCTTGCAAGTAAGACGTCAGCATTAAAAAATGAATAAACATTTAATTGTGGGAAGATGTTTCTGCTTAGACAACCCGGCAACCTGTTGGTCACTTAAAATGTAATTGTTCTGTTTTGAATGACGCATTGGTGCTTAAACGCGTTCCCTTCAGACCGAGTAATCAAAGTGAATATTATATTTGTTTAAGTACCTCTGTCAAGTTGTCACTGTCGCCCTGGGGCTGTGTGCCGTTATATTAACCCTTATCATAATCACTGAAAATCATCACTGTCAAACATTATTTGATGTTAAATAGATTGTGTCTATACACATCAATTCGTTTTAATAAATACAAGACTTTTTTTGCAGTGACGTTTATTGACAAGTGAATTAAATGGCATTATTAGCGTGTACGTACTTAAGAGCAGCGAGGACATCCTTGGACATGTAGATTTTAAAAACAAACAAACGTTTAAGTCCTTGTCCTTGTACTAGAATTAACAGCTACTCAAAAAACGACTGCTTAACGTAAATTTCTCGCATAAACAAACGTCATTTTAATTCAACTCGCTTAGATATGCTTGGATACTGACAATATGAATAATATTTTAATGTATGTTGGCGATTTTTTATATCTTTATCTGTCATTTTTAAACATCAAAGGAAGCGTCTACTGCTATTAAATAATTTACAAAGAGGTAAATGGCTATGAACTATTTACTTTTTTGATTGGTTTTCTATATAGTTATACTATTCCCGCTATCAGGGGACGACCTTCATCAAAGCAGATTTGGTTACTGTGATAACATGCTAGGAACACAAGACATTAAGATTATTTGTGAACTTGTTGGCCATTCCAATTTTGCTATGCCCTTAGTTGAAGATCTACCGACTGCCATACCAAGGCAGACTTATCAATCCTTAAAGACAATTAAATAGAAAAATGTAAACAACTACAACCGAGTTTCCGCGAATTATTTTTATCCTTAGCTTGTTAGTTATCAGACCACACAGTCTTTTGAAAATGTACACAGGTAAGTGATGTCAACTTTAACGGACACCATTAACTGAGAAACCCAACCTAAATGTCCTGCCCATTCGGCGTTATAAGTGGCATTTTTTCTTCATATACTCAAGAATGTCTGTGTTAAAGGGATAGTTTATACGATGGACTCATTTACTGTTACTACAAAAGAGATGATTTAGTTGGGAGTTTATATCGTCTTAACGTAAACGTAAGACAGGATTTGTGAGTTGTGCGAAAACACTGCCCATAGAGACGAGACATAACACACAGAAAGAAAAGCCAGCTGATACCGTCTTGGAACGGTCAGTCGGCAAAAGGACCGACTGGGATGCTTAAACCTGGTTTGTGAAGTGCTCCAATCTCGCACTGCATCGGGAGTTAAAACTGATAAAATTACCTAATATATAGACAAAATAACAAGTAATAAAATAAACATATGTACACTATGTACAACAGATTAAGGCCTCGGCAACCTAAAAATTCCAAATGAGAGAGTAGTTTGAAATGAAACAGCCCGACCATGGCGTCTAATAAGAACAATTAAATGACGTCATGCAATGCCATGATAGCATGTGCAAAAAGTGTCAAAAGTGGTATTATAAAAAGGAAAGAAATCATCCGAATTAGAAAATAACCGAAACCAATAAAACAAAATGTAGTATTGTGAGGAGTAAATAGGTAATGAGATTTAAATAATATATCATAAAAAGCCAAGGATGTATCTGCAATTGGCATATTTTATATTAAAGGTACAAAACATTCCGACGTTAAACCTACTGTGCAATCTCACGTAAAGTCCACGAAGACTGCTCAAGTAGTCTTACATATATAGCACACGACTGAAGAGATGAAGAGACAAGAGATCCAACAGAGACTTCCAATTTTGGCTTTACATTACTCTTTTCATATAGTCCTAATGATCTGTAAAGTCGTCGTTTTATTTAAAAGAAATTTTAAAAGCGATTTAAGTTCTTGACTTAAGATGGTCAGTTACAAGCAATGCAGTACAACGAGGATTCCCAGGTTGTAGCGTATGCAATAAATGTTTGATAAGTTTTGTAAAAAAGTCAGAAAGTATTTTTGAGACCCTTGATTTGTGGTTTGTAAATACCATAGAAGGTAGCATGAGGTGAATCATCGCCAAGGCATGGGTAATTCACAATACTAAAGTTGAAATCTATTCTCTTGCTATAGATTTTATTAGAGACGTTGGCATTGAAATTTCGATCTCAATGTCTAGAAATGCTGCATTTACAAGTCAGTTTTTTGCTATATGAAGGGTAAGTTCTGGAGAGTAAATCAGTTGAATTATTTGAGAAAGAAAAAGGAGTGTAATCAACTTCAAAGCAGTATAAAACAAATCTGCAATTAATGGTGTACAGTTTCCATAACAATACCAATTACTTTTCTAAATGAAGTGTCAAATCATTTTTTAAAACTATTGTCTAATAGGAAACAGAGCTTATCAAACAACCGTACAATTCCACATAGTAAACCTTTCTAAGAAAGCGTTGGTTAAAGGTCATTACTTTCATGACATGCAATGTATAGACGTTGCATACGAGCTAATTTTTTCTCAATAAAAGCAATCAATTTGGTCTTGAAATCATGAGGTAAAGACGTGTACAGCGTTTAAAGTACGAAACTTGTCTAAGAATTAATAGCATGATTACGAACAGCTGTAAGGCAAGAAGTAAGTAGTTTAGATATGTAAGTGGTTGTGCTTGAGATGGCCTTAGCTATGACTCGTGACTTGTATGATGGTTTGTGAAGTTTTGGAATTCAGTGCAGTGAAGGAAGTTGTTCTTTTTGTAGTATAGTCGTCGGACAAATATTTTGCTGTTTGAAGCTTTGTCCACAGGTACAAGGAACAAATTTATCCGTTGATATTCTGAAAGCTCTGTTTTATGTGATTTTAAGAGATAATAAGCTTTCTTGGGTAAAAATAGAAGGATGGAAGCCGTAGAATTTAAGGCGATTTTTATTATCTTAGAATGGCTTTCTTCCATGTTTTGAGTGCTACTGTATCCGTGCTTTCTCTCTTACACCAGCGATAGTCAAACCGATTAATTGAATTGGCTATTACTTTACAACAAAGGTCAAAATCTATTTCACATTGCAGGCGACATTTTGGACCCTTAAAGAGTAATAATCTTAATGTAAAGTTATCGATGATGTTTAAATCTTCAGTAATGATATGGCCCCGAGGTAAATATCAGAAATGTGAAGTTGAACAATTACAAGAATCTTGAGGTGGATGATTTAGGTTAAGGTCTGCTACATTTTGGTGTAATTAAAAATTAAATCTCTAATGTTTTTGTACATCATTGGGTTTTCTTGGTGATATTTTTGTCACGAAAGATGACTGCGTAAAGATAGAATACTAAAGATGTCAGTGCTTCGGATTTTTAGAAATATTGCCCGCCTGATGAATATTGTCATTAAGACAGAGTGGAAATGGCTGCTGAAGTTTTTAATCCAATCAAGTTCGGCACTGTATCTGACCTGTGATTTTAACCATTTAGAAACATCGTAATCGAAAACAATCTTTGCAATTGGTTTATATTCCCATATTTTAAAGAATGTCCAGTAGTAAGAAAATGATTATAAAGGAAGTTCTTAAAACGACGGGCGTTACAGATTTTATATGAATGTTCTGAAATCTAATTTTAAGCGCCCGTCCCGTTTATCCAACGTACTGCTGTTAACAGTTAGTATGATTTCATGTTGTTACATAAATTATTTTATAACTTTTTCAATCAACATCACAAGGAAAGGAAAGGTTAAATATACAGGTTAATAATAATTTACAGTAGACTTGGCAGTGGAGTCACAGTTAAGAAATCTACATGTACTAAAGCAATCATCTATAGTCATTGGATATGCAGAAAGCCAAATATAAGAAACTCTGACATAGAAACTGAAATAAAGTCTACGGTAATTCTAATCCATTGACGACTTTACATACTAAATAGTGTTATATATTATAAACATGATAATCGTACACTGTATATCCTCACTATCCGTAAGACTCGGTTACACTGTTTGCTATCTTCTTACTTTCTCTTTATTTGACGCATGCCTTTTACGAGGTACTTAACACTTTAGATATAATTATGGACTTTAAACTTTGTAGTCTTGGATGCAGATTGCACACGTATTCAATATATACTTTTCGATAATGAGCATATTTTGTTGTTTTTTACCGGAAGGCCAATATTTTAGGTATGAAAAACAAAGAACGGACAAATGTGCGGGTGTGCAAATACATTGAAGTGTTCGCTTTTGTCAACATAAACAGGGGCATGTTTGAGGGGTGGGGATGTCCGGATATCATTTACCTGTGTTGGATTAACAACTGTCTGGAAGACGATAGCCTGTTTGGGTGTTAGCTGAGAGTCGGTCCCGCCCTTTGCTTCAAGCTTGTAGACATGGAAATGGAACCGACGTAACCCGGAATGGTCGTCCCTCCAGCCGTCCCAGTGAATCGGGATGGGGAACTGTAACATACAGAGGAAACGACGTTGTTTTGTCGGAATGCTTTCACTCTTTTTTCTACAATATAGCGAATTCGGGCAATGGCGTGTTTGGGCTAGTGCTAATATCCCGCTATTATGTTTGGTCCCATACTAAACTCACCACCGTTTTTACTAATGGAGAAAAGGGTGCAGATAAAAATATAAATTGTTTTCTATCGTTGACATCATGTACTATGTACACAAAATAAATCATGCATTTGTAAATAATTCTACAACTGATAAGTCTTGAATTTAAACATGTGAAAAGTCTTTCTGGCAACATTCTTTAGACCATCACATCTAAACGCATACAGTTTGTGCATGACTTTAACAATTGTTCAAATTATTAGTCGCCCTTGAGTCAGTCAGTGTATCGTACATTTTGTATTCTGAATTTTATGGCACATATACTTGCTTGAGCAAGTAGAAGATATACTAGCAAGTGGCTAAAATGATTACAACCTCTCGATGCTTTGATTTAAGATTTAGAAAACTAAACATTTAAGGGACAGTATATTCACATGTAATTAAGAGATCATCAGTAATATTAGAATACATTATCAATTGCAGTCAACAACACCTATATGTAACAATGCAAAGTTGACCGACAGAGAACCAAGTCACTTTGAACACGTGGATTTATTTTATTTTAGACTGACTAGTGAAATTGCCGTTAAAATGATGAAAATAACAAAGACATTCCAAATCATATAGAAATTGACGGCCGACAAAAATTAATTTACTTAAAACCGTCTCAAAGTTTGTAATTTTCATAGCAAATCTCTACACTGTTTTTCATCAAAATAACATTTCATTTTACTACAGAAACGCCTTGTTTTGGTATAAATAATACAATGCGATCGACATTGTATACTACAGCATATAAATGTCAAATTGCTTTTCACTAAGCAATGGTTTGTCGGTATATCTGTAGGGTGTAAACTTATGATTTTGATCAAAGGCTGTATGGAATGATAAAAATATGCGATTGCTGCTTTGGTTCACCGTATTAGCTTAATTGTGAGCTTAATAGGTAGGTTGACATCGAATACAGCTTACGGTGTGCTCATATCAGCGAATACTGATTACCTTAGCATTAAAATATGTATATACATGTACTTTTGAAATAGTGTTTTCGTCTTAGAATGTACAGTTCACATGGTGAGTTGGGAGTATGAAACATAATTAGGAATTATACATGATCGTTATGACCACCATAGAAAGGAAATGTGTGTATTTTTAATATAAGATTGAATCAAATGTTGCTAAGGTGCATGCTTTATGAACGCAGGTCACATGAGTACTCGCGCTTGATAGTACATTAGTTCGCAAAACGACCTGCCTTCAGTTTTACTTACTATAATTGTCTGACAATTGTATAGCCGAACATGGAGGCTTTAGTGTCAATTTAAACAAATTATCGCCATGATTAAATTGCATTTTATTTTGTTGGAAAGCAACCGATAGTACTGTAACGTTATAATCATGAAATGCTTTCGACAGAAATGGTTTTCAGTTTTCTTTAAACATAAGATTTTAGTTAGGCCAAAAAAAATTATATGTCTGGTTACGGTGACCCGACCGACCCTATTTTTTTCCGCCGAACCTAAACTTTTTTTTCCCGATTTTGGTAAAAAAAAAATAGCAGCAAAGGTACGAACATTACTGGGTACGAACGAAAGGAAGCGGTGCAAGCGTCTACACTACAAACAGAGATGGCGGTGGCGGACGAACCCGCGTGCATTTTAGCCGTGTTTGCCGATAAATATATTCATCGCCATGTCATCTTTCCCCCTAAAATATACGTTCGAGGATGTTTTTCGTTCATTTCTTATTCAACCAGTCAACAATTTGTCAACAAAGGCATCCAGCATGATGAACGGAGAAAATGTTTACGAGGTTTTTTATTTTTTATACATATATTGCGATATTGTGTCAGTAAAAATTAAAATAAACTGGCTGTTGCCGGGGCAATTTTTTTAAAGATATAAATGCCTGGTTCTCAATTAATATTTTAAAAAGCTGGCCACTTGTACTGGCCAAATTTTATTATAAAAATTTATCGACTTGTACTGGCCAAAATGTTTTTATAAATATTTATATAAAGGATGATGTGCCAAACAAATTGCAATGATATTAATTTTAAATGGGGGCTACTGCCCCAAACCCCTGCTTCTCTCCCCCCTAAACGTCTCTGGTCTTTTTGTGTCTTCAACATGCGGGGTCTGCTTAACTAGATTCTATCCACTGTAAAATCATATATTTAATATTATATACAATATTTTGCTGGGGTGTCAGTGCCAGATAAATTTACATATTGGAAAGGCTCGAACTTAAAACAATCATATTGTGTTTATTGTTCATTTTGCAATCTGAAACACTTTTCTAACCTTTTTCGAACCTTTGCACTAAGGGAGCCTCATTAACGGCCTATAGGGTTAATATTGTGCATACCCTTCACCGTGCAGCTATGTTACATGGCAGGTTAGCAGACAGAGGATGACTAAAAAGCCAAAAGGTACATAAAAAGCTGTTATATTGTGTTTAATACACACACAATATTGGGTTTAATACACACACGCAAGCAATTATTGGTGAATACATTTAGCTACAATGAAAAGAGTGATATGTTGTCCAACAAGCAAAACTAAAAAAAAAAAAAAAAAAAAAATAAAAATAAAAAAAATTGCCTACCTACCTACCCTATTTTTGTTTAACATGTCACAGTAACCAGACATATTTTTTCTTTTGGCCTTAATCAAGTCGGTGCTAATGTCAGAGGAATCATAAAAGTTCTGTACATTAATTTTATTTCCAATGGCATTCACGTATTCTTAACTGGATTTGTTAGAATAAATTTGAATAATTAATTATTGAACATTTTGTCTTATTAAGTTCATTAAAAGGGATACTATTTGAGTAAGCTCGCTTTTTGGTCTATTTTAAAAACGAGATGAAGCTTAATGAAAAAGATGAAAATAACAAATTAACAATTAATATATACTGTAATTGTTTCTTTTGTTATATTTTAGATTTATATTGTTTTACTTGAAAGATAAAAGCGGCATAAAGACATTGTCCATATCTTATACATAAAATCATTTTAAGGATAAAAGGTATTTTTCGAAAGGGGTAAGAATCCAACTTTGTCTTCTTACACAGTCCTGGTCAGTTTAATTTTTCCGTATCTTCATACAAACCTATATATCAAAAGGAAATAATTGCACGTCCCAGTACCTAGGATCCATGTCAAGAAGGTCAGGTCTCTCAAGTATTGGCTAAATTAGGGCCACTTTTCTACATAATGTACCCTAGACGGCTACTGTGAAAATGAGACCCTTTGCAAATAAATAGCTCACATTAAACGGCAGAAACTAAATACTCTAATCCTCTGATGCAACAAATTTAAGACTTAGAGTCAATTTGGTGCGTCGGGGGGTATTCACAGTAAATTATTTCTTACCTACACTTTACCGCAATGATACCGTTTTTATTGTAAGATGCAGACTTACACAATCGCCAGATCGGTCTATCGTCGATTTTAGGATATAATTCAATTGCGTATTTGCTTTACCAAATCGGGAATACTTTTAAGCAACATTTGCAACAGATGTAGTGCATAATGGCTGCGTCTTATATAAACTATAGATGCAATTCATTACATGTACTACATTTACGTGGAGACATTACTTTAAACATGCCGAAAGAGGTTTATTAGAGGCTAACAAGCTAAAGTGATGCAATGCGGGGGTTGTTATCCTAAGTGGCATGTTTATATAAACAATATTTATGCGAGGGTACTGTTGGAAGATACGCTTATCTTGATAAACATATCTCTTAAATATAAAACAGACAAGTGAACGTCGGTATGGACATCGGCGCTGATATGTCTTCAGACAATTTATTTACATTAGATATCTGAAAAATGTGTCCACTGTTGTCATTAATGCATTGCAGTTCTGTAAAATTATGATTAATCTGACAACAGAAACAATCGTTGGCCTTTACTGATAGTATCGCTTGTGCACAATAACGGGTTGTCTGGATTATATAGCTTAAAACTTGAATAGAAATTCAGCAGAAAAGCAACCACATAATGTTAGCGCTGCTCATTGTCTCTGATCACAGCTGCCAGTAGAGATACTTTCTGTCTGTACGAGTTAAATCTAGTTATAGTCAACGACCCTACATGTAGACACTACAAACAACTTAAATTAAACAACTTCAAAAATCAATAAATAAAAATATAAGAAGAAAAATATGATTAAAAGGGCAGTGAAAGAATACCGTCATTTACATTTGGTACGAATAGAATTTGACGTTATCTTAAATGGTTTGAAGTGTATAACATAACAGTTTACTTCTTCAACTTTCTAGATTAAACATTTTCCAAGTCCACCACTTTTATGCACTAGTTCACAATGTAAAATTACGATGTTACAATCGTGAAGTTTATGAATTGTGCTCCATTTATAACGACGTCCGAAACTACTACGTTAACTTGTCTAACAGGGAAATGCTGACCCGAGAATTTCAGCACCGGTCTTTGGTAAATTATAAAGCAATTCTTCAACACATATTAACTTACTTGTGTGTTTTGTTGTTGTTTGTTTGTTGTTGTTGTTTTGTTGTTTGTTTGTTGTTGTTTTTGTTTTGAGTTGTCGTTGTTTGTTGTTGTTGTTGTTTGTTGTTGTTGGGGGATTTTGTGGTGTGTTGGGGGGGGGGGGAGGGATGCAGGTGTTGAGCCGACAAAATAGTCGGCTACTTGAAACAACAAATCTACAGCCAGATATGTGCTTATGATCGTAACACTACTTAACAATTTACCACGTTTAAAGTAAAATAATCCAATCAGTTTGTTGGTCCTTCCTTTTAAAGTTGAAATAGAGAAATAGTAAGTGTTAAAAGTAAGAAACAGTATTAGGGACAAAATGACGGTAAAATGTATTCGATGTTCCGCATCGTCCATTGTTTAAAAAAACCCGTTACCTTGTCAACGAAGTCATGAACAACGATGGTTTCCTTGGAACAGGGGATGCCGTCCTCTAAACAATGGACGGGCGGGTAGAGATCGAACTGGATCTCTGTGGTACTGTTGACAGTCAACCCTCTTATAGAGTAAAATTCAAGCTTCGCGGACACGCCTGTCTTGTATGTGTCGTCTCGATTGTAGAAGTAGACTTTACCCCCAAACGTTAAAGCTGTTGTTACAGTCATGCTACAATGCACATTGATTTGAAGTTTAGCATATCAAATGATATCATTCATGTTAAACATTGTTCAATATAGCAGGTGTATGTGTTTTTCCCTACTCAACCTTACAGTACAACAAGAAACATTAATATTGGGAAACGATAGGGTTAGTAGTACAGTGATCGGATATGGCATGTTGCATTCGGTTCGACTATTTGCAGGCATTTGCCTTTGCAAGGGTTGAACTCCGTACTTTCAAAATTCAAGAGAGCAAAATGCAGCCGACTATTTTCGTTCACTGTACTCATAACTTTATTATTAAATGCTTGGGATAATAATAATAATAATAATAATAATAATAATAATAATAATAATAATAATCATAAATATTCTATGGGCAATACAACATTTTAACATACGAGTTGATGTGAACTATTTTGTTTAAATGTAGGATTAAAATATTCACGGAGCGCGAATTTATAATTGGATAGTCATTTGCTCCAAGAGACGCATTGTAAACAACTTTGAAGGATCACGATTCGAGACAAGATAAATTAGCTGAAATCGCATAAAAGTTTAAATGAGACAAATTTTCATTTTAAGGCCCACTTAATACGTCGTGTGTTTTTTTCACTATCTCCTTGGTTAATATTTTATCAATGACGTCATTTTAAGCGTACACTTTTACCCTGTAAACACCATTTTGTGCATTTTTCGGGATACTTTTTGTCGTTTCTTTCAAAATAAGCACATTGTTCTCGTTATTTCTCGTCTATTTTAATTTAAAAAACAAATGTTGAGGTTGAATAGTGTGAAAAAAGAAAAATAGAGCCAGATTTCCGACAAGATGGGATACGAAATCGGAAAACAACCGTGTGAAATACTAACCTTTCTATTTGATTGTTAACTACGTGCCGTATTCGTCACTGTAAGCAAATAATAATTTAAAAGTTCTGCCATGACTTACAGATCCAGATGATCAGGTTTTCCACCGTTTAGTATGTTGTTCCATGGTATAGCCAGAAACTTTTTGTCCAAAGATCTATGTTACATGTAATATTGTAATAACACAGCTTGTCTTCTCTCCACAGCTGCGTCTGGTTTCCTGCAATAAAGTGCTTAATAATATATAACCGTATGATTAATTTAAGGCTTTATTCAGATACAAGGATCTAATGGTTTTGTGTTTCTTTAAATAATTTCAGTACATAAATCAATGTCTCAAGCTTCTGATTTTGTTGTCAACAATTCTGATTACAACAACAATAGTTTAATATTTCTGTCAATTCATGTGTTCTACAGAGATAAAATCATGTATAAGGTTTCCTTGTAATAGTAGTTGCATGGACGACATAACTGTCCCAACGAAAACCTACATACAATTCACATGAATTCTAAAAACAAATTCCAGAAACCAGTATGTATTTTAAGCCTGCAAAGTCGCTTTGCTTGAATTGTAAAGGGACAAATGTGCAAATCACGTTTCCGTAGTACACTAGCTTGGTTAACTATCCAGTATTTTGGGAAGTTTGGTGATTTTTTCACTTTTCACAGATTGGTGCAGGAAATTGAGACTCTGCTAACAAGTAGAAGAATGGCTGCAGAGTCTCAATATGCCTCTGATGATAAATTTAATGCATGGAAATCATGTAAGCTGTACTCTATTGCCACTGATTTTCTGACCTTTAGTGTCAAAGAAACCACCGATGAAATCCTAGGACAGGTTGAATGGGTGACCAAACATTCTGCAAGGCCTTACAGACAATGTTAGGCCAGTTTGCTTTTCTTCATCACCACTGAACGTTCTGTAAGAAAACACTGGTGTTCCATACCTTCACACGATAAGATAAATCGACGGTCAAACTAATAGTAAGTGGTTAGTCAGGGAAGCAGCAAATAAAGCCACCAACCGTTTATGACAAAAGAACATCATAGGTATATGGCAAACAAGGTAAGAAAGCGACTTGAAACAAGACACCACAGTTTTGACACATCTGAAAAGTTCGAAAGAAGGTATCTATAACGGTCAAATATGCAGAGGAGAGGCGCAGAACCGATCAGCAAAAGATGTGCATCTAGGGCTATCAGAAACATTTAACAAAATGGGAGGTTTTAGATTTGAAACTTAATTTTGTCAGGACTGTGAGTCTATGAATTAGTGCACTAAATGTTTTCTTGTGGCCTGTATATAGTTTGCCTCCTACATCACAGCAAATATTTCATGATGACAGCTAACCAATTACCATACTTGCTCTTTATGGGACATTGAGCTTCGGAGCAAGTGAGATTGGCAACCAATCCCACCACCTTACCTCTTCGTAGCATGGCGGACATGACTAGCTTCTCGATGCCCACCTTGGTTTGTGCATTGTCAAGGTAGGATTGGAAGGCTACTGCGGGAGGCTCGACACCAGGTGCAGACGTCTTCACAACGATACTGATGTCAGACCACAATACCTGATTTGTCCAGACTTTCACTAGGGGGCGCTCAGGGTCGGGAGCAACCAACGGCGGCACACCAACGCCCCGGAGAGTGATTTCATTTGTGAGAATCTTTAACTCATCCATTGCAGAAACTGTAATGGTGTCATAAAGAATGATAGTTACATGAAAAATAACTTGCTTCAATATGTTGATGCGAGAGTCTTTTTTATTTCACTCGCTATCCAAGATACAAGGAGAATCCTAGACAAATATGGGCAGTAGTCTTTTAGTCTGAGAGTGTTACAATCATTGGCTAACGTGCCGTATAAATTTGAACCAAAACAAGAGAGATTCATAGAGCTTTGAGTGAAAATTATTAAGTTATAAACGAAAAACGGATTGGTCACACAATCTGGTAAGCATATTGTCTTTCCTTTTATTCTTATAAGTGTTGTATCGTTCTGATACATACTCTCCGAAGATATTCTTAATAAAGATATTGCCAAATTTCCACAGCTTTCTCGTACAATATTGTAAACCGAACACTGCTTACAAATATTGAACAATAACACAACGGTTGGGTTGTATACTTTAATCTTGACGTATAAGAAAATTCCCCTTCCAGTTTTAAATGTATGATTTTTTTTTCTTCTAAAGCAGGTATCTTTTTAGACATAAAATGTTATGTTATATTTCGATTTAAAATATGTGTTTTGCTATTGGGTATCGTTTGATAACAAATTATAGCATTAGAAAAACAAATCAAATATATACTTGATTGGTTGGACTAAAACTATCCAAAATATTTCATTATCTGTTTACAAACCCATGTGTAAGACTGATTTTTATGTTTCTACTTACAGTGTTTAGTTGAAAAAACACCGACTTATCCAAAATGTTCTATAAAGTTGTGCGTTTTTTATGCTGCAAAAGGTAAAATAATGTAACCAGATCGTTTTGATCATTTAGACTTAAAATATACCTTAAATGAAGTTTAATAGGTAAATGACTACCGTAGCGAGAGAAGTATTGTGTATGACGTCACAGGGTGGAAATCTACGATCACACAACCGGATTTGTCCGAAAGCGCCTACCTACAGGATTGTGGTTATAAAACTCAATAGAACATTAGTAATACGCATATTTGTTGGAAGATTTTAGTACTGACGTTAAAATATAACGTTCCTAGTAGATTTAATATTGTGTTATTCTGTTTCATTATAGTGGCTTTGAATTTTTTATATTGAATGTAGACAAATATGTTAGAATTACATGTTGCACAGTCTTTCCCCCCAAAGCCCGAGGTACAGTTGCAGTCATTTTCAAGCACCATTTTGCCGAGACACTTTCCAGGGTAACATCGACTACCTTCACGCCAAGAGCACATCTCTGTAAGAAACAAATTTATACTGATACGACTGAGCATTGCTGTAGCATGATTTTCAATAGAATTTGATATCGTAAACTAATAGTAACAACAAAGATCTTTAAAAAGAGATATGCGACGTTGTTAGGGCTATAGTTTACACAGTTTTATTGTGTTTGCGTTTTCATTGAAAATGAATTTGTAACAACAAAGATACCAACATATTTTACTTTTTACACCAATCGCTCGCTCCATCTGCGCCTCATAATTCGGAAGCTCCTCGCATAATAGTTAATAAAATTTACGAAGATGTTAGACAGTGCTTCGTGGCATATGGCAGAGGTTTAAATGAATGGACGATCAAGTGACGTTTCATGCACTATACACACTAATGCTCTAGGGAATTGATTTAGAATTGTTTATGACTTGAATAACTGTATAAACAACTATAAATCCCTCAAGGACGTTTTATAGATACTCTACAGTATATGATGCAAATAGAAATTTCTACCAATGCGAGTCGCTCTGATAGTCCTTCGGGCTAGACTTGCGTCAGCATTGGTAAATAGGTCAAAAGTGAGGTCAGACCGCAGCGCCGAAAACGCAGCATTAAATGTAAACAAAATCAGTAAAACAAAAACATACATATGTTACTTATATAATGCGCTGTACATATTTTACTCACTGACACAGTTCACATTATCAATAGTGTGCGAGTACACTTGGTAACCAGGCTGTCCATCTAATACTTCCTGTTCACAAAACACGCATGCGCTGTCACTCGCCTTGCTGCATCTCTGATGATTACAATGAAGAATGGCTGGACATGCTGAAATGGAACTTTGGAGTGAGCTTACAAAAATAACTATTTATTGTGCAAGTAGAACGAATGATGAATATATCCTTGATATATTTAAACTTATTGATACTTACTAAGCCATGTGAGGCAATCTATACCTGAAATTTTATTAGAAATTGTCTTTATAACAAAAACACGACTAAAGCAAACGATTGATTATAAAGGCTAGGTAGACAAATTTTGGATAAAATCCTGCATTTTATACTGCAACCAAGATATTAGATAAAACTGTATGGAAAGATTTACCAAAGCAGAAAGATTTAGCGTTTTAGCCACATCAAAATGTAACATGACTTGTCATTTGTCTACCTGACTACCATTTGTCGATTATTGTCTCGGTTTACATTCAAAATACCATTTTATATCAAGGATATTTACATAAAAACAATCTAATGTACATATTTGTTAAAATCGATACATTATTTTAATAAAGTTTTTTATTGCTTTTATAATGCTTTGATAATCATCCTCTTACCACTGCAGTAACCACTGTCCTCGTAATAGCCGTCGTTACACATATCACACTTATTTGGCGACACGCAGCCACCGCCACTACAAGTGAGAATTGAATCCTTGAACACGATACGGCCTTCATTTTTATTGCAGACGTTTGTGTTCGCACTACCGCGACAGATGGCTGCAAATACATCAAAGTATAGATTTCATTTTCATTTTAGAGTTTGTCGCTACTTTTTGCATAGTTGTCTTAGCTCAATTGTGACCCACTAAAATTTGTAGACGTAAGGTCAGCCCTTAAGCATGTATTAAAACGACTCTCATTTGGCAGAAATTCCGAATGTCACCGTAAACCTATTATTAAACGACCAACCTCGACCGGGCGAAACTTTCTTTTCAAAGATTATAGGTTGTTAAAGGGAAATAGAATTATAATCAAAAATAAATTCCTGTCAGAACGGTCGTGTATAATGCTGAAATCTTCACTTGGTGTTATGTTTTAAATATATGCGACGTAAGAAACGTTTTGAAAATATTTGTCATACACAGCATGATTTTTTATGATTTTTCTTACGTAGGTCGACCTATTTAAACAGTATTGAATAGTATAAAATATTACTAATGTCAGGATATGTTATTTTGGGTACATTGGTCCTTACGAGCTTATCATCTTAAAAACACAAAAGAATTAGACATTTTACGCTTCAGCACAGTAGCATAAGTTTTAAATATATTGTATTTTTTTTACTTTTGTTTTATCTGCTATGCTAAGTATGAAACACAGTGAGTGACCTAAATCGCCAGGTTCCTTTCATTATTGTTTTTGCGAGGGAGGAAATTAAGCAAATATAATCTTAAGAAGATATTAAGTTTTGCATTATAAGGATCGAAAGCGATTGTTTTTACATGTTATACAAAAGAAAACTAGAAAACAAACAAAAATATATATCATTGTAAATAAAGAAAAAATGACTTTTCTATAACTGGCACGGGAAGGCTTGTTAAAACAAACTATTGGTCGTTACTATACGGTATCCCTCATCCTTTCTGTTGATTTGGTGTCTTTCCAATTGTCCCGATTTTAGATACAATGACTTTAGTTGTATCATTGTACTACTAATTACTTGACAAGTACGATGTCAACGAGTACTCGAAAGATACTCGACTCGAGTATAATACATAATATATGTTATTAAATATCAATATAATATGTCTATGCATCGTGCATATGCCTTGAGTATACGTAAAAAAGTAAAATGGCATAATAAATAAGATTTATTTTAAATTGTATATTTATATCGTGATGTTTTGTACAAACATTTATATTATTTGTCTTTGTCATGAGCTTATGTCGTTGTCGATGGCCAAATACACGTTGTCAATTGCCAATAAAGATTTCTTGCTAATTATTCCCTGCCAACTTATACCGGCCATTCTCCTTATAAGTTTTTGACGATGATTGGCATGTCTAAGTACCATCCACAAATTGTTCTGATTGGTTCGTTCATAGCCAAGCAACCACTGGTTGGTCGTCACACATTGAGCTCTGCTCGGAATTTATATGTCCGAAATCGTTGTAAGTTAGCAAAAGACAATAATGACAAATGAACGCCAACACACTTTTGTTCCGTGGCGGTAAATGTTACTCAAAATGATTAAGTTAGAAAACGTCGACGTTAAAACATGTATTCCTTTTTAAACGCATTTATAACAATACGTATATGATTTTTTATCTAATTTTCAACAACGTTTTAAACCATTGGTCGATTTTATACATAATACTGTATTTTTTACACTTTGATAAAGAAAATAACCGAGTACTCGATGAATCGATCGGAAAATTGACAGCATACTTGAGTACTGGATCTAGTACCCATTGATTTCCCCTGTCAGTGATGTTGACAGGATCCTCATGTGTTTATTGTGATATTTCTCGTCTTTATTCATCGTTTCAAAATATACAATAAACGTATTTAAATTAGAAAAAACGTTTAAACCTCTATATCCCATTACACCATTACAATAATAATTTCTCAAAGAAAGATGAGAAGCGCTTTATCCGTCTTAGAAAACTGATAAATGGTTTTATACCCCGTAGACAAACATTATGGGGAGTGTTTATTGCATCGCATCAAGAAATATTAAAATGGCCCGTCCAGCATCCCAGACAAACATTTGCTGGGGTGTTTTGTCCGTCGGTTGTTTTGTTTTGATGAAATAACGAACCGGTACGGCATAAAATGAGAAGAATAGAAGACAAGTCTTTTACCATTGAAAATGTATGCGAATCCGGATAGCATTTTTGTAAACAGCAATTTATGGCGAATGGCCCTAGACATCAACTGTCTAGACAAAAGTTCGACTGATGTTTAACAGTTAAAGCAAAACATAGATATCCTTTCTGTGCGTATGGAATGTTGGTAATATATGACATGTCCCGGTAAGTAAATCAGTTTCTAAACTATTATAAATCAAGTTTATGAAATAAAGGACGCGTTGTTAGTACATGCATAACGCGTTCTTAAACTGAAGATATTATTTCTGACGTTCTTTCTCGTTTAAAGGGTGAGTGAAATATAAGAATGCATATGGAAATGCAAAAGAAACGACAAAGCAGTTTGTTATCAATCAATTTTATGGCAATACGTACGTTTACAGGAGAGAGACTGTGAATTCCTGTTTAAGTACTCGACCAACCATTCGTTGTAGAAATAGTGTGGCCCCTGAATGTCGTAATAACCTGGGCAACATACAGGTACAGAATAGGTCTCTGTTCTGTAAAAATAAAGAACAGTGAAAGACATCTTGGTCTGCTGTGTAAAACTGTGTTATGCTCATCTTCCGATACGAGAAATATAATGTAAAAACTAACACCTTTGAAAGTGTACTGTGACAAAGAAGTGCTCTGTAAAATTGTAAAGTAACTTCCACCTTTGCGTCGTAAAATTAACTTAACTATTATTATTTATTAGGAATATTTTGCTATTTTAATTATGTAGCCAAATGAAACGATAGACCTGTCTGTGTCCTCATTTGTAGAATAGTAAAAAGATTGCAGTTACACACAGATGTTTTAAAACGTAATAAACAATTAAGATTCGCCAGCAACTTACTCGAGTCGATATTTGTCTGAGCTCCACCAATGTCCTACTTTAACTCTGACCTTTTTCGTCCTGCTTCTGTATTCTGTACAGTGACGGGTTTGGTAGTTTCTACAAGTGAATTACTTCCATGTTTAACCAAAACTTATCTAGCTTGAATATCTAAATGTCGACATCAATCATCGGTTATTTGGATAAGCTGTGTATGTTCTTGGATTTCAACAGGCATTTTTATAAATTGAACTCTTACAATTCCTTTTTTATAAATTTAAGAAACAGGTAAAGGTAAGCCATAAAATTGACAAGCCATCATTTTCTAATGTTCTTGATTAGTATGGTGCAATATGCAAACTTTGATTAATACTTCATTGAGAATTTTTTAAGCATGTTAAATTAGTGTTCTCTGTCAGTTCTACATGGACATATGATAGGACAAATAAATGAAGAACGACATCAATATTCAACAACACATGTTTACGTGAATTTACACGTTAAGCTCGCAAACAGCATTTTCGAAGAAGGTTAAGAAACAATATGGAAAAACGTTGATTACATAACTCACTTTTACGCTCTAATAAAAAAATTGACGACATATATTCAAAGACATTTCAAAAATCTGTTTGTATAAACTAACTCGTTCATTTAATTTATCTGTTTAATTTCTATCAGTGGGAGGAGACATAATACAACTGTACACTTGTAAAGGCAGCAACTTTCTTACACGGTGACCTGCGGTGTACAAGTTCTGAGACCGACCTCCCGTCTCAGCCGAGGGGCGTTTACCAGTGTCTGCAAGCTAGGCTCATCGTAAAGCGAGGACTCACTGGAAAACGTAACAGTTGTTTTGCCGTCAACTATGTACACTTAATCTCATACTATAATTGGAATAATTAATCATTAAAACGATGAACACATTAAACATTAACACTTTATTAACACAAAATGCATTGAACAGCTATTTTTAAGTAAGACAAGCTTGTCCGAACCAAGAAAAGAAATGAATTTACATTTTTTGACAATACCAATATCTTTACATTGTTTTAATAGCGCTTTCATTTGTTTTGTTTTTGTATGTTTTATTCTTTGTTGTTGATGTTTTATAATACGGATTTCCACTTTTGTTTATCATAAAAAGCACGTTTAATTTATCCTTACAAAATTCAGTTTGTCCATACGTGTTTGCCTAAACGTCTTCATAGATTATTAAAACAGTTACATTTGTAAAAAAAAACATTTGCTTAATTGTCATTTGAAAATGTCACAAACTTAACTTCTTAAAACCCAATAAGGTAAACTTCTGTCAAGGTCGATGCTTTTAAAGGTTTTCAGTGTATGCACTTATTTAGTTGGACGGTGGTGACATAAAGTAGCGAGGCAGTCGTCGCCGATTAGTTCTGGATACAGCGATTGTATATGTACTATACTTACGGAAAAGCTTATCCTTCAGTGGTAGAGACTGACTATTACATTCATTATGTGTGTTTGTGTCGCAGGATGTTAACAATAAGTCTGTAAAGTATCGTTTCTGCCTTTCTGTCTGTTGCCTTCTATTACATTGTCCGCCAAGGTGTTTAACCTGTTAACAGTTCAAACCCTCTAACCTTTCACTATTACTTACCTTTTAACTATTAACCTTTCTTTAACCACAACTCTACTAGTCATATTATTTCCCTTGAACATTCACTTGAACAATGCACGACAACAGTAAATCTATTCACAGCGGTAACGCAGTACCGATGTTGAGATGGCCAAAGCGAGAGCCATACATGTTGTTGTTTCATAAACCATCGTCTTAGCCATTTCAGGTTCGTAAAATTTTGCAGCTAACTAGTCTAAGACGTTTGTTAATATATGTGTACCGTCATTTGTTGTATTAATTTTCAACATTGAACTGACACGTCATTAGTTTCCTAAAAGATTCGGCAATCGAACCGACTTTATACACAGGAACTGTTTTTTTAAGCAGACAAATGAATGAAATTAACGAAAGTAGACAGGATAAGTGGTGTTATGGATAATGTGTTCGACTACATTCGCGTGTTTGAATCCACTTTGCATAAACATTTTTGTGTTGTGAATTCCATCATTCTTCTTTTAAGTTGCATGTATAACTAATTAGTTAATGTTCATATATAACTACATTACACGAATATTTCTTCACTTTTAATTTGCTACTGTTATATCTACATAAGAGTCTCTCATTGTGATATTTGACCTTGTAACGCTCTGTGTAACTGCTCACGTCACATATTGATAGGATGTTCTCCGTCACGTGATATAAATTTGTAAAAGTTGGTTGTTGTTAATTCTAAAAATGTTTTAAGCGATCATAAATGAAGATGTTTTCTTTTTTACGTTAAACATATTCAGAACTTCTAGACTTAAAAGACCATCTGTGAATACATGTATTGTTTTTATAACAGCAGCGTGGAAATATTTACTTGGATTGCATCTAGTGTATTTGATGATTTAGTAAAAGCAAGCTACAAGTTTTACAACACAAAATAATATATTAAGAAAATACATTACAAATTATTGCAATAAACTCGTTCTCATTTCTGTTCCATTTGTTATATTTTTTCTCTGTAATATAGTACCAGGAATGCACGAAAATTATTATTATTCCAAAGCTCCCAAGCTATAAAAATGAGATTAGTAGGCTTTTACACACACAACATCTGTTAATTGAAAACATATTTTTTATTGTTATATGGAACGCTCACTGAAATTATCGCATGGGGGAACGCTGTTTGGTGGACTTTCTAACCCTGAAAAATACGGATCCTATTTCGGTAAACGACGTTTTATTTCATTTTTTTTATATTTATTATTTCCTGTTTGTAACTTTGATGCAAACATGGCAGAAAACGAAAGATTTGGGTTATTCCATTTGGTTATTAGAATTTCTAAACATTATACGTAATTGTTCAAGGAGAGTCCTTACTTACGAAAGTAGATAGGATTGCTCTTCTGTATGTCCTTCAATGTACCGACTGCATGGTAAAAAAACTAAAAATATATTTTAGCAACAAAACTGCCCATAGCCAGAAAAAAAGCTTGTTGTGAAATATCCTTTGGTAAGCTCAGTAAAATCTGACCTTATATACAATGTTTATGCAGCATTTAAAGAAACTCGCAAATGTTTGTGGTCAAGAGATTATGTTTTTGCACTCTGGAGAGTTTCAAATTCAAACCCTAGCCCTTTCACGGCAAGTTTTCAAAAGGACAATTCAAGATTCGGACTTCACTTGCATATGAGAGACACCAAGATTGCCTTTATAAAGTTTATAATATGCTTAAATTGTTCTTGGTCAGGGGGTTAAGTTTATAGACTCGGGTTCGGATATTTAAGAATTCCAAACCGTAATGACAAGTATTCGGAAAGATCTTATTAATGATTTGGATTATTGTTAAGAAACTTTTAACACACCAAGAAAGCACTTATAACATGGTTGAAGTGTTGATGGTCAAGAGGTTAATGTTATAGACTCGGAATTTTGGGGTTCAAACCGAGGACCTGATATGAGATTCTGTTCCTTGTCCATGACTTTTATTACATGTAAATTTATCAAAAACAGATTTATTAAATTGCAGTATCCGTCTTGAATAATATTAAAATATTTCCTTTCATAATAAGTCAGTTTGATATGCTAAGGTATTTCGGTTCAATATTAAATGACATACAATATTCCGCTTGACAGCAACTTGTATTCCTAATGCCATTTCAGTGTGTAATTATAAACCACAGTAGCACATACTTACGTAATAACATTACTTTGTTACAACACTTGTTCCATCGGGATTAAGGACATAGCAGATCGTGTGTGTTTACTGTTTCACGTGTGTTTGTCCATTTCATTTTAAATGTGTGAAGTAGGTTAAGTTCAGTAAATAATAAACATTACTCCTTGTATACCTAGATACAAAAATTGCCTGCTTCCAGCTTTGAAAATAAAAAGGAACATACCGAGAAAGATAAAAATCGTGGCATGTTCTAGAACAAATACTACCTAAACAACAAGGATTTATAAAATATGAGGCTGTTGCACATGTTCATTTTCTAATTGTCTTTGTTACTTGCTCCCATATTGCTTTTACATGTTTAACCTTTCCAGTTTTTTATCTCCTTTGCTGCTTTGCATCAAGGACATTTCTTGTTTATCGTTGACATAAAGTATATAAATTACACCGACTATTTATTGGATGACATTTCAATGTTGCAACACATTACTTTATGTAATGTGGTTGTTATAAATGGACAGTACCGACTTGACAATGGCCATGGCAAGAGCAATCAATTACTTTGCTTGACAAATAACTTCTAACCTCAATCTGTGTGCCGCCCCATATCTAACCCAGAGATCCCTGCGGTAGCCATTGCGAAAAATGTGATAGCATTGCATAGGTCATTGATTTGGTGGTGTATTCCATGATTCATGAGTATATTGGTGTCAAAGAAAATTCTACCAATGCATTCCGGCTGCGACAGCAAACTCTATGTCAAAATTGAGGTTAGACAGCTTCTCCGAAATAAAAACTTCATCGTAAGCACCGTCAATGCCTTGCAGTCAAAGCAATCCCATTGTCACCAAGGCATTTCTAGATAAGATAACGACCCAAGCTTGTATGGATGTTTATGTAGCTGATTCATTTAATAAGTGGTAACATTTTATCTAAGTTAGTGACAACCTTTTTCCATATAGTTAATTGGTTATAAAGTGAGTGTACTCGATAACAGATGTGTTTTATACTGCTTTTAACACTGCTTTATATGTATAGTTTTATTTAGTACCTAAATCCATACGTTAGACGCATTTAATACAATGTCACTATTTGACAATATCCTTGCTATCGATTATTCTGTTTTCTCTGAAATGTTCTATCGGAATTATTAACCAGGGCCTACCTCAACTTAACCTCAATAAGTTGATATTAAAAGCGGATCTTCTGAACAGTGAGATAACCATTTCTTATGGTATTGTCTTTACTAAAATGTAGTGATAACAGATGCGGTTTCAAGTTTAACATTGTTATTCATCCGTACCTTGATTGTGATTGTAGAAGTATGTATATTTACCAGCTTAGTAGGTTTGCACGAATTAGTAGTTAGGTTGGAGAATCAACTGACAGAAATCAATTATTCACTAGTTAATTAATATTAAATCGTTAAAAGGCTCCAGATTTGACAAATTTTAGAAATGCGTTGACATTTTTTCTCTCTACTGATTTTAAAACTTCGTCGTATAAAAGCAGCATATAAACAATGGTCTGATAACGTCTGATCTATGTACAAAACTGACCAAGCTAGACATGCGCCCATACTTCACACATGTGCCCAAAATATAGGTGTTGACGTTAAGCAACAGACTCACTGGGTACCAGAACTTTTCGGTTAAGTGAACCGTTGTCTTTTGGCTGGCTCGGTTAAGAAAGCCACCTGGTTTCAGTAAATGTTTAAAAGAAGCAGACACGGTTTCGGTCGGTTTATAAGACGGGTACACCGTGTAGGACCGATAGACCCTAGGTTGATAACAAATTCACACTTTTGTATATGGCAGCTGCCGATTAGACCCAGTCATGTGACGTTAAAGAAGGATTTGCTTTGAAAAATAAGTAATACAAAGTTTATGCTCCGACAAATAAAACAGCAACACTTGAAGAATTATGCTTGAATAAGTATATTCATGAGCCTTAATGAATAAATAAATAAATATCATACGATACTAAACTGTTTCATAAATCAAAAGTTCAAAACAGAAACTGATTTTAAAGAATATGTTTTCAAATACGGTTAGAACGTAAACAGCCTGCAACCTAATGTTGGCATAGTTTCATTTTTGAAAGGCTCGAGAAGATTTCTTAATGGTTTTTCAAACGCTTACAAGTTGATTTTCATTGTAAGGATAAGGACATATTACAATAAGAATATATGTGACAAAGTCCTATGAGCATTGCAACATATACAAATATTTTTAAAGGCACAAGACAAAGGTACTCACATGCACGCCACATGTAAAAGTAACAACACATCTGAGATGAGTCATTACGCAAAATGGAGCAAACCCGATAGTTACCGCCTTGGAACGGTCAGTCGGCAATATGCACCGACTGGGTGCTTAAACCGGTTTTACAGAGCTCTAACCTCACACTTCCTGAATGATTTCTCAAAAGCAAGCAACGAAGAGAAACCCGTCTTTTATAAAACATGTCTATCGTTTTCTTAGATAAGTTAAGACGTTGTCAGTGATGTAATTGAAAAATAATCCACGAGATATCTAGAAGAGAAGTAAGTATCATTTCCATTAGAAGAACTAACACAAAATTGTAGATAGTAAACAGCACAGTAAATATAACTAATTTAGAAGTATACGCGTCTAGAAATTAAAAGCTACTGATTCTGATAAAAGCTAATGAAAAGCGGAATAAAATATCTCATCACCGGCGCACAACCGGGAAATGCGTAATGTTTAGTAGTAATAATAATAATAAATAGTAAACACTCCAAGTTAGCTCATGAACGTTAGATAAAAATTGACATGATTTAAAAGAAAAAAAATT
Organism: Sinonovacula constricta; assembly: GCA_007844125.1. Classification (NCBI taxonomy): domain Eukaryota; kingdom Metazoa; phylum Mollusca; class Bivalvia; order Cardiida; family Solecurtidae; genus Sinonovacula; species Sinonovacula constricta. The sequence goes on from CM017562.1 coordinate 46,098,993, forward strand.
ACATTGTATTTTGCGCTATTTTTGTTGACTTATTAGCGAAGATACATTAAATGGGTTTATCTACGATAAGCTAACACTTTATGTAAAGGTACAAAACAAGTATTATGAAAAGTTACCTATGCATATACGCCACGTTGTATTTTAAAAGAGATGCCTAAATTATGCAGACTTATTTGAATTTAAACATGTATGAAATATCCCTTTGTAATTCTATGAACAGTTATGTTTATAAATAGTGCGCAGTATTGGAGACACTGCCGCATGCTTTGTCTCGGCATTATTGCTTGATATAATAATTATCGTTTGTTTTATCTTTATATCTTAATATATTAGAATGACTGTTAGATGCCCTGCGGCCAGTCAACGTTAATAATTAGTATAAGAAGTAGCACGTGACTTTTTACAACAAAGTATGTAATTTTGTTAAGAATGTTAACTGAGATATGTAACGTGTCCGATAAAATAAAATTCTACTTACCAAATGCAATTTCTTGTCAACAGGATTATAAGAAATCCAGAGAGAAACGTACACGCACTAGACATTGTGTTTTTGTTACATCGCTGCACAGGTATCAGGGCAGTCAATGCAGCTATTCAAATGCTCGATGTATTTCTGACTGGTCTGGGCAAGTGAAAAGTAGAAAGACTAAACATGTTTTTTCGGAGATAGGTATGTAAACCTCTGGATCTCTGTTGGGCTGATCAGTAATGATTGGGCCATTCCTAATCGCTAACGTTCAGCCAATTGCGATCGGTCTTTTTAAACTTCCTGTTGCTCAAGCTATCTCGTTATATATACGCTATCTCGCCACTTGAATTAACAGTGTCCGAGATAAGACTTTTTTCTCGATCATATTTTAAAAACACATGTTTGTAAATGATTCTTTTTTAATACCTTAATATTTATTAGATTTATTAGTCTTTTACACCTGTAACTGACCAAGGTTACGTCCATTAATAGAGGTTGGCCTACGTTTACTCCTTGAGCACAACCATTTCATAAATGATTTGATGGATTTTTAGCAAATTTTTGCTTTTATGTGTATGGCCAACGCTTTAAATCTAAAAACGTTCCATCTACACCGATGTGTATGACCTATCATGTGATATAATAGGGCCCTATGACTTACAGCGGTCGAGGCCGTTTAAATGTGTATTGTGCCTACCACTGACAATTTTCGAAATTGGTGGTTGGTACTTTAAAATATTTAATATAATAAGTATTCTTAATTTAATTGTTACTTTGCTTTTTCGCGATAAATAACATTTGCGCACTGGCTGTCCGACAAAACAGTATACAGTATGCTGCAGTCTATAACGAGCTCACTAATTAAAAAGTGGAGGAAAAAAAATCATTACTCCGTTACTAAAACTAATACCCACCTACAAGGGATAAGCGCTGTTTGGGTGGTGTAGGTTTAACCCAGTGAGTGATAAAAGGTGTTCAAATAACGGTCTAATTTATTCTGTAGTACATCGAATGTACAACGCACTGGAAAGCAGGCAAGTATTCCGCTGCAAATCCACCTCTTCCAAAAATATAGACGATACATTAGGACAAAGTTGCGACAGAGTCACTAACATCTGATAATAGAAACCATTTATTAAACATACAATTCGTTCTATATGGTTGCATTTTAACTTGAATTAGGTCTTAAACCTAAATGCCCTGAAATGTTACCTGATGCTACTAAAGTACAGTGAGTCAAAAATCAACTTCTAGTAATTAATGTTGTCGACAATCCACCCCTGTGATCTGAGTCAAAAAAACTCGAGTGCCATCCTTTCTTCGAACGCGTGCGGCAACATAAGGCTGACAGGTTGAGATGATACCAATGACCTCTGTTGTACGTAGCCTGGTGCAAATCGAGCCGCAGAAGTCAGTGAGGCCCCACGCGGAATATCGCAAATACCCCGTCCTAGTAAACGAAGCAAAGAAAAGGTCGGTAGACGATTTGTTCTAACAGTTAGCTACCCGTTTTGACCAATTGCTCTAGTGACTGGCTGATATTCTTGCGCGGCATTGTCATTCAGAAATTCAATTACCGCGTTTTATATCTTTCGACATGTTTTTTATACGCCTGTCGAAGACGGTATGTATGATGGGATCACCCATTGCGGCGTTCAGATTTTTGTTCAGAGCATAACTCCAACACTAGCAAATCTATTGACTTGAAAATTCATAGGTGGATAGATCTCGTTGAGACGAAGGGCAATGCACAAGAAACATCACCCTGCACGTCATGATGTTGGAGCTACTGCCCTTTGTTTAATTTCTTGTCCGGAGCATAACTCCTACATTATCAAAGCTATAGACTTGAAACTTCTTAGCTGAATAGATCTTATTAAGATGGAGTGCAGTATATAAGAACCATTACTCTGTACTTCATGATTTTGGAGTTATTCCTCATTGATTTAATTTTCTTGTCCGGCGTATAACTCCAACACTATCAAATCTATTGACTTGAAACATCATAAGTGGATAGATCTCATTGAGGACGAAGTGCAGAGCCCCAGAACTATCACTCTGCACTTCATGATGTTGGAGTTATTGCCCTTTGTTTAATTTTATTGTCCGGAGCATAACTCCTACATTATCAAGTTATTGACTTGTAATTTGATACAGAGATAGGTCTTATTGAGACAAAATGCAATGCACAAGAACCGTTACTCTGTACGTCATGATTTTGGAGTTATGCCCCTTTGTTTAATTTTCCTGTCCGGAGCATTACTCATCAAACTTAATAACCTATCAAAGCTATTGATTTGAAACTTTGCAGGGAGATTGAACTTATTTAGACTGATTGCAGTGCATTAAAAACGTCAATGTACACAATATGCTTTTACAGTTATTAACCTTAGTTCAATTTTCGTACATTATAAAAGCTATTGACTTGAAACTTTATAGGTGGAAAGATGTTATTGAAACAGAGTGCGGTGCACAAAAACTGTCACTCTGTTCTTTTTATTTTTGAGTAATGCCCCCTTCTGCACAAATACCATTACTCTCATGTAATTTATAATTTATGTATATTTGATGGTATTCCCCTTTGATTTTTTTCCAAATTACCCAGATTGCAATCCATAATCATGCCAGAGTGCATTGCATAACACTACGCAGCAGTTTGGCAAATAAAAGATTTTTCATGCTATTCTAATTTAAGTTCAGATTTTATTGCAGTAACCCTGAGTGCAATCCAAAACTTTGCCATACTGCATTTCACAAGGGTGCACAGCAGTTTGTTTCAAATTGCTCTATTGACGGGCTTATTTTGCTCCGCCATGCGATGCTCTTGTTTGTTTTTGTACAGCACTACTTCTACACAGGCATGACGACAGACCGTGACACCACTCAAAACACAATGTGAATAATGACATAGACCTCGCTTTAAAAAAGAGGATTGTTTTGGCCATTGGATTAATGTATTAAACATGTGCTTCGGTGTATTCAGAGTCTGCCAGTATATGCGGTGTGAATTTACGTTTGGATTGCTAATTTCTACATAATGCAGATCAAAAACTGAAATATTTCTCCGATGCTCGAGTTGTTTGAGGTGCCATCTTGTGAAATAGGAGGACTGTACGATCTAAATCACAACCAGATACAAGCAAAAGATCCAATACAGGAGATATCAATCGGAACTCCTCGGGTAATTCTGTCCTCGGGACAATCATCCCTTGAATGCATCTAGTGCAATGATACTTAAAGAAATCACGATTGTTTTGTTCGCCGGAAGTCGAAAGAATATGCCTTAAATGTAGTTCGCACAAAACATAAACAATTGCGTCGTTTGACAGTTGTACTGTTTGCTGCGCTTTGTTAATTAAACTTGGGTGATTTAAATTTGAAGCAGCCACAAAATGACGTTTAACTGGCATTCTACTATAGTGAGCTGTCATCCGAGCTGCCATCTTTGTTTTGACCTTCTGTAACAAAATAAGTCCCATAAGGGAAATGGCCGAGGTGATCTGACTACCTACATACATCCGAGAGATGATTCGTGAATTTTCCGAGGTGTTCCGATTGAGAAGATACTGCCTACAGAAGTGGGTGGGAGGGATGCGCTTAAACTGAACTCCTTTATTGTCAGATAGTTTTAGCGTTCAGTGTTAGATGTCTTGGCAGATTTACATAAATTTCTTGTTTCCAAACTAAACAGTGTATCCCTGCGGTTTCTGATACTCCTACTCGTGCTGCTACTGTTGTTGTTGTTTTTCTTCTTTGTGGTGGCGTGTTGGTGGTTGTAATTGTCGTGTAGTTCTCATATAATCACTACTTAAGTCATAGTTTTCCGGAAAACTTCACTAGACAGGACCAAATTGAAATAATTGCATGTATCTAACAGTGAGATTTCTAGTGTTCAAATTGAAATATTCGCCGCATTTATTAAAGTCTATAGCAATCTACTACGTTTCCCTGTTGTTGTTATTGATGATGATGATGATGATGATGATGATGATGATGATGATGATGTATTGTTTTGTTTAACTCGTAATGTTTTGCACAATTGACCATTATCATTTACCACTGCAATCAAGTGGTACAACATAATTTAAAACCTGTTATGTATGTCCTTATTGTGACCATTATATACAGATGTACAAATAAGATTTTTTTTTAAATGCCATTGTTTTCCATGGTACATGGTCGTTGTCCGAGTTATTGCATTGCGCTGATAAAACTATGGCCATGGTTAGTGAACGGTGTCATTTAACTGAGACTATTTGTTGTAAAGTTTCTCATGATTATGGTCTTAATCTCTTGTCTGGTTTGGTAAGTGTTTTAGTTTTGAAAGATGGCTACACCATTGTGATATAGTGCAAGAAAAACCGATGGAGCCGTACAAATAAGACATTCCCGCTTCAATCTCAATCCGCGACACAGCCAAGTCGTACGAACAGGTGATATACAGATGGTTCCTTACCTGCAAGCAACATTTACGCTTCGCAACTGCTCGACACTGTGTCTTAAAATGTGGGTATAGAGACTACTGGACAAATATTTATCTGTCAGTTTAGTGACCATTACATCAAATATACATTCTGAGAATGTAATCAGGTGAAAAGTTTAAACAAACTTAGCATGAAAACTTCTTGTTGCAACCCCGTCAGCATCACGTGTTTCCAGTCCCGTGCCCCATAGTTTTAAATTATTTGTACTTTTTCTGGAAACAAAAATCCGTTCTATTTTGCATGATATATTTTGAATACATACATGTTTATAAATATAGATACATACGTTTATTTCAGTTAAATAATCAACCCTGTGAAGTTTTATGTGACATTGTACAAGGAACATGACGAAAAGTTAAATTATAAACTTGTGATCTAAATTCATGTTTCACAAGTACGTTTGATCACGGAAGTTAAAAAAACGAAAATAAGGAACAGCGTTTAGATAAATGGTACAAACCGAACGACGCATAAATAAAGCTGTTTTTAATGCAGACTCGTATATAATTAAGAGATCATGCAAAACAGGATGACATGTAGACCATGCACTTAGAATATGTCATGTGGTGTATTATGTAAAGAAATGAGCATACTTAAATCAATGACTAAATTAAGGGTTCCTAAAACACATGTCATAAAAATGATTGATTGTACTGACTTGTTAGTACTTATTGAATATATAATGATTTTACTTCGTAATATAAAAAACTTTCCTCATATTTCTTGTATATAAATCCATTAGCTGCATGTTTTGTTTTAACGGATTAGCCTTTTAAAAGTAGCAGAACAAACAAGTATCAGACAAAACATATCAAACAAGATCATATAAAAGTATGCTTAAAATTATTATTAAACAAGAGTGAAAATACAAAGATCTAAGGTAATATCAAGTTAACCTTTTAAATAACAAGATATCATACAAAGAATAAACATGCAATTAAGATTTTAAAAGGTTTAATGAGCTATACAAAAATATACAGATAAAACCTAATTTTATAATTAATAAGATGTACTTATACTAGGTGAGCATATCAAAGGGTTCAAGAAAAATATTAATCAAAGTGCATCTTTAAACATATTTAAGCTGCCACAATGAATAGCAAACATTGTACCAAAGTTTATTTGTCCAGTGGTTTATGTTCTTGTGCAACTTTACCTAAATTGTAGGTCTCGATATTTGTGTCAGGAAATTAATTTAAAAAACGTCAAATAAAAGAATGTTGCTTTAGAGGTCATGCTAAAACTTGCTTGTTTGTGTCTTTACATCGTATAGAAGCTCTTATTTAGCAACAAACATTACCTGTTTTCAATTTCTATGTAAACGCATCATAACTATCTTTATTACAACCAATCAACAGCTTAAAAGTCAAACTGTGTCAATGTAGGTTAATTAATTTTCAAAATAGACATATTTGGGGAGAATAGTGTCTTAACTCCCTTCTTTTTTGCACTTTTCATACAATGTTTTCACCAACTTTTCTTTGCTTACAATGATATAAAAGCGTATAAGCTATTGTGTGTTTACACTGTATGACTATATTGCATGTATGTTCCACATTAAAGGCTATACAATGCAAGATGTTATTTGTATGACTTTTTATGAAATGAGTCAATTTGTGCAGTTTTGAATATTAAATATACATTCAGTTTGTATTCAAATGAAAACTTTAAATCCTTTCTTGAACAATGCAAATAATTCAGCATCACTTCGTGTGTACGGCTAAGGGTGCGTTAATGTTGAAGGCCACATGCATTTTGTTTACAGCTTCCAGTGTCCCTTTTATCGCTGACATCATCCTTGTTTGGCCGCCATCGCTGCTATAAACTCTGCAGGACGAATAAAAATAACAAATAATAATAATAATAATAATAATAATAATGATAACAATAATAATAATAACAATATATCATAATAATAAGTCATAACAATCCTAATTACTATCATAAAAATAATAAGTGTTATCATAATAATCATAACCATAATACAAAGGAGAATACAATGCGCATGAGGAGGAGGAGAGTGTGGAGAGGGGAAATCATAATAATTAAACTCATGACAGCTGATAAAAACAACAATTATTTCTTTCTGCTATTAAATAAAAACGCCGAAAATAACTAAAATATAAATCAGGATCGCAGTAAAGGTAGATAATGAATGCAATTGAGGAGAGTTTCTGGACAAATTGCATTCATTACCAGTCATTAGCAACAATCAGTAGATATGTCTGATCAATACATATAGTTCATGTAAACTTAGCACGCAATGACATGTGATTGCCGTTTTATTCCGTTGTTATTGATTTACCGTTGTCGTGTTTGTTGCCTACAAAATGTATCCTTTGTTCTTTTACTTTCCTGTCTCTGTTGATAAGTGATGATGGGAAATCAGTAAGTGCAAGTGCTGTTTTCCAGTAAGCTCTCCTCTAGGTATAGATGAAGTCAAAATGTTGTCGTATCTTATATATTATAAGTAATAAACTTCTGGTAGTTCTGCAAGCACGACAATTCCCCATTTCCTTTTGTTTGGATGGGGTGGGGTGTGTGGGTCTGAAATAATCTTGCTATTCAAATTGCACTGAGTTATCTCCCCTGTGTTTAGGTATTTGGTATATAGTATCCGTAGAAAATAAAATCCTTTGTGTCAGATGGATTTCCAGATGACCATATGGCGTGTCGAAAGTTCTTTGCTTTACATCAGAAGGCAACACTTTTTCTCTTAAATTAAACGTCCACAACATGTAAGCCATTCCATTGGTTGGAACGAAGAAAACGAACATGTGACACTAAGCAACGGATGGGATTAGCCGGCATTTTAGCCGATACTGTGCAGCGACATTTCTATCATTATAACACATGGGCACTTATGAGGTGCCCAGGGACTAAACCCGGCCGGTCTTTTATACTGACACCGACGAGTCAAACGTTATGCTGTCCCCTTAGCCCCGAGTGTTAAGAGGGAAGCCAGAACTACCAACTTTTAAGTCTTTGGTTTGACCCGGCCGACCTCTCGATCCGCAAGCCGACGTTCTCAACGCTCTGCAAGAGGTTATAACAACACATATAAAATAAATATAATTACCTTCTTTAAATGGATGTAAATTGGTAAGTTGTAAATACCTTGATAATTGATTTTGCCGTCACCATCTTGGTCGGCTTCTTTGATCATTTCCGCCACGTCTTTGTCACTCAGGTTCTCTTCAAACTCATCTAAAACAATTCGAATAAAGGAACATGTTTATAATTTATTTGTATTTAAGTTATTAAGTATTAAAAATTTAAAGAACTACAGTGTAAACTATTTATATGTATCAATCTTATCATCAACAGTTATTATATAACCTAACACACGATGTCTCATTGACAAATGCGTCTGGAATTCAAGCGAAAATGTCCTTCTTATATCAGACACTCCAAATAAGCATATTTCACTTTAAAAAGACTGCTTTCACGCATTGGCAAAAAACATAAAGATTTTTTTCAGTATACAATAAAGTTCTCAAGTTAAGTTTTCCCATACCTGCTGAAAGAAACTAAAAGCACGGATTGAATCAGCTTAAGGACTATTGGCTTACCCAGGACTCTCTTCATCTCCTCGTGCGTTATGTATCCGTCGCCATTCCTATCAAACACGTTAAATGCATCCTTCAACTCTTCACAAACACTTCGTCGTGCCCTCTTCTTGAAGTTCTTAGACATGAAAATCAAGAACTCTGGGAAATCTATCGATCCATCGCCTAGAGAAAAATACGTACATCACTAAGTTGTTTTAATTATTTCTTACATCCGCACTTAGCACTTTTGCATCACACAACACACACTCAGGACCAATGCAACATTGTACACGTGTTATTAAGCTGCGGTTGTGATCTACTCTATGCGATGTAACTCTAGGTTTGTCTCAGGTCAACTGGAAAGCCTGGTATAAAAAATTTCACTTGTGACTCGCCCCGCGCGGTGAAAAAACCGGCGGGTTGTACGTAGGAATACCCCGTCATTACCGTGAGAAGCATTGTACTATCTTCAAGTGACGTAGATGTACACATTGACGTGCCCTAGCTTTACGTGAAAAAAGAACTACTCTAGTTGCTAAGCAGCTTTGGAATGGCTTAATTTTTCCGTCTTGAAGACCACAGGATCTTTGACAAACAGCGATTGTACATAGCAAAAAGAAGGAATCAGCATTGCTTAAGCATCTGTTTACTTATTACGGCACCCATTCTCAAATCTATAGTCTGCTTTACGTTTAACAACTATAATGCTGGTACTCACTTTGACTGTATTTAGTTCTCTCTAATTAACTGCACCTCGATATATTCAAAGGAATTAGTTCAGTGACTAAAACGAGCTCAATAATAAAACTTAACCCTTACTTTACTATATCTTGATAGTTCTCTATTATTTTCAACCACGTCTGTTCAACGGCCGATAGAATTTGACATTATCAATGTACATTATGCGAGGTGAATCAAGTTATATTGTATTTTACATATTTGATATGTATACTCATGCATTGTCGCTTTACAAATTGAGTTTAACAAAGCAAGTTCAAGTTTAACTTAGTTTGTTAACTCAAATTGTTTGTAACAATACACGATTATGCAATTGGTACACACGCAAAAAACAGTTTAAATGACAATTTAAATGACTCGGTGAACATGAGACGAAAAAGCATTTAGATTAAAAAGCTACAGGACAAAGATACACAATTTAAGGAGGTTTTTTTTTTTCAAAAAGCTGGAAAAAGACAGTGTTAAAGTCTCAACAATATAGGTATACAATGAATTTTCTTATGAGCTTTCCATATAAAAGAAACGTTAAAGAAACTTGACAATATAAGAGTTATCAAACGACAGTTATGCTTTAAAATATGAGCTAATTTGATGTGTATTAATTTTTGTGAACAAAAGACTAACAAGGTATGAGTTTCTGATATTAAAATTGCAACTGTTCTCTAGAAATTCAAGTAGAAATTGCGGATATGGCCGATTTTAATTAACTTGAGCTTTTATCTCAATGGCCTAGTATAATTCCGAAATGCATTAATCAAGGAAAATAAGTTGCATGGCAAGGTGAAGCAATATATATAAATATATATATATATATATATATATATATATATATATATATATATATATATATATATATATATATATATATATATATATATATATATATATATATATATATATATATGCATACTTCATGTTTGCTACACCATGCCATACATATATATATATATATTCCGAAATGTATATATAAATATATTCGGATCTCGTGTGGTTTTAACTTACCATCTGCGTCCAGCTCGTGTATCATTCTTTCTATCTCGGAATCGCTTGGATTGTTGCCTAGAGAGACAACAATATCCTTGAGCTCCGGAAAGTTTATGAAACCATCGTTGTTCTTGTCGAATAGTGCAAACGCGTCTTTTAGTTCTGCCAAAGAAATAGTTGCATTAGAGGATAACGCGTCAATAAAAGCGGAATATATATATATAAACAATTGTATCTACACAGTGTTGCAGTTGGTGATTGTACGTCTATCCTCTCCTTGTCCTAATTGCATTACGAGGAGCAATGTTCTTTAGGTTAATAAAATAGAGGAATGGACTTATTATATTCGTGCGCGTTTATTGCAACAAGATGAATTATGCTTGCAGTTGCAGCTGTGTTTACATTAGCATATGTTATGTGAATCAAGATTAAATAAAAATGTAGTAGACGGTATATAACGAAATATTCTGGTTGAAACATGCCTGCGCGACAAACACATTCCTCTCTGATATCAAAACTGGTAATGATTATATCTCTTTGTCTAAATTGACACTACGCTTTGGCCAAATACACATGATGTGGATATTCCGTTTCAAGATATATATGACCATGCATTGCTCCTAACTTTTCGTGATAATGTGATACATTATAATTCTACTGATTCATACACTGCTTTAAGATTTTATATAATTCAATATTGAAATATTCCATCAATGATCCCTATAAGATCGCAATCATCATTTGGTTATGCTGATCGTCAGTGCGGATGTCTCACTAGATCCTGGGCTAGAGAAGAACCCACGTGGAGGGTGTGCTTAACCATTTGCCAGGACCACCGAACACTTCTTTTGAGAAACATGTGAAATGAGACGGCATATAAAATGCGCTCATGTCAAGTCACAGGATTATACAACCATTGTAAATAAGAACCAGTCACGGATCTGCTCACAATGAGAAAATGTCAATTTCTCTAATTCTTTTTGACACCACCATACAATCACTTACATCTGATATAGAAATCTCGCACCGTACCGATGCCAGTGATCAGTGTTTTCTTAGAACTTAGACATTGTAGAAAAGATCATCAAAGGAACTTCTTTGTTGCTCATCTGACCATAAATAGCCTGTTAGACGAATGCTGACCTTTTTCTTTCCGAGACAAAACTTGATCATTCATACCGGGACACGTTCTTAGAGGTTTAAGACTATATGCTTCACAGACAAGATCGGAACATATGTGGCGGTGGTCTTGAAGTGTTTATATGCTCAAACATTCCATCCAGAAGAAGATGAGACTTGAAACATTCTCAGTTGGAAAATATTCTCATTGAAGTGACAGTAAATCAAATTAGGTGGTATTTCTTTCATGTGTATCGACCACCATGTGTTTTTTGAGATCATGGAGAAATGCTTTGATAAATGCGAGACGCTGTTTGATCCCCAGGTTTTGTTGGAAATGTAAACTTTGACTTGTTGTCAAAAAAAAAAAATGCAATCTCTCGTAAACTGTTGTGAACTATTTAACCTCAACTACATTGTTAAAACAACCGACATGTTAAATGGAAAGCTGTTCCCTCTCTTCTAGATGTATTTCTAACAAATTCAAAGGATCTCTGTTTTAGAACTCTAAACTTTTCACCAGGTGTAAGAGTCTGCCACAAAATGATCCCTAATCATATATACGACAACTCCATCTTACTAAAAACCGATTTTTTACAGACGTTTTAGGCAGTTTAGGCGGATAAGTTTATTTGCACGACTTGCAAGATATCTGTTACTAATGTCTGATACCAAATAAGGAACACTCTGAACTGCATATAAACCAAATATACGACCAATTTGAAAACGATATTGTGTCGGTAATCGACAAACCTTGCACCACTAAATAATTATATACAACAAAGAAACCATGCCAATAAATAGAAAAAGTATTCGAAAAACGTTTTAACTAAACGGTATGAACGTAGGGGGAAGTCTGCAATTTTTACTAACAATTGAACCTTATTTGTCAAAGACAGTCAACTTGAAATCAACAGAAAATTATTCTTACTGAAAACAACAAGACAATTTCGAAAACTGAAGAAGTAGCTAACAGCTTTAATTCCTATTAGTGTAAACGTTGCAAACGATATTGGGAAAAGTTATGCTTCTCATCCCAAGACACCCCCAATCTCATCAAAACCAGGGACAGAAATTTTACCAAAAACTTAATTTCTAGAAGGCAAACGGTGACTTTTTCCTTAAAATAGTTAAAGGCTTTAATGTCAAAATTTCAACCGGTAGTTGACAAAATATCCGCAATACTTAATGACAGAGCACTCATTCCTCATTTCACAGATCTAGTAAATATCACTGAATCTGGAGTTTTCTCTAACAGGCTAAAAGAAGTTATCCCAATGTTTTAGACAAATGACCATTTAGCTTAATCAAATTACAGACCGGTTAGTATCCTAGCAACACCTTTGAAAATCTTTGGAAAAAGTCATCCCTTTCAGCTGTCAGAACATTTTAGGAATATCTTGAGATAGGTTTCTTTGTACGTTTCATAAAGGTCGTGGATGTCAAACAACCTTATTTTCAGACTGTTGGAGTACTGGAAATATGCGCTTGACAAAAACCATCATACTGTAGCTACGATTATGGATCCGTCGAAGGATTTTGATTGTTTGCCCCATGAAATTCTGCTATCTAAACTTTCTACATAAGGGCTTTCAAGAAAGCAACAAATAAAAATCGGCGAAACGATCAGAATATGGGCTTAAGTTACCAAAGATGTTCCACAGAATTTCATAAATGATATCTTCTATTTCATTAACATATGTACTTTCTATAACTCTGCAGATGACAACTTCTTATCGTTTCACATCCCAAACTTTAATGTCTAGATTACAATCAGAAAGCAAACCACTAACTGACTGGTTCCGTGTCAATGGTATGCATGCAAACCCCAACATATTCCTGGATATTGCTGTAGGGAAACCCCATTCTATGTCTCCAACACCAACTTTCTTTAATGATACGAGATCCTGATGATGAAGTAAAATTGTTGGTGTTTATATTGACTTTAAATCGTCGTTTGACGCTCATTTAAAAAGCTTGCGTAAAAAAAACGTCATGCAGCTACATATCCTTAAAGAATTAGTAAACAAATGCATCTGAATAGACTTGCTGTTTTTCATACATTTACACTCTTCCAGTTTTAATTTTTTGCACCTTAGCATGGCATTATTGATCAGTATCAGATAGAAAGGGGAAAAAAGGGATACAAGTTTTTAGATTTGTGTACGATGATTACAAAATGCCGTATAAAGAACTGTTGGCATAAGCAAAAAAACTTCCGGCTCTACATATTCGCAGACAGATATCACTAGCTACAGAAACCTTTTAAATGTTAATTAACTTGGCACCTCCTTTGTTTCAAGATAAAGTAGTAAAGAAAGAATCTTAATACAAGTTTAGATGTTCCAGTATTCTACAAGTTCCAAGCGTAGAATTGGACAAGGATCATTCAGGTTTGCTACACCTTTCCTGTGGAACTCACTCCACCAAACGGCTGACAGTGCACAGACTTCAATATTTTAAACACTAGGTTTCCTTTTGGGTTGGTAAAGATTGTAAATGCACCATTTGTCTGCGAAATTAGGTCGTTAGATTTATTGAAAATGATTAAAAATGATTAAAAGCTGTTAGGGTTAAATAATCTTTATAACACCTTTTGGGGTTATTGTAGCTCATTAGAGCTTATCTTATTTGTTGAAATCTTGCGGACTCAAAATAAATATTATTTTATTTTATCATTTGAATCGGTTAACCGATCGAACATCAGCGAAACACCGTTGAATTTGAAAACATGTAGATACGATCCAGATATCGGCGTCAATACTGTTTTAAGTGCCATTTAAGGCCTATGTCACATAATCCGACGCCTGGTCAGCGTCTTCGATTTGTAGGCATATATCTACGTGTACAAATGAGGCGATGTCCCCAATCGGGATTGATCTAATGGTAAGTTCAAAGAAATTCGGCGCCTTTAAGTTATGCAAGCTCCCCGACAATCGACAAACGTTCGACGAGTGTTCGGCACATGGTGCCAAACATTATGTCTTTTACAAATTGGAGACAAATCGAGGAGGCCTTTAAACATGTTCGAAGTCTCAGTGTGTTTGTTTTTGCTGAATAAAAAATATTTAAAATGGTTTTGAAATGAATTAAATAATTGCAAACTTTTGGCCAGAAAACAATTGATCTTTACATATTTAATAGAGATGTGACGTTGAAATCAATTAGCGAAACCATAAATATACCGGCAGATTAGTATTTGATTTCAAATCTGTTTAACATAAATGATCACCATTTAAAAATACTTTAAATATATTAGAATACAGATGCAAACCGTATCTTGTTGATCTGAGTCTACACTTGTTACCTTATCTTGTTGTATGTGTACTTATTATAATAAAATAATTAACATCGCTACATAACAACTTTTCGTGTGTAGCTTTATTTATTTGAGAGACTATTTTTACCTGAAATTTCGACTTCTGTCAATTCATCTGCCTGAAAAGAGAATACATTGTTGTAATGAGATATATGGATGCGATAGAGTGTTAGTTTAAACAGCTAGACGTAAGTTCAATCTTTTATCCAATTAACCATATCTTATTGGTTGATGATATGACTTGAATAATATTGATCAAGATCAAATTTTAGTTTTAAATTTTCTACAGTGTAACGCATGCCGGCGCACTCCAACGGTCACCCATCCGTACACCAGTCACGGTAAACGTTGTTTATTAACCGTGCACATTTGGATGATGCACATTTGGAAGACGCTTCAACCGCATCGCACAGGAGAAGCTATGCTGGTTGGAAGTGCTTATACGTGTATATCTACCACTATGACTGTTAAAGTAACTCCCAAAAACCACGTGATTATAGTGGAGACGGTTGTTTATGTCTATGGAGTGACGTCAATCGGAACTACTCGGATAATTCACAAATCATCTCTCGGATGTATGTAGGTAGTCGGATCACCTCGGCCACTTATCTAAATGGGACTTTTGAGAGAGACATCAAAACAAAGATGGCAGCTCGGGTGCCAGCTCACTACAGTACGATGCTAGTAAAACTTCAATTTGTGGCGGCTTTAAATTTAAATAATCCGATTTTAATACACCCAGCGCAGCAGACACAGAGCTATCAAACGATGGCAATGTTTATGTTTTGTGTGAACTACTTAGGTATATTCTTTTTCCGACTTTCGGCGAAAAAAAACGATCGTGATTTCATTATTATTGTACAAGATACATCCGAGGGATGTTTGTCCTGAGGACGAAATTACCCGAGGAGTTCCGATTGGGAGTGACGTCTACACGTTAGGAAGCGATCCTATTTTTAACGGTCATGTTTATTTTATTCCAGCAATAACATGACCTCATTGTTATATTTCTATTATGGTGTCTGTTTTCTTTTGTTTCTTAAACAATTTCTTCTTAATCTGAAAAAATAAACAAAAGATCTGTGAAAAAAAACACACAATTAAAATCTTACTAATACCAATTGTTGATTCTTATTTTTCACACGACAGCACTAATTCGTGTGCAAGGGCAGACTGCACTTATTATCACAAACTTCTACAGACACATTTTAATAAATGAATATGTAAAATGTCTTCGCCATTCAAGTTTTGTTTGGGATTTAAACTGTTTGGATGTTATTTTATTGTTACTATGTATGCCTATTTAGTTCCAGCGCACTTAATACTGAAATGGACTGACAGTTCGAGATTGGTTCGCAAGCTAATTCCCACGCATATTGCACTGTAGTTGAGCCTTTTCCACCAATTTTGAAGTTCCAGACACTCACGTGACCTCGGTCACACAGTGCTAATGCAAAATGTGCCAAATATGAATTTA
Source organism: Sinonovacula constricta (assembly GCA_007844125.1). Taxonomy (NCBI): domain Eukaryota; kingdom Metazoa; phylum Mollusca; class Bivalvia; order Cardiida; family Solecurtidae; genus Sinonovacula; species Sinonovacula constricta. The sequence goes on from CM017562.1 coordinate 46,115,134, forward strand.
CAGATAGATATCTAGTTCAGTTTGTTTTCGACTGAAATTGGTGTGCTATAGATAACATAATGACCAGCAAGAACATTTTTAATGCGCCCTGAAGTACATACTTGGATCAGTGCATTCAAAGTAAGTGAGCATATGTACGAAACAATATCAGTATGAATTAACATTGTTATGACAGAAAGAGACCAACAATGACAAGCATAGACCAAAACTTCGGTACCTGTTCTTAGTTTTAAAGAATAAATTGTTGTGTATGAAGAATATTTTATGAATGGTTGATTTGGGTGATGATTTATTTTTTAAAACTGAATTAAAGTCAGAGACTCCCAAACGTAGTATACCTAGGTGTAACCAGAGAGACCCACAACAGTAGTGTAGTGGACACAGTTCTAACCAGAGACTCTCAAAAGTAGCGAACCTAGGTCTCAAAGTGAACCTAGGTCTGACCGGAGACCCACAAACGCAGTGAACATGTCTTACCAGAGGCCCCCAAAAGTAGTGGACCTAGCCCTAGGACCGGGAAACCCCAAGATGTAATGGACATAACACTCACCCGAAACCCCCACCCCCCGCTCACACGAACGTAGTGAACTGAACTTATAACCAGAGAACCCCATAAGGTAGTGGACATACCAAACTTATCTACGACCCCCCCCACCCCACCCCCAACAACCACCACCAACAACCACCACCCCCATACTTCTCACACTTCTTCACAGTAAAGTTTTGTGTTTAAAATGTCTCTCCTACTCTGCTATTAGGAAGAATACATTCATGCACTTCTAAACCGTAAAAAAGAGTAATCCATACAAAAGGCTTTCCTTGCTACACCTCATAAGTGCCCTTGTGCTGTAATACACTAGATAATAGGACGTGCCGGCATTATAAGTACATTTAGAAGAAATGCAAGAAAATCAAAGCAAGATCTTACCATAATAAACAATCCTAGGTGAAATGGTTACAAGGAGTAAAAACAGTATAACACACACGAGTAAGATAACTCCGTATATCGTAGCAAGAAGAAACCGTTGATCACGACTTGTGGCAAATCATCAGTTTGGTACGAATGAACAAAATCAGTCAATTGTAGCAAAACCGTTCATAAGTTGTTTTATAAAACTCACCATTTATAATAGGTGACAAGGTAAACTAGTGTTTGTCATACACGAGATAAACCCGTGTAATATTAGATGTGTTCTATTCAGTGAATGGTCGCCTAGAAATAGTTTACACACTTTACAATTTACTGTACTTTACGATATAAACACGGCGGCATCCTACTATGCAGTTATCGTTCATTACACTCACATATAATTAGCCGATACTGTAAAAGGTTGACACAACGATGGTAAGCGGTAAAGTAGTTTACGCGCCATAAAGGATGAGAAGAGTAAACAATCAAGCCTCGGGCTTTCCTTGTTTGAAAATGATAACAGGGGAAATGGTTGTGAACATATTTTAATAGAATAAGAAAGCACTGGTGCAAAGCATCAAAGGTCTCCATCGAGCTCCGGTTCAACAGTGACCGGTACATTTATTCAAATCGTCCAAGCTCGTTGTTATTACTGATTTAGAATGCCGTCCAACTTTTGTAGGCAGTCAGATATTAAAACCCGTTTAGTTTGTTTGCATTACTAACCACGTGAAAGTTGTATCGTTGTAGCCTCATTCATCAATACATCTACACTAGTCTGAATGACTTGTTAAATTACAGGTCCCGTTCATGGGGAGATTATTTTCAGTAAAACATACTATTTCTGCTTACCCATTAGATAAAGTCTGTCTTTACATGGAAGCAAACTATATTGCCGTTTTCTATAACCCTTCCAGCCAGATTGTAACCACAAATGATGCAGAAAAATAAACCATGTTAAAAAAAAAAATAACAACAGAACACAATGTTGAGAAAACTAGTTTCATTCTAAACTAAATGTTTGATTTTCATGTCTTAAAAGTTTGATAAGTACACATTTTGAGTATCATGGTTGACAAAAAAAACACTAGAATTTCGACAAAAACTTATTAATTATTTAAAGAGCAATAAAGAGGAGCGAGTTGTCTATTAACGAAACTAAGGAGATTGTTGGCCTCTTCCATTAGTGAATAGTGTAAAGACGGGCAGATAACCATGACTTTTAAGGAGTTCTCCAATACATAACCTTAGTATAAAAAGATACAACCAAACCTATTAATAAAACGACTGATAATACGTGTTTGATTTCCAAAATAATTTACGTCAAACTGTTGTTGGTTAGAAGACGTGTAGAAGTAATGAATTGTCTTTGAATGTGATGGAAGAGGTCAGAATTTAACAAGTGAACAGAACATCATTTTACTTTGACTTGTTCATAGAACATCGTCCTGAAATTGCAATTTAAACAATTCAAATACATAATGTATTTGAACAATTTCAAGTCACAGGTGAGCAGGTAGCTATATTTTAGCTAAAATAAACAAAATCTAATTTAATTCTAAAATCCATAAAAAATAAATTTTGACCGAAATTTCAACGCATGGAAGCGGCGCACTTTGTTTACAGTACAATATGGCACCATCCGTAGGACAGATTACATATAGACGCCGGAAGCATCCGCGGCGACAATAATAATAATAATAATAATAATGATAATAATAATAATATTAAAGCCAACTACTTACGTTTTGTCCTAACGTAATAGAACAAATATTAAATATCAAATAATAAAATAAAATATTTCCACTGTTCGCCTGACATCTACCCACTAATCACTGCAGACACCATGATAAGGATTGACACTACTTGAGAAAATAACAAGAAAATTGCACTGTTACCAAGATATGGTTGAACCACAGTACAAAATAAAGTAAAATAACTATCAACTTTCTGTCTGAACGACCCAAATAAAAGGGTTTTACAACATGTAGGAAGGTTCACCTAAATAGAAAACACATACCGTACAATTGATTCTGTAGCCCGCCAAGTTCAATACAATATGCTTCCGGTGAAGGGGGAATGGTCCATTTTGGGGCATAGGAGTTATTTGCCTTATCCTATTTCTGGATTCAACATTTGTACACACGATAAAATAAAGATTATCTTAAAAAATAAATCCGATGTTATAACTTAAACAACAGACTGTTATTAAGGAAGAACTGTCCTTATTACAGGTTCTCCTTCTGGTCGAGTTACCATTAATTTAAGGAAAACTAATTGATACAAAACATTCCAAAACGTATTCTTTAACTGCTATTTTATTTCCAACAAAGAATAATTTTAAGCTGTTCCGGTTTAATTTATTTTCGCTTGCTAAATGCAACTACTATATCCTAATCACGTCTTTAACCAGTGGTCGTCGTTTTTTGTCAGATTGTGAATATACCATGACGGTAAAACTATCCTGTTTAAAATCTTGAAAGACTTTTGGTAAGGAAAATCAAACTTGTAATTAAAAGGAGGAAAACACCTGTTACACTGAATCTAATAGTTGAAAGTCACCCGATTCAATTGGGGTAATCATTTTCAATAAGAATAATTTTAATTGGGTTAGCTTTTTCAATAGTTGACATTGTAGTACCATCCTACCATATGGTGTTAGGTAAGCCTATTCAACAGATTCTTGTATTAACCACTGTGATGACGCGTTGTGGGTGATGCGTAAACCGGTGTTGGCGCAGATTGCAGCAGCCATTTAATTTTAATTTATTGTAAATACATCTTCAATACAATAGTTTTGTCCCATTAAATGCTGATTTTTCTTCTCTTTTGTTTGACGATTTTATTTAGTCGTTGTGATATTTGGTAGATGTTAATTACGAATAATTTAAACTGATGCAAACATATGTGTTCCACATTGACAGGTTAGCAAACGATTGAGCCCATTAGTTCTCCAAACAAGCCATTTGTAAAATAAACCATTTTTCTTGACCGACTGTATGTGAATATTCGACGAGTTTGTCAAAGGTATCACTATTTCGGCTCAGACATTTATTTACTCTTACATTACAGTTACATTCAATTGTATTGTCTTCGCGCAACTTAAGGACGGCAAATTGAGAAACAGATTTTTTAAGAAAATGGACAATTAGAAATGGTCGTTGGTGGATTCCAAATGTTTTGTTTAAAATGCGGCTCTAAGTGATTATTGCAAACAAATCAATTAAGGTCACCAATTAAGCACTGTGATTACGCTTCCATCTTGAAAGGCCTTAGCTACCCTTCTTGGAGTTTTATAATATCAACAAATAACATCTAGTGCTATTTTTTTCTTTATTTTCACGAGAATTAAATGTGTGAACCTAATAACAAAGTTGCAATTGCACAACTACACCCTTCAATAACCGGGCGGATGCTCCACGGACTGAGGTTACTGGGCTGACTACGCTTTTCACGTGCGACTTTATTTTCGTTCTGGGTGTCTGATCTTTTTTCTCGCCTGTTAACAAGGGATAAGCTCATGTGGCGAATTATATTTTCAGTAATTTATATAATGCGACACACTCTTATTTTCTCCAAGGCTTATATACATTTACACATTGTTTTATTGACTAAAGTACTTTATATAGAGATTCTTTAAGTTTCACAAAACCAATGCTGCGTGAAAGAATAAAAAAAGGTTTAAATACGATAGGCTAAGACAGTATCCAGGGAATATGTCAAAGCTTTAACATTCCAATCAGCGACTACAAGTCATCATCATCATCATCATCATCATCATCATCATCATCATCATCATCATCATAATAACATCATTAAAAAGATGTGAAAAGTGAGTAAGCTGGAAATACTATAAGAATCATACTATAAGAAATATCTGTGATCTCGTAAGGACATTTAACGAGGTGCACATGGACGGCTAAGTCAGTGCGTTTCCACTGGATATGCTCATATATCATGCGTGAAACAAATTGTACACACAGTCTACAAGAAATACACAAATTATGTTCTGCTTACAATCATAATAAGTAATTTACCGTTTAAATTTTAATGCACTTTTATAACCAGCCTCGCAACTCAACTCAACTCAACTTTATTGAACTCGTTACCGCTTTCAGCGATCAATGAGCAATTTAGCATACACAACATGTACAAAAGCACGGGAAATCAATGAAAAATACTATAACAACTGTGACGTCACGTGTAAGCAACGTGTCTCATGATCATAGTTAAATTAACACAGAACCTCAAGCAATCTCCAGTAATATTGTATAGTTCCATATATATATAGCGTCATGGTATAAACGTCGTTACTCATACCATATGGTACAATGGTAGTAGATGTACCATGTTAAGTATTGAACGATAACTGCGTAGAAGTATGCTATCAAGGAAGTCTGGATTTCTTTCCCCTGGTATGTATGTAAATAACCAGCATATATCTTATCAGCACACAGCACGTTCAAGGCTACAGCCTGCCGTGTAAACAACCTGCTCGCTAGACATTATCATCACATCACACCATTAACTCCTACTCGCTAAACGTTAAACCTGAACATGGCTGATCACTTGCAACGGCCAGAGGACCCGGAAAAATATCCGGGTTTCACGGGTGAATGTCACCCCGAACCGTTTGTAACTATGCCACCACAGCCGTCGGAAAAAAAAACCGGGACAGATGCCACCTGAGAAAGTAAAGGAGTATTTTGAAAATGTGAGTACATTTTACCTACATTATTAGTATCATTACATCGTACACTCGTTTTAGGATTCAGGCATTTTCAATTAGTCCTTAGGTATATTTGAAATATACATTACGTTCCAAAACTGTCAATTATTTAAAAAGAATGGTAAAAAAGAGAAACAGTAAAGTTATTCCAGATATTTAGTAGTCTTACTTTTACTGAGTAAAAAACACAACCAACGTGTGCATTTATGACGGCATGGCATACACAGTCTTAATCTTAACATATCTAAAACAAGATATATAGAGTAAATATATAAATATTAATAACACAATATACATTGTCAGACACACTATACTACAGAAACACATTATAGTAAAAGTATTCATTTTCTATCATACTCTTCACTCTTTTCGATACCAATTTTATTCTGGTAATATGCATAGCGGTATACATGAAAATACAGCCATATTTTACATAAATTGAATACCGATAAATCCGTCAAGCATAGCGCTTTGTTTTATGCCAAATTTAAAATAACAATTTAAAATTTTAGTTTATTTTCATAATTCATAACTTTTTATTCAAAGTTTTTATTTATAACCTTCATGGGTAAATTTTTCAATGGTAGCGATGCATAGTTATTTTACCAGGTTAACCTAAAGTGCACTTTAAGTTCCTTGGCAGATCATTCTGTGCCAACAATGCATGGGTTATTTCACCAGAAAAATCTAAAGTGCACTTTGAGTTCCTTGGCAGATCATTCAATGCTAGCGACGCATAGTTATTTCACCAGGGAAATCTAAAGTGCACTTTGAGTTCCTTGCAGATCATTCAATGCTAGCGATGCATGGTTATTTCACCAGGAAAATCTAAAGTGCACTTTCAGTTCCCTGGCAGATCAATCAGTCCCAACGATGCATCGGTTATATAACCAGGTAATCTAAAATGCACTTTGAGTTCCTTGTCAGCGATGCATGAGGTTTTCACCTCGAGAAGTTTACAGTTCACTTGAGTTTTCTTTTCAAACAGTCCCAAATTTATTGTAAGGGAGTTTAATTGGATGGAAAAAAACACGCACCTAAAAATTGGTTCCTGATATACCACCGCTGTAAGCCCTTTAAACTACTACATTTCTAAGAATTTAGTTCCTAGCAATCAACCTTTCAAGAAATAATAACGTAACAATAGCAAACTGAAAATTATTGCATATGTTTTAACATATTTTTGAAATATAAAATGAATTGTTCCCAATAAATAAAATTGGTAAAACTGTCCATTTTCTGCAGTCGCTTCCCATTATACAATTTACCATAAAGTTGTTGTGATAATACGATATAAACGAATGTATAACAACAAAAAAATATGTTACATGCTATAAACAAAACGATAGAATTTTACTTTATGTTTACGCTTATACGTACATATGCATCACTGTCTTTGTGAAGAACCTGTTATTGTGAACAATGATAGAAAGCAGACAGTGTCTATAATTCTTGAGCGCGTTCACAAAGATTTGTCGCCCAGTCTGGTGTTGACACATCAAACCATATCTTATTCCTACCACAAACTGACTGATCACCAACAGTCACGTGACCAATACAGTCCAGTGATTGCCTTCCTTTCCTTCATATCTGGAGGCAATACAACTTAACGTTTTTATTTACCAGGGATGTGATTTATATGGCCCCACATTTAATTTAATAGATCTATATATTTTGTCATAATGTGTGAGATAATTCTGAGTTAAATGCTGGTATTATTATTGCACAGTGCTGAAAGTCAGCACAGCAAATGGTCACGACTGGTATTAAAATTTCTGTCAATCTCACGCATGGTAATGAAGTAAATATCACTTTGAGCTTATTTATATAAAACACGCATCATTTTGACATATTTGGTATATTATTATTATTATAGCATTCGGCAAAACCAGCATTTATAGGTGGTGTGATAAGGGTTAAAGTGGTTGTTTGTAATTCGAGGAGTTCACCCTAATGTAGAATACCCTTCTGCAGGTCAAGTTTAAACCATTCGAGGAGTTCACCCTAATGTAGATATACCCTTCTGCAGGTCAAGTTTAAACCATCCGAGGAGTTCGTCCTAATGTAGATATACCCTTCTGCAGGTCAAGTTTAAACCATCCGAGGAGTTCGCCCTAATGTAGATATACCCTTCTGCAGGTCAAGTTTAAACCATCCGAGGAGTTCACCCTAATGTAGATATACCCTTCTGCAGGTCAAGTTTAAACCATCCGAGGAGTTCACCCTAATGTAGATACACCCTTCTGCAGGTCAAGTTTAAACCATCCGAGGAGTTCGCCCTAATGTAGATATACCCTTCTACAGGTCAAGTTTAAACCTTCCGAGGAGTTCAACCTAATGTAGATATACCCTTCTGCAGGTCAAGTTTAAACCATCCGAGGAGTTCACCCTAATGAAGGTATACCCTTCTGCAGGTCAAGTTTAAACCATCCGAGGAGTTTACCCTAATGTAGGTTTACCCTTCTGCAGGTCATGTTTAAACCATCCGAGGAGTTCACCCTAATGTAGATATACCCTTCTGCAGGTCAAGTTTAAACCATCCGAGGAGTTCACCCTAATTTAGATATACCCTTCTGCAGGTCAAGTTTAAACCATCCGAGGAGTTCGCGCCAATGTTGGTTTGACTTTCTGCAGGTTAAGTTTAAACCATCCGAGGAGTTCGCGCCAATGTTGGTTTGACTTTCTGCAGGTCAAGTTTAAATCATCCGAGGAGTTCGCGCCAATGTTGGTTTGACTTTCTGCAGGTCAAGTTTAAACCATCCGAGGTGTTCGCGCCAATGTTGGTTTGACTTTCTGCAGGTCATGTTTAAACCATCCGAGGAGTTCGCGCCTATGTTGGTTTGACTTTCTGCAGGTCAAGTTTAAACCATCCGAGGAGTTCGCGCCTATGTTGGTTTGACTTTCTGCAGGTCATGTTTAAACCATCCGAGGAGTTCGCGCCTATGTTGGTTTGACTTTATGCAGGTCAAGTTTAAACCATCCGACGAGTTCGCGCTAATGTAGGTTCATTTTTCTGCAGACCAACTTTAAACCATCCGACAAGTTCTCTCTAATGCGGGTTTACCTTCTTGCAGGTCAAGTTTAATCTATCGGAAGAGTTCGCACTAATGAAGGTTCACCTTTCTGCAGGTCAGGTTTAAACCATCCGACGAGTTGCGCTAATGTGGGTTCACCTTTCTGCAGGTCAAGTTTAAATCATCCGACGAGTTTGCGCTAATATAGGTTAAAACGAAATTTATAATTGAGATCATATAATACGATAGATTTATTAGATAGATATAAGCATCATGTCTGGGTGATTAGATAAGTGTCAGATGTTGAACTTTTGAGCGCAAAAAAAGCCAAATCTTCGACGTTGGCGGGGTGTTATCTCAGGGATACATGCAGTATCTCTAGGCAAATGTTCAAACTAGGACAAATGAACTGTTACTAGTATATTGACAAAATGTTATATTGATTGTAACATTGTTGTTCAGTAGAACTGACTTATAAAATTTTAATACATAATAAAATAAGTAATATTGACAAGCATATAAATGGTAATAAATGGTGAAAACCCTAAGCTAGATAAAAACAATTAAAGTGAGTTTGCCGATGGTTGTAACCATATGTACATCGATGTACAAAACGTTTCTCATGCCCTCCACTCAGATAATTTGATTTGTTTTATTGTTTACAATGCACATGTAAACAAGCTTCTACTTTTTTAAATAAAGCAGAACAGTGTGTATATTACTCTGTTTCAAAGTGGTCAAAATCATGATTACATTAACAATTTGTATACTGCAGGGGTTTACGGTGATCGAGATCATCATTACAGTAACTGTGTGCATATTGCAGGGGTCTACGGTGGTCGAGAGCATGATTACAGTAACTGTTTACATATTGCAGGGTTTTACGGTGATCGAGATCATCATTACAGTAACTTTGTACATATTGCAGGGGTTTACGATGATCGAGATCATTATTACAGTAACTGTGTGCATATTGCAGGGGTTTACGGTGATCGAGATCATCATTACAGTAACTGTGTGCATATTGCAGGGGTTTACGGTGATCGAGATCATCATTACAGTAACTGTGTGCATATTGCAGGTGTTTAAAAATGGTCAACAAAATTATTATGGTAGCTGCGTGAATATTAGTGTTTTCACAATATTTTTTACATTTAATTGGGTTTACAGTGGTCGAGAACATGTTTACATTCATTTTGTATATATTTCAGGGATTAACGGTGGTCGAGAACATGTTTACATTCCCTTTGAGTATATTTCATGGGTTTACGGGGATTGAGTAATGTTTACATTCCTTTGTGTATCTTTCGGGGGTTTACGGTGGTTGAGAAAATGATAACATTCCTTTGTGTATATTTCAGGCGTTTACGGTGGTCGGGAACATGTATACATTCCCTTTGAGTATATTGCAGGGGTTAACTGTGGTCGAGAACATGTTTACATTCTCTTTGTATATTTTTTAGGGATTTACGGTGGTCGAGAACATGTTTACATTCCCTTTGAGTATATTGCAGGGGTTTACGGGGGTTGAGAAATGTTTACATTCCCTTTGAGTATATTGCAGGGGTTTACGGTGGTTGATAAATGTTTACATTTCCTTTGAGTATATTGCAGGGGGTTACGGTGGTTGAGAAATGTTTACATTCCCTTTGTGTATATTTCGGGGGTTTACGGTGGTTGAGAACATGTTAATATTACTTTGTGTATATTTCAGGGGTTTACGGTGGTCGAGAACATGTTTACAGATGAGGAGATTGAATCGTGTCGAGAATCCTTCCGTCAGCTTGTGGACGACCTGGCCAACAAGCTTTACAATGCTGGCCGCATTAAAAGTAAAATTGAGAAAATCATTTTACGTATACACATTTTTAATGCATTTTAATTTACATTTACTTATAATAAAATTGTATTATCATTTTGATTCAGGCGTGTACTAATGGCTGTGTAGCATGTACATAAAGACGTTTTGTTTGATCGGTTACTGTTTTTCTTCCAGTTTGATCGATTGCTAATTCTTACAGTTTGATCGGTTGCGTTGTAGTATTATCATTTAGATTCCGTCCTTAGTCATAATATGTCAGTATTCAGAACAAATGATAGATATATACTGTTTTGATGAATAATTCACGGTTCGAAAAGAAAATCATATATCATTAAATGGCGATATTTTACTTTCGACATAAACGGAATATTATTAACAGTTAAAATACTGCATCCCTTAAAAACTGCCATCATCAACCAAATGAATATATTTTGGTTAATAAAATAACTCCTAATAGTGTGTATAATTTTCGATAGTGCCATCAAGCTTTAGTAAATATGTTCTTATTGAATAGAAAACAACCATCCTAAGTATCGATGGTAAAGTCAAAAGAAAATACTTGTCTTACATGTACATACGAGTATATTTGTTGGTGTGTTGCATTTAGATCTTTACAGAGATTACGGCTTGGAACATCGACTTCTCAAGTTGGAAGAAGAATGGGAAGGCGCCATTATGCTCATGTTGAAACTAGGCCATCTGACAAAGGTACATATACACCGAGCAATCATCGCTTAACAGCAATAATAATCTTTCTTGCTCTTGAGTTATTGTTTTGTCCATGCATCGAAACTACTGAAGTAGCGACAATATAATAACAAGTGCCATTGTTTTATTGTGATAAAATTTCAACAATATCTGGCAACAGCATATACATTAGAAAATATATTTTGCATATTAAGCTGCTGAAACTAAGGTTTAGTCAATAATTAATGTCTGTCGCAGGAATTCAGGCGTTGTACCAGAACGAGAAGATGTTGAACGCTATCGAGCAGCTGATTGGGCCAGAGATTGGTGCCAGCCCAGTGTGGAACACCAGGCCAAAGTCTCCCGGGCATCCAGAGACTCATGTTGAATGGCATCAAGGTTCAAATAAATGTTTTACAGTAATTCAGCTAATATTTAATTAATAGTAAAAAAGCTCTGTCTGTCTGCCTGCCTGTCTGTCTGCCTGTCTGTCAGTCAGTCTGACTATCAGTCAGTCAGTCTGTCTATCTCTCTCGGTCTCTGTCTGTCTGTCTGTTTGTCTGTCTGTCTCACTCTGTCTCTGTCCCTGTCTGTCTCTCTGTCTCTCTCTCTGAGTCTCTCTCTGTCTCTCCGTCTCTGTCTGTCTGTCTGTCCGTTTGTCTGTCTGTCTGTCTGTCTGTCTGTCTGTCTGTCCCTGTCTCTCTCTCTCTCTGTCTCTGTCTGTCTCTCTCTCTCTCTCTCTCTATTTCTCCCTCTGTCTCTCTATTTCACATTCTGTTATGCAAATATATGTTGTTAAAGGTAAAAGTCTTACTATATTTTTTGAAAATAGTACAGTGGTGCAATGGGTTGCATGACATTTGTTTTTGTCATTTTGCGTTGTTGGTCTATGTTTCAGACTCTTCCTATTTTGACAAGGATAGTTATAAGACGCTGATAGCCACTGCCTGGGTTGCCATGGTAGATGCGACAGAGGAGAATGGTTGTTTACAGGTTCATTTTCTTTCCGCTGTGTATTGAGAAGATATTAAATAGGACACGTTGCATTTCACTCATTTGTCTCGCGGTGACGTATGTAGTGCATTTACGAGTACACCATTTTCCTTCTCCAATCATTAGTTCATAACGATATACTTCAGTTTGAGACATTCAAGCGAACACATACATGCGAGAAATTCTTCCTAATGACTTGTAGCGCGCAGCTAGTATTGATATCAAACAAGGAACTCTTCCTAGTGACATTTAGGACCGCTGGCTCCACACAACTGCACATGTCTGTGGGCTTCATCCAACAAATACAGTTTGACGTCGCAACTATGACTCTCATTGTGTTAATACGATGTTTATTGTGTTAATACGATGTTTATTGTGTTAATACGATGTTTCATACATAGCAAACGCTCATTCGACATTTCTTAAAACAACAAGCTGATCTTCGGCATCTCTTTAAATCTCTTTCCAGTTTGTGAAAGGAGTTCACAAGAAAGGCATGGTCGGGGTTCACCAGCTTCGCGACAACTTTTATTTATCAATCGACGAAGAGGAAATGAAAACCCGATTCGGTAAAGAAAAGACTTTTATCTACTGTACATACTGTACATATGTTTATAGTTTATTTTGTTGCTAGTTGTTATGTATGTATATAAGTTTATTGTATCTGTTTTATTTCCCGATGCAGGTGCTTACTGTTAGTTGTTTCATTTTGACGGAATGTTGTTATTTACACTGTTTGTTTGCTAAAAAAAACCTTCAGAAAGTGCGAGGTTGGAGCGCTCCACAAACCAGGTTTAAGCACCCCAGTTGGCCCTTTTGCCGATTGACCGTTCCAAGGCGGTAACTGATGGTTTTTCTTTATGTGTGTTATGTCTCGTCTCTGTGTTTTTGTCACATTTGCATTTACCTTGTTTGCCTTTGTCTACAGATAGATAAAATTTAAATATATGTGTAAATTTTGATAGGACCTTTTCTTTTTTACCTATTAGTAAGAAATATGTGTACAGTGTTAAGTACAGTAAACACATTCTTTATTTATTGAACTGTGTCCATTGTTTCAGTTGCAATCAATACAAAATCAGTGTTTAAACGTACTTACCAAGATTGTCAAACAAATTGAATCATAGTTCATTAGTCTTCACCCGATAAGCCGTCAAATTCACTAAATGTTTAAGTTCCTGTCAGCCTATCGGCGGCATTTTTGTGGTTCTTACTAGCCATTTGGATTAGCTTGTCTTCCACTTGGCGAAATCGCTTAAAGTTCTGTATGTGTGTGTGTCTTTGCGATGCACTACTATATTTATGTTATCCCCCAGGTGCCAATCCGGAGACCGATTACATCAGCTGCCCAGTCAAGGCCGGAGGTGTGGTATTCTTTAGCAACATTATTCCGCACAGGAGGTGTGTCAGATGATTTGTTTTAAGCGTTTCACTCGTACATATATTATCCCGATAAGTGTAGATCTACATAATAGAATTAATTTTGAAACGAGCCGGATGTCGATGGTTTCAATATACTTCTTGGCAAATCTTTTATGGAAGAATGTTTCATTGAATACAAAATATATTTTTTTCAAAGCTACGCCACGGCTTCATAATTCGTCCATGGTTTGCTTGCACAAATAATATTTCGACTACATTTTGTATCAAGTAATCACTTATTTTCAGTTAAGTATAAATGTTTTACTTACCTTTAGCCTTCCGAACTTGAGTGACAAAATCCGTTGGGCGATGGACCTTCGGTATCAGAGCCCCAACAAACCTTGGGGATACTTCGGAAAGTCGAAGGGCATCGTGCTGCGGTCCCCGGCCCAACCCGACCTGGTCCCTGGACTGGGAGTTCTATACCACCCAGGATCGGTATCAGATCAACAAAGAAGAGGACGCCAAGACAACGGTGGGTTGTAACACTGTAGGTCTGTATGTAAGTTAGTCAGAAAATATGTAATAAAACGGCTATAAAAGTGGTCGATAAACTTTAACCGTACGCAATTCTTCAATTACTTCTTAGAAGTAAATCATTATTCAAAGTTCTGTGAAACGAAGAGGTCTGTATTCGGCCCAAAACGTCACCTGGGAATTATGGGTATGAAGCTACGACCTAAGATTAAGGCATCGGTGGTCTGTGATAGACAAAGCTGGTAAAATGCTTAAAAAGTCCCTGATATGGGTATCAAATTGTTTCACAACTAACAAAACCATAGTTTTCATTCCCGACGTTGGCAAAACCTTGTCATAGGTCAACCTGAACCATTACCCCTTTGGAACACCGTATTAGTTGTAATCGATTGTTATTATAAGTTGTATAATTAAGTAAATAATTGCCATAAATGCCACTTATGGTTTCGACAGAATTTTGGCTGTTCATCAGTTACAAATGTCTGTTTAATGTTATAATGAATCACAGTCTGTCAGTGAACACTTTATGACCTACATTAAAATCCACAGACATACTTCACTTATATCGCCGCAGGCTGGTGGTTCAGTTAAAATATTATAAAATTTATAATAATGTTTCTACCACGAAAAGGATATAATTTGCAATACGTCAAAGGAAAGATAAGATGTCTGTGTGGTGCAGGAGTACAACTCCCAGCACTACCCGTGTATCTATCTCTGTATAATGCTTGTCTGTACAAAGATATGCATAGAAGTAAGACCAAGTCAGGTAAGAGGAAAGAATATGTTGACTTAAATATCAAAAATAGTTGCGGCAGTGTGTTTGATTTCATTGCTCCCAATTAATAAACTGAAAAACTGCAAATAACGTGTATGTTTATTTATGTATATGCTTATCGTTAAAGGGTAAGCCGCTTCCAGACGAGTTTGACACGACCTTTGACGGGTCCTCACTTCGACAACTGGAAAATCGTAAAACCCAACAGACATGTGGTCCAGCATTTTGCTGAGGCTGCAAAAATGAAGGAAGAAAATGAACAGCTAAAGCAGTAATGTTAGGAAATGAATTAAACAAAACTGACAGAAGAAAACAACGTGAAATATAAATAGAAAATTGTCTTAAAATATAGATGTCAGAAAAAGTACTTCAAATTTATTTAAATCGTATATGAAAAACCAATGTTAACCAAAGAATATGCAGTTCAATATAACCACAGTAAAAAACTTGATAGAGTTTGATTTTACAACTGTTAGTCGGATACAGTATGATTTTACAACTGTAAGTTTGATACAGCATGATTTTAAAACTAATAGTTTGATACAGTATGATTTTACAACTAATCGTTTGATGCAGTATGATTTTACAACTAATAGTTTGATACGGTATGATTTTACAACTAATAGTTTGATACAGTATGATTTTACAACTGTAAGTTTGATACAGTATGATTTTACAACTGCAAGTTTGATACGGTATGATTTTACAACTATGCCTTTTAGCATTGATAATTTGATACAGTATGATTTAATCAAAATAGTTCTCTACAGTATTATTTAATTACTGATAGTTTGATACAGTATTATTTAATCACTGATAGTTTAATGCAGTATTTTAATACGTCTTTTAATATGTTGCCATGTGGTAAAGCATTTTACACTTTATTATTGTTATTAAAGGATCACTTTGTTAATGTGGCATAATAATAGTGATACCGATAGCAAATCAACTCTGGCGTAACGCAGCCTCTGCGACAAGTGCTCATATTGTCCATTAAATAGTTTTTAGAATATGTTTATAGTCAAAATTGATGCATATAGTTAAGTGACATTAACTTATGCTGTCTGTCCATTTTTTTTTTGCAAAGCCATGTCAGCGCGTAGTTTCATTATATTTTTACAATTAAATCCAACGATTAGTTATGTTAAAAGTAACTAAATGGATCATTGAAATGGCCTAGGCTCTCGGATCTAAGGTTAACGAACACATTTCATAAACAACATTTCACAAAAACTAATGTACAATGAAACTCATTCAATTGCTTTTGATTCCACCAAATACAAGATCTGTACCGGCCGCAATAGCTCAGGTAGTAGAGCGTCGGCTTGTTGATCGTGAGGTTGTGGGTTCGAGCCCCGGCCGGGTCAAACCAAAGACTTTAAAGTTGGAAGTAGTGGCTTCCCTTCTAACGCTCGTGGCTAAGGGGACAGAATTACGCCTGACTCGTCGGTGTCAGTATAATGGACCGGCCGGGTTTAGTCCCTGGGCACCTCATAATTGCCCCTGTGCTATAATGATAGAAATGTCGCTGCGCAGTATCGGCAAAAATGCCGGCTAATCACATCACATCACAAGATCTGTTTAAAAAATCAATATATTCACTTGTATACAAATTATCAAATGGTGGTAGTTGAATCAACATTCAACGTAATTTTAGAAAATGAAATGTGAAAAGGAAATTAAAAATAGCAGTTGTGCCGAAAAAGGAAATCACACTCGCGCACTTGCTGATATATAATTTTAATTTTGAATAAATGCAAACTTTTCAAGTTAAATTGTAATTACTTAGATTTTATTGTGACATTATAAGCAAGATATTGTGACAAAACCAACGTATGCAAAGACGATTATCAGAAAAAACTTTGATGAAATGTGTATCCATATTGGCTTAAACCTATTTGACAAATCCTGAATATGCTATTGAATTCATGAGGAAATAATAACGTTATAAATGTGTACCTCTATATGAAACGTTTTGTTGCTGTTTTTGGCGATAACGGACGTTTGGCATAAAATTCCTGGCGTAAAATTCCTGACATTTCCGAAGCTGTTGGTTTCATTTAACGTTGCAAATCAGCAAGTTTATTACGCAAAATTAATAGCGCAAGTCGCTGTGAATGATAATAATTGTGCTTCTGCTATTTATAATACATTCCAGAGACATCACAATGAAAACTACCACAGACAATTTTATAACAAATTGTAAATATAGGGTCACCGTTCCCCGACTCGGAGTCCAAAAATATAAATTGCAAAAGACGTGCAGAAGTTTTACTATTTCGTGGAAGGCTATTTTCTCATTTAGATAAGAGACGGTTCCTTTTGTAATCATTTATACAACAAGACAAGAACAATAAAACGGGTTAATTGTGTTTTGTTGTTGATGATTCTCTTTGTTAAAAGCATGTGAGTGCTTGCTAAGAATTTACGTAGTTTGAAAATCAGTTGTTGTTATTTTGTTGATTTCTGTTGCTGTTTTTGGCAACATCACACAGACACAGTTATGGTCATATTGACGAAGTCTAGCTTATAATGGGTGGAAAATAACCCCAGAAATATGTCAGGGTAGAACCACCGGCGCACCGGAGGTCAGCTTGAAGACCTCCCCCACATGCCTCGAAAATTTAAATTTCTCAGTATTGACAATTATTTAAGGTGTTAATTAATCACATTTTTGAGGTCGCTTGCTTTTTAGGAATAGCGGACACACGTTGATACAGAATATAAAATAGATCAAACCCAACTGTTACCGCCTTGGAACGGTAAGTTGGCGAAAGGCCTGACCGGGGTGCTTAAACCGACCTCACAAAGCTCTAAAATGATCAGATTTGACGCATGTGGGGTTAGAACTTTACACCTCGAGTAAAGCTTATGGTATCTTAGAATACACTTAAACATCCATCTGGACAGATGCTAATTAAACATCATTTATAGAAAACGGAATAACTCGGGTTATTTAGGTAATCATCCCTCGCGTGTGGGATTGTACTAGCAGAACCACGAATTTTAGTTCGCCGGAAGAAGAAAACGCCACAAAGCATTTATTTAGAAAGGCAATGTGTAAGGACTATAGATGGTCTTTTCGTCTTATAAATTGTCATAGTTTATGTTTTACATTTTGATTTACAAATTTTAGAGCGTGTTATTGCATGTTCGGTAAAAGGTACGGAAGAAAACCTTGCATTTTATGAAAAGAAAAAAAAATCATTCTATTTTCTCTTTAGCAAATGGTCATGTTGAAAAGCTTGCTTCACATATAACCCTAGTAGAAGCTACAATGGTTGGAACCTACGTTTTATATCACTAAGTTTGGATAACCGAACTAAAATGCCTTTAACATGTCAAAACTTATATATGATGTCATTTCCGGACGATTTTCTAGAATATGATGGCGTTGCTAGGTTAAATCAATGAGCTGGCACCAATTCCATGTTACCTCAGAGATATGGTGGCGTTGCTAGGTTTGGTCAGTGAGCTAGCACCAATTCCATGTTACATTCGACAGACGACGGTGTTGCTGGGTTAGGTCAGTGAGCTGGCACCAATTCAAGGTTACATCAGAGAAACCATGGTGTTGCTGGGTTAGGTCAGTGAGCTGGCATCAATTCCAGGTTACATCAGAGAGACGATGGTATTGCTGGGTTAGGTCAGTGAGCTGGCATCAATTCCAGGTTACATCAAAGAGACAATGGTGTTGCTGGGTTAGGTGAGTGAGCTGGCATCAATTCCATGTTACATTAGAGAGACGATGGTGTTGCTGGGTTAGGTCAGTGAGCTGGCATCAATTCCAGGTTACATCAGAGAGACGATGGTGTTGCTGGGTTAGGTTAGTGAGCTGGCATCAATTCCAGGTTACATCAGAGAGACGATGGTATTGCTGGGTTAGGTCAGTGAGCTGGCATCAATTCCAGGTTACATCAGAGAGACGATGGTATTGCTGGGTTAGGTCAGTGAGCTGGCATCAATTCCATGTTACATCAGAGAGACGATGGTATTGCCGGGTTAGGTCAGTGAGCTGGCATCAATTCCAGGTTACATCAGAGAGACGATGGTATTGCTGGGTTAGGTCAGTGAGCTGGCATCAATTCCAGGTTACATCAGAGAGACGATGGTATTGCTGGGTTAGGTCAGTGAGCTGGCATCAATTCCAGGTTACATCAGAGAGACGATGGTGTTGCTGGGTTAGGTCAGTGAGCTGGCATCAATTCCATGTTACATCAGAGAGACGATGGTATTGCTGGGTTAGGTCAGTGAGCTGGCATCAATTCCATGTTACATCAGAGAGACGATGGTATTGCTGGGTTAGGTCAGTGAGCTGGCATCAATTCCAGGTTACATCAGAGAGACGATGGTGTTGCTTGGTTAGATCAGTGAGCTGGCACCAATTCCAGGTTACGTCAGAGAGACGATGGTATTGCTGGGTTAGGTCAGTGAGCTGGCATAAATTCCAGGTTACACCAGATAGACGATGGTGTTGCTAGGTTAAGTCAGTGAGACGGTGCCATTGCTTTGATACGTCAGAGATACGGTGGTTTTGCTGATGGCAACGACGGGTTTGTTGCAGCAGTTACAGCACAGACAGATACAGACATTTCCACCGCTCGTCACGGTTCTCCTTTCTCTGATCGTGGTGGCAGCTGTAATGTGAAAAGGTTACACAATTTGTAGAGGTGGAAAAAAAATAAAGAAACACTATTAAATTCAACCATTTGTAATTGTGTTGTATGCAAGAAACAGTATAATGATTAAAAATTCTTTCGAAAAATTACATTTATCCAGTCTTATTCACAAAAAGCGTTTAAAACAGAATTATAATGTTCAATGGGGAACCTAGGCTAGCCTGCTCGACCACCCAGAACATGTTGTTTGTTATGAACAACTCCTGTCCTTGTTCTGACAGCTGGTCACGTGATACCTGGACACCCGTAGGATCATACAGTCGCTCCACCACTGGGTATTTTAGGCTTACAATCATAGTGTTTTCACTATGACTAACGACAAAAGTTAGTTAATAATATTTACTGCTTACTTCAGAAGTTAAACAAAAGAATAATTTACATTTAATATTTGTACATAATGGCTTTAGCTAAGTTTGAAAACTTACTAATAAAACACTTGAAGTAGTAAAAAAAATACATAGCTTTATTGCGCTTTTTATATGTTAACATACAGAGGAAATATTTCAGAAATAGTGAAATAAAAAAAAAGGAAGAAATTGGTAGAAGACAGGGGAAGGTATAATTAGTGATGGCGTTTGCATCGTATTAAAATCATTTAATTTGTACATGATTAGACCTCATTTTAATTTATTTATTATATCGCACACAATTTAACAAAATTTCAATACAGTCTGACTTCCCTCTGATAGCGTAGAAACAATATAACAAGGAAAAACTGTATTTTTAAAAGAAAAAAAAAGAAAGAAAACATTTCATCCGGCGCGTTCATGCTGATAACGAGTTCTCCAGGCAATATACGTCATCGGTGTTAAAATGGCTAACGTAACACACAGGGGAGCTGGCGTATTTTAAAAAAAACATGATGTACCGTAGAGATATTAATACTTTTTCATGCTTAAGTTAAAGTAAATTCGTTTTAATCAAGCAAACAACATACAGTGACAACGCACTGTGCTCGGTGAATTCAATTTAGTTTTCTGTCAACATTATAATTCATAAATAAAATGTATGCAATGTGCCCATAATTTCCGTCAGGAAAACGTACGAACAATGAATAAAATATGTTCTTTATCACTTAATAGTGAAACCAAAACCATATTTTATTCTGTCTCAACACCAGCTTGTCCCTCAGGACTTTTGTTGGACATATTATTATCTACAATAAGAGGCAAAACTTCTTTGCCTTCTGATCATTCGTACAATTTAACATAGTTTGGTATGTAAGTCTTAAATATGAATTATTACATAAAAATGTATTTAAAAGCAGGCGCAACAATGAAATAACCTCAGTGTGCCTGCAATATTTATAAAATGTCTTACCGTTTTGAAGTCATAAATGGCGGTGATAGTTGGGGTCTCGAAAATCTCCTCATGGTCCGTGACCAGAATCCTCTAAAAGATCTGCTGGCCAGAGTTGGTCCGGAACTCAACTAAGGACTCCTGGTTATACATGTACAAATTAAATAAGATATGTGTACATTTCATCTTACTTGGAGAGATCGTGAATACTTCCTATTCCAAAATTGCTAACATGTACCATTCATATTGCAATTGTAAAGATGATTTTAGCACGGTAGCATGAAAGCAATGTCGCTTTGGCTTTTATGATCAAACACACAACAACAACAAAAAAACAGCTACCGATTTTGTATTGATCTGTTAAGTAAGTAAGTATAAACAAACCTTTTGAATGCTTTTTGGTAAACGCAGACCCGACATATACTGCACCAATCACGATGCCTGTAACAACGGCAACCACTGACAAACCAATCAGGACAAACTTGTTCATTGGCGTTCTTGTGGAAAAAGCATTTTCCTAAAAAAAGAATTAAGCTGGGCTAACTAGTTTATAGCAGGATTAAAAGATTAATACAAGAATTTTACAATATTTTAAATAAACATGCACAGTCTACATTAATTTCTAAAACTAAACAAAGTTGACGTAGAAACTGAAAATAATAAGGCAAATAGTTTCAAGAAAAAAATCAGATGTGCATCCCAGCACATTCGAAACAAATACACTTACTTCACCATGTTGCTGGACGACAGCAGGTATGCTTGGTTTGATGTCCTTTATCAGTGCAGTGGGCTTCATCATAGAAGTCAAGATGTCGTCACTTGAAGTGCATGTGCTTAGACAAACTGCCAGCAATAAGAGAGGTCTGAACTCAATGTAACAAGACCAACAATGGACAATGTTGCCCCCCGTCCAAGGTCAATCTTTTATACCATCTTGGACTTGGAACGATGAATGCAACAAATCTAAAAGGAACATCTCATTGGCTGCACTGTGGCCAATTGAAAACAGTACTGACTTTTCTTCGGCTTTTTATTAATTTACACGTCTCATTCATTTATAGGCCAGACGACATTAAATAAGCGTCCGTCCAATAAAAATAACAATTTTCATTTTCCATCCGAAGCACAAGTCGCTATCATAAAGGTACATACTATGTCTCATTTAACTTTAGCTGAATCATAGTTTATGTTGATGCGCTAGACCATACCATCAAATAATAGTGTAGTCGTAAGTAACTTTTCACTTAATGAAGGCACTAGTAAGCTGTTTTGGCCATATAGACAAAGTTAAATGTCAGAGTCAAAATTTATTGTCGCGTATTTTTTGCGCTAAATTTGTGTATCAGTATTACCATTATAAGGCATTATTTTCCTTGCCATATCTGTTATCTGTTATCCTATTTAATGATGGTAAATTTATTGTGGACAAAGTATTTCAAGAATAATCATAAGCTAATTATAGCTTCTCATCCGGCACTAATAGCTTAGTGACAATGGCACAATAAGAGAAAATGCTAAAGTAATGTCTGGCACAAACACACATGTGTACAGAATCGCAAGAATCGAATTGCGCAGGAAGACCAATATGATAGCAAAAAAAACTCTCATATTTGTTATACGTGTGCATTAGATAGAAATTGGTATAAATCAACAAATAAAAGTTGAAGACAATCTGGCCTCAATTTCAGAAAATAATTCTCAGTTGAGATTTCGTTTAAGCTTAGTATTTATTTTAAGTTTCTTGAACACTTCACAACTGTATGGCTATACCATATCCTTGCTAGTGTTATTGAATGGTAACTGTGTTATTAGTGTATAGAAGGTGTAGGGTGAGACAAAGTTTGGGCATTAGGTAAAATCTCACATGGAAAATCATCCTGCAATACGCAACAGGTAGACAAAGCCTTTATCTTAATAAAAACAGCAAATAATCACAGACTAAGTGTTAGATTATTAGATGTTTATAATACATTTGTAAAAAGATCAATTATAGATGGTGATAGATAGCTAGAACGACAGATACATTTTATTGTCGCGTACATATGGTTGCATTAAATGAATTCACTAACTTTTTGTAAAGAACTGCTTAGTGTCAGTATGACTTTAAACATGTTGAACTGAGCATAACAACATTACTTATCAGAAGAGCAAAGCAAGTTGTTAAATACACGTAAAGGTTAACAATTATGCAGTAAAATGTATCAGATGTTTTATATAGAATGGCGTTGTTCTTGTTTTATAGAATGACGCTATTGTTGTTGTCTTGCATGTATATGTGTTTATCGCTCTTTTTATTTTATTTTTTTTTTAATTATATGTATATATATAATATATACAATGTATATATATAATCTTTATTTCCTCCAATGATGAAAATTCACAAAAATGTTTAAAATGAGCAATTTCAAAAAAGAAAGAATATAAAGAGCGATAAACACATATACATGCAAGACATTATCATATCAAAAGTTCTACATAGATTGATAGATTATACACAAATATATAAATCATCACTTTGAAGTGTATTCATATTTTAAGTAACAAATTTAAAAATAGTGATGAGTTTTATCGAGAAGAAATAATATCATGAGGAAACAGAAAAGCTCTGTATCCGTTTATTCGCAGATACACTCTTTCAAAACATTCGAATATCCATATAGGTGTGTAGACAAGTGCCCTTCCACAAGGAGAGAATTAATACAGTCTGCCAGACAGACAGACAGACAGACAGACAGACATATAAACATGTTAAAATATCTGTTGTTATGAATAATGTTATTTCTGTTTGAAAATCTTGCCGAAACGAAAAGCAATAGTTTTAACGGCCGAACACAATCATAAAATGACATGCATCTTTTAAAAAAAAACATACGAAGATTAACGACTGATAGTATGAATATCAAATAAACGCCATGTTAATTTACGAAACAACACATACGTTAAGGTAGTTATTTATTACTTATTTAATGAAGTATTTATGTTTTCTTGTACTCGAGCCAAACAGAGTGGCAAAAGTGAAAGGTTGTAGAATAAAATTCCACAATTATGTCTGTTGTCATGCATACTAACGCTTGACATTGTACGTCCAAAAGTGTTGTCTAGCCTACTGTTTCATTGTCCAAGTTAGAAAATATGTTTATTAAGCGAGATCCAAATACCTGTGTTAGTAACAGCCCATGACGTAATAATTTTAAAAAAAAATCTCTACACTTACTGGTTTTTAGTGATGCTTTGTTAAGCCAATGGGCAACGTTGATTTTCTTTTCATATTGAACTTAAAGCGGAGATTAACTCTAAAAACTGTGTCTGTCAGTGTACACAAGCAAGCAGGTGCATTTTATTGTATAACTTCCCGTGTTAACAATATTTAAATTATCTAAATGTTGTAAAATTATATATATTCTCTAATAAGACTTAGGGTATCATCACATAGACACAGACGATGGAATGGACAAACAGCAATGCTTTATGAAAACAATGTTTATTCTGTCGGAAACAGGATGATGCGCTTCATTTTGTTATTAAAGGGCCATTAAATTCTAACCGTAGCAAGCAATATATACACACATATTTCTAGACTAGATCAAAGATACTAAAATTATTGTGAATTGTTTTGTCAAGTAGACATAATAAGGAACATAGATGAAATTATAAAAATGTGCATTGAAAATGTGACTTAGCTCTTATAAGAAAAAGGTAATTAGTTGTTTTAGGCAAATATTTATATATATGCATACATATTTAAGATGAAAATTTAAGCAAGTTATTGCATGATAAATGTATGTGCGTGACTTACATTTTTGAGCACAGAAATGGATTTGCTTTCTTTTCTCGTGTGTGCAGAGCTGAATTAATAATATCAATAACTGTAACGTGCATATATTTGTATTTTGATTGTCTTCACGTGATAAAGTACAGTACAATATTGTCTCTTTTTAGGCTAGCATTGACATTTTTATTGTTCACAGATGTAAATGTTTTACTTAATTACATCTTATCCACAGGTCAAGTGAAGAAAATGAAAAAGAAAATCATATTATATAAATATAATTTTTTAACTTTATGGCTTAGAGTGTATGATTTTTACAACCTTAATACACGTTCATTATTTGCTTAACTGTCCTAATACTTCACTGTTTAAATTATATATTTGATATTTGTGTACTCGTGAACTTTGTGCTTTTTGTAATGGGAATAAACTCTTCCCTGTTACAAATGAAGACTTGTATAATATCTTGTATCTAATCTCTGCAAAGATAAAATAAAATGAGATAGAAACGTAACTTTTGGTGGTAATGCATTTATAACCAGGATAACATTTATCAGTGCAAAGTTTAAGATAGTTATGCGACATTGTCGGATTTTACTGTAAAATTCTATTTATATTGTATTCTTATTCTATAAGTAAAACAATCATTTTAAGTGTTACTACTAAATTAACATTTAAAACAATGCCATTTTGCTATTCTTGTATCTTATGTTTGACTCAGTGAAAGAAAATTCCGAGTCGAGAAAAAGGAAATAGACTTTACATGTGAGATATGTTCACTGTAACATAAAGTGTAGGTCAGCATCATGATATGGAAGACCCCTTAAATCAGACTTAACTCACAATTAGGCTACATTTTATAATAAATATAGTTTTGAATTAAGTGAAATTTTGTCTCGGTTTTAAAATAATCAAATAATGAAATTTAATTAAGTTTTAAATTTCACCAGTCTTTAAATGGGAATCCGCATGTCATTATTTAAATACAATATGTAGATCCCAGCTATAGTGAGTTACCTCCCTTGTATTTTATAATAAATATAGTTTTGAATTAAGTGAAATTTTGTCTCGGTTTTAAAATAATCAAATAATGAAATTTAATTAAGTTTTAAATTTCACCAGTCTTTAAGTGGGAATCCGCATGTCATCATTTAAATACAATATGTAGATCCCAGCTATAGTGAGTTACCTCCCTTGTACTTAAAAAAGTCAGGCATGCAATTTGACATTTATTTCTTGTTGACATCTTACACAAATGTGACGGCTTAAGAACCTGACATCTTATTTCCAACACAACGGGAGAGTACTAGAAAGAATATATTCCCAAGATTAATGATTGTTAATTATTTTAGAGATCTATTAGAAAATGGGGTTTCGTACGTTGGTTAAAATCCAAAGATTCACACAGCCAATACATTGCCTTTGGAGACGAGCGACATTGGTGAGTCTTGAATTCATTAAATAGTGTGTTGTTATTTTTTCACCCTGTAATATACAACAAACAGGAAGCACAACTTTTTATCAAAAATAACTTAAACCATTATGATAAGAACAATAGAAAAAAGCATTTCAGTGAGATTTCAATAATGTTTTGAGGTTTAAGAGAACTTATTTTGTTTATTGACCATTCAGTATATTCAAAAAACGTGTAGCATTGTTTAGGTATTGTTGTAAGTATTGTAATTATCAAAACCATATTATAAGCAATTGGGATATGATTTTGTATTTCAATGTGCTGTTTCGTGTACACCTATGCTCTGATAACAGACAAAAGGTAACAATTAACAAAATTGGGAAGGGAGCTTTCAGGTTTTACATACAAAATTAGCATGTAAAAAGTTAAATGATAAGTTTATTGCATTGTTTGTTTGGTTGCAATTTCTATGCATTCAAAATTACTTGCAGTTTAAGAAGACGATTTATTAAGATCTTGTTGTTGGGATAAAATTAGCCAAATTGTGGATTTTTCATCAAACTTGGAAAAATATGTTATCTGGCTGAATACCATTGATAATACCCCAGACTTATGTATTGGTAAAACCACCAGTGTACCAAGGGTCAACTGGAAAACCTCCCATTCATTAGATGGAAAGCAGTGAAATCTCTCTCATACATTTTCCATGGCAGATAGAATCCTCTTTGAAAATTCATTGGAGGGATTCTGTCTGCCATGGAAGTTTAACAGGAGGGATTGTGTCCACCTATGCCAAAATGACTGAAAGAGATTTTGTCCAGTCTAGGCAAGAATGACTGATTCAACTTTTCTCTGTCCAGTTTCGTCAAAGATCCAGTTTCCATACAGGATGGTTTCATCTTTTTTGACATCTAGGTTTATTTAAATACCTTAGTAACAATGACAGTTTTATTCAATTTTATCTTTGTTTTCTATAGCTCTTTTTTTACCAATTTCATACATGATCATTTATTTTTGTTGATTTCAAGATTTTCTTATAAAGTCAGTGAAGAAAATGAAAGTTTGTCTAAATGATTTTTTTATCTCTGTTTAGGTTTCTCCAAGGTCAAGGTGTCTATGCAACGCAGCATCCAGTAAGGATGTGCCACTATACAGACTAAGGAGTCGAGGTATCATCAAGATAGCAGGTAAAGATTCAGTACCCTTCCTCCAAGGACTGATCACCAATGATGTGACATTGCTGGGCCCAGACACTCCTTCCCAGTACAGCATGATGCTGAACAAACAGGTGGGTGGACTTGCAACATTCCACATCCTTTGTTGTTACTGTTATATGCTGACTGTCTGGGTTGTCATGCACTCTTCCACATATTTAGTTTTTTGCTGTTATGTGCTCAGAATGTTGTTTGTCTTGCACTCTTCCACATCCTTAGTTGCTGCTGTTTTGTGCTCATATTTAGGGTTTTCATGCACTTTTGCATAGCCTTGGTTGATGCTGCTTTGTGTTCACAATGTGGGTTGTCATGCACTGTTGCACATCCTTAGTTACTGTTGCTTAATGCTCACCATGTAGGTTGTCATGCACTGTTTCACATTGTTACTTACTAAAGTATAGTTCTCACAATGTGCGTTGCCATGTGCTATTTCACATCCTTAGTTAGATTTCTTTATTTGTGCATTCAATGCACTCAATTACTACAAAAGGTCTTTTTTAACAGATTTTCAATAATTGTTTTTTGTTCCCTTTCCAATATCCACAAACTGAAAATATCATTTTGGGTGTAAATATTCCAGGTCTTTTTCTTCTTATGTATTAAATTCTACTCTTAATAATTATATCTAGAAAAGGGAATATGCTTATAGCTTGCAGGGCAAATAATACAGCTATTTTTTTTACAGTTTTCTTGTGTAAAAGAATATATAATTATCACAATAATAATTACTTTTCCAGGGCCGAGTTCTATATGATTTGATCCTTTATGATGTCTCACCAGAAAATGGAGATGGCAGCATATTAATGGAATGTGCTGCTCCTCTTGCAGAAGAAGTAGCATTTACTATAAAAAAATACAGGATAAGGAAAAAGGTAATTTAAAAGCTTATTGATTTTATGTTGTTATCAAGCTGGACATATTTATCATTTACCTTTTACACCCCACACTTCTTTGTGGGTTTAACCTCTAATTTTGTATGTAGCATCTGTTTGTGAGATTAACAACTTTTTGTGGGTTTAATACTGCTTTGTGGGTATAACATCTCTTTGGTGATTAACACCTCATTGTGGGTTTAACATTGATTTGAGAGTTTAATGACTATTTGTGAGTTGAAATTGCAGTTAGCCTGAAAACCTTTATATCTTTCCTCTTGATTTCTACAAAAACATTTGTTTTGGACAAATCAATCATATATTTCTCTTATAAA
Source organism: Sinonovacula constricta (assembly GCA_007844125.1). Classification (NCBI taxonomy): domain Eukaryota; kingdom Metazoa; phylum Mollusca; class Bivalvia; order Cardiida; family Solecurtidae; genus Sinonovacula; species Sinonovacula constricta. Next base: position 46,143,548 of record CM017562.1, read on the forward strand.
AGAAAAAAATGAAACATAATTCTAAAAAATCACACTATTTTTTAACACTTTTCTTAATGTCATTGTTTTATACTTGTATACAATTTCAGTACAACAGTTTCATGACTTTTAAAGTCTGAATTGTATATAAAAATCAATAAAATTAAAATATTTTCACATTGGGTAAGAATTTATAAGCACAAAACAATATACATAGGTACAATATTATCTTATAACCCGAAAAATGTAGCCTCTCATTAGTTAACAAACCCAGCTACCTTACCAGTGAAAAAAAAGGCTTGTTAAAGTTAGAAGTTGTTTTCTTTAATGTTTCTTTTTAATTATAAATAAATAGGAACTACTTGTGGACTTAAATCACCCCAGCATTTCCCCAGTTTTGGGAACACCTTTTATATAAGTAGGTCTATTAGATGTTCTGTAGTACATCTCTGTTCTACCCAAGCTATCATTTGACCCTGAAAGTGTTTATATGAATTTAATATATATGAATATAACAGAATATTAACACGTTGTTGTCACTAACTCTTTTTTGCTTGCAGGTTTCCATAGAGAATATAAGTGATAAGATGTGTGTGTATGCTATGTGTAGTGACGGTGGTTCTACACAGGCCCAGCTGGACCAGAGTGTTATCATGAAGCAGGTGCCAGACCCCAGAGTGCCTGCTTTTGGTTCAAGGATCATCACTTCTTCAGGTCTTGGGTTTAAACTTTATCATGCTACATTTTAACTGGCCAAATTTAATGTCTTAGTTGTATATTCAAAAATTTGTGTATAAGTAACAAGATGTTCAAATAAATATTTGCAGGAAATAGTGTAGATCCTGATCAGAGATGTTGTAGTAGGAGCTGGCTAATCTGGAGCTACACTGTCTTTCACAAGCATGGTCAATATATGCTTAGAAGGCTTTTAGCTTACTTAAAGATCCTGATGGGCAGTTGTATACAGAAAAGTGATGCAAGACTGTATCAAATGCACCTTATTTTTTCAGATTAGCCCTAGGAGTAAACACATACTAGAGTGGAAACTTAAATCGCCTAAAACTCCCTCTGACTGCTTGACCTCTCACTGTTTGGGTTCGTGTCCTGTACGGGGCAATGAAGTTTATGAGGGAAGATCTTCCAACTGACCTGCGATGCCCTAGTGGCTCTACCCAGACTTTTTGTATTGGGTTATCCTCCACCAAAATCGCTGGACCTTGCTATAATGATCATAACTTGGCACTGTGATGTATTTAAAAAATAAAACAAGCTTAAAACTCCGCAGTTCTTCAGTACGAGGATATAGTTGTAATTTAGAAGAACACTTTACTATAGTAGGTCTTCCAGCTGACTTGCATTGCCTGTTAATCTACCAAGACATTTATCATTTGTCTTTTTCTGTACCAATACCTTTTGCCTAGCTTAAATCATTGTATATACATACTGTACTTAATAACACCACATAAAAAGTTGTTTTTCTTCTGTTTATAATTACTATGGGTTGACCAGAATATTAAAACTAGTTTGTTCTATTTTTTTCAAGAGATAAAATTCAACACTTAACTTTTGCATTTTATTTTACAGTTATATTAAGTATCACCTTATAATAATGTCAACATATATATTTCTTTGATGGATTTCCTAAACTGATACCACACCCAGCCACATTATCCTGATGGCAGGCGGACAAAGCACAGAAGTACCCTAATGTTTGTTTGAGCACAATCAATGGAGCTAAACCAATACCATAATAATGTCTTGAGTAAGTTGCGGCCCATTTGCAGACATGTACCCAGCCCTTTACATTCACCACAGTACATCTGCAGGTAGGCAAAACAAAGTCAAATCACTAATATACTATATAATAAATATACTGAATATATATATATACATCCTTGCAACCTAAAACTAAACGTATGCTGCAAATTATGGTGATATATTTACATATAATAAAAAAAACTGTGTGGAAATAACCAGAAAGAAGTATGAAATAAGTGAGAGGAGTGCATGTGGCATAGTGGTAGAGTTGCTTTCATGTAATAACTTGGACTGCTTAGCCTTTCACCACATAGGTTCAAGTCTCCTTCTGGGTAAAGGACTTACTGTGGGTAGGTCTTCCAACTCACCTGTGGTGTGCCAGTGGTTTTACCCAGACATATGTCTAGGGTCTTCCTCCACCAAAATAGCTGGACATTGCCATTACAATCATATTTGGCCAGAAAATAATAACATGGTTATCATTTTGAAAAACACATACACATACACATTATGCCACAAATGGTGAAGCTTTGAGAAAATCAACTTTGGCAGAAAATAATTCTCAGTTGCAATGTTGCACTTTTATCACAGTTATTTATTAACATCATAAGATTTTTAATGTGTGAAATTTATACTGAGTTAAAGTGTCCAAAATTAAATGATTTTCCTGATTGCTAAGTGGAATGTTCTACATGTTCTTTACCTTTAAAGTCCTTGGAATTTGTTTACAGACAATGTGAGCCCTGCATGCTTGGATGAGGCTGAGTACCATGTACGACGCCTCCAGTGGGGTATACCAGAGGGCACCCAGGACCTGCCACCTGGGAAGGCCCTTCCACTAGAGTCAAACCTTGTCTACATGAACGGAAGTATGGCACTCTAACACTCATCAAACCTTGATAATGCCTATTGTTTATCCCCTTCCATGTTGTGGCAGTGTATAGTAATTATAATTTTTCCCTATCAGGCATCTGCCCATGCAAAGGTCAAAAGATCCAGAAGAGGCTTCTTAAGTACCACTGGTTATCTTACCTTACATACTTTACCTGCTTTGTTGTTGAGCAAAAAGGTGTATTTGCCACAATATTTGTCTTGTTATAGCAAATAGAAACATTTACTTAATATTAATCTATTAAAAGATAAATGTGAATGCAACTCTCTTCTGAGCAGCTGCTTTGAATTTAGTAAAAAATTAAGTAAAATTTAGTAATGTAAATAACGTGCACAATTGCCATAGACATGCCTTTTACAAGAAATTTCCCATATAGTCATCTTTGTTTTTATGTATTATGTCTTCAGAAATCACCAGTAAGGAATACACTGCATTAGGAGAAGTTACACATTATATAATGACAAATATTTCATTTTGGCAGAGATTTTGTGTATGTAGTTTTTATGTGTGGTCTAAAATGTCATATTTTTTGTTTCTGCAGTAAGTTTCCAGAAGGGCTGTTACATAGGCCAGGAGTTGACTGCTCGTACCCATCACACTGGTGTCATTCGCAAACGTATCATGCCTCTACAGTTTAAACAGTAAGTCATAAATAGGGGTATGGACAAGACACCCAATACTATTAACCTGTATTATCTGAGGCCATATCATCAATTAACATTTTATTTCTGAATCAGCCTTAATTGAATAATGCAGTGTCATGACAGTTAATTGTTATGTTTCAAGTATTTTTAATCTTCTGAATTGTATATGCCCTGGATAAAACAAGTACATGTTCTTAAGTTGTATCCACTAGGGACTGTACATAATAAATTATCTTTTCCATCTTAGTATCTAGTTATAGGTCTGGTGTTTAAACCTTGTACACTCTTTTAAATGTATCACATCAGCCAAATGATGATGGCTATCAGATTTCATAGTCTGACATTGTATAGCAGAAATGTTTATTCTATCCAGCCCTCCTGGTGAAGTTATTCAATTAGCCCCACTATACAATCCTGAGAGCCAACAGAAAGTAGGCGTGGTCTTGTCCAGCCAGGGCCAATCTGGACTTGGATTGGTCAAGTTTGGGAGTCTTACAGGTGATCTTTGTGTGGACAATGTGGCCGGAGAACCAATCAGCGTGCAGGCCTTGATACCAGACTGGTGGCCAAAAAGTGTTGAGTCCAAGTCTGCCAACTGGAAGGTCTACTGATTCATTTAAAGGTCAAAGGCATAAGGAATACAGTGAATATGGAACTGAAGCTGATTTGCAGATTTTTACATTGTGAATATTTTGCCCAAAGATTAAGTGTACCTGCTAAAATTAATTGACTTTTTCTTACTATTTTGTCATAAAACAAGAGTTTAATGAATACTGATGCAGATCAGGTATACATTGTCAGAATAATGTCCAGATAATGCTGGGTAAAACACGATAAGCAAAAGGTATCTTATTTGGTATTTTTACTGTAATATATGTATTTGTTATTAAAAAGAAACATATTAAACTGTCTTACACTGATTATTGTCTATTCTATGAAACACTGTACTCCTTTTACATTATTTGGTTTGTACTTTGTTGGCAATGTCCCCCAAAGATCTAAAGTGAGGTATTATTGGTACAAAAGATTTGTTTAAATGAATTAATTAAAGTCAGGACCCAAACCACAGGATAGAACATTGTATTTACTTAATATTTAATTTCAGTGGTCATAAGTTGTCGTCCTTTGTTATATATTTTAAGAGGGCTGACGTAGAAAAGCTTTTAAACAGATTTTAACACATGTTTATTAAGTCAACAGTATTTGCCCTTTATGCTGACATAGAATCATGTCTGATTGTTTATGATTAGTGACCTATGTCCAACTCATTCCAATGTTGGTTGGAGATCAGATGAATGGGGCCAATTATGTCAACCCAGTCTCCCAACCAGTTGCAAGATTGAAGTTGTTCACTGAAGGGTCATTTAAAAATATGATGTGGGCCCCTTTTTTGGCATGGAGAGATATAAACATATTGGTTAGGTAATGAATAAAACAAGTCACGTTTTGTTATCATCATAGTGCATTATGTCTCAGTTTACAGCATTTTGTACAAAATATGTTTTGATAAGAAACTTACAGCAAAGAGAAGAATGGTCAAGTAATTAAAAAGGTATGGAAAGCCACAGCTGGACCCACTAGAGAAACATTTCTCTGTTGAAATTGTGATACATGTATAATATCTTTTACATTGTTGCTGCTGACTAACAAACATATAATGTACATCTTGTCATCAAGTTTATTGTTTACAATGTCTAAAACAATTGTGTCTAACTGTGGTTAATTAAATAAATAGAACATGAGTCAGAAACTAACCCATAGGCCAATCAAATTAATTTTTACCCCAAATCAAGTAAAAACCAAATTGTTGGCTAAACCTGTACCTGAAATATACATACATTATTCACATATGGGGAACACTAAAAACCAGAGAAGCAATAACAAGAAAAATCTTTAAACAAAAACATACGCGGCGTTTGTGAGGTCTTAATGAATTAATTTAAAACAATTGCAATAACCATGGTACTAATTGTTTATAGAAAGGTTGGCCATACACACACTGTTGCAGACACTGTGTATATAAGTTGTTTGTTGAGATATGATGCATTATTTGTTTCAATAATTTATAGTACTACCGAAAATTTCTACCAATGCGACTTGCTTTAATATTCATCCGTGCTGCCACGTCTGCATTGTTAAGTAGGTCAATAATGAAAATATCAAATTATAAAAAAGTATTTGTAACTTGTAACCAAGTAGCTTTATACTCCTCTCATTTGTTACGTTTCGAAGAGCTATGGCATCAGCTGACATCTTGCAGTGCACGTGACCATAGTGGAGATCCTACTGATAATTGGTGTCAATGTAATAAAAACTAATAATCCATATTATTTGAATGAAATAAAATCAAAAAAATATATTTTAAGTGTAAACATTCACCTGACTATTGTTTCAACAAATCTAAAAATTTAAAACTATATCAGAATAATATATTCTTGTGAACTCTCGTTCGTCAAACCCTATGTCCTTTTTAAATGTTGGCAATGACTTAAAAGGTGCCTGATCTCTGGCGTGCACATTGAAGTTTAAATATAAATGTATAGAATTCAGGTTAAGCACATTTCCTACGATGCCATCTGGAAGTATTCAGGCAGTTTGTCGATGTCTACATTTCCTCCAGAGATAATCAGACCGATGTGTTCCAGTTCTGGGCATGAGTCTGCCAGCTGACCAGCTGCAGCGATAGTGGCAGCGCCTGCTGGTTCTACCAATATCTAAACAGGAAAAGATATATATATATATATATATATATATATATATATATATATATATATATATATATATATATATATATATATATATATATATATATATATTGGTCATTGATGTTAAGTGCCATATACACTCTCTAAAGGTGATGGACGTAAATAGACACAGAAGCGAAATCTTCACAGAGAACGGAAAGAGAACTGCGACTGCAGTCCCAACGTTTTGACACTGCAGACAACAATCGGAACTCCTCGGGTAATTCCGTTCTCGGGACAATCATCCCTCGGATGTATCTGGTGCAATAATATTAATGAAATCACGATCGTTTTATTCGCCGGAAGTCGGAAGAAGAACATGCCAAAGCAGTTCGCACAAAACATGGACGCTGCCATCGTATGACAGCTGCTTGTCTGCTGCGCTGGGTAAATTAAAATAGGATGATTTTAATTTAAAGCCGCCGCAAATTGAAGTTTTACTGGTATCGTACTATAGTGAGCTGTCATCCGAGCTGCCATCTTTGTTTTGACGTATGTCGCAAAAGAAGTCCCATTTAGGGAAATGATAGAGGTAATCCGACTACCTACATACATCCGAGAGATGATTCGTGAATTATCCGAGGTGTTCCGATTGTGCAGACAACTGCTGTTTGAAGAATTCCCTACTTATTATAAGCTTTAAACAATAATTATTTTTATAAAGAGACATGCGGCGTTGGTGAGGTGTTTAAAGGCATTGCTTTTTTTTATTCAGAAAATGAGCCTTATATATAAAACCGAGACATGTTAAAGTTATATATCAAAACCTGAAGCTTCTCAATTAATACACAGTAACGGCATCAAGTGAGGTTTTATGCATTATACACTCCGATATTGTTGGGAATACATTTTGTGGAATAGTTAGTGACCCCGACCCCTTAATAAAATGTTTCGCCCCACCCGGGGGGGGGGGGGGGGGTACGTTTTATGGGAATAATACGGTATATGGTGTTGCGTTAACTTTCTACCAATGCGAGTTGAACTGATATTCATTTGGGCAGGCCTTGCATCAAGTGGTCAAAGGCGAGGTTTTAGTAAACACAAGTTAATGTTCCGGTAGTGCAAATTTTATGCTGCATCTCCAATTGAAGAGTTTCAAAATTATGGTTAAAATGCTTCAAAACTGGTGGTTGGAAGTATGAAACCCGGTATGGGTATGCATGGTCAACTTTTTTTTCATCCCACTTTTTAAAATTGCCAATTATTTCCGCATCACTCTATCTGATTAAGAAAGAAACGTGTGCAGTTTTAATTTTGATTTTGTAAATGAATTTTAATTGTATGAGTTGTTCTAAAGTTGATTACAAATTCGTAAATTGGTATTTTAAGGTCTAAAAGGATAAAACCATGTGGTGAAATTATTCTATTATTTGACAGCATCAAACAAAACTCTGCAATAAAATTGTTTGGCTATCAAGAGCTGTGTGATTTTTTTAAATAAAGCACAGTCAGCAGAGAACCTGGGAAAAACTTTCAAATGTGTAGGGTTTGTTAACAATTCATTACATATTTGAGATAATTTTAGTCAAACCAATCAAGTTACATGATTGGGTGGTTTGACTAATGCTATCATTTTTTCCCAAATGGTACTTTATAGCAAAACACTGCTCGTTTTTTTATTTCTATAAAAGTCACACCTTAAATACCAATTTTATACGAACAAAATATACATTAATTCAAAACTCGATGGAATTTTCCTAAGATTTGGCATACATGTCTACCTTAAATGTAATGTATTGCATATGTAAATTTCAAATTCTTTATATTTTTCATAACGCTTGCTTTTCTTTTCCTTTTTCATATGTGAATTTCAAATTCTTTATATTTCCTATAACACTTGCTTTACCTTAAGGAAGTAAGAGGTTGTTAAGAATTACTAAACCGAAAGAATAAACATGAACATCCGGTCAATTTGCTCTGATGTCGATATCTATTTGTAGCTGAAATCCCCATTGTACGGATTTGTAGATTTGGAATATTGGGCGTTTTGAGCATATGTTTCACGATCTATACTGAATAATAATCAAATTAATATTATACACAAACTTTATTAAAACTACGGTGTAAGTTTATACAGAAATTATGCATAAATTTTCCAGAAGAGGTGTAACATGTAATGGAGATCTATTTTATACAGTCAAACTGCCGAGAAGAGGTGTAACATGTTGCTGCATGGAGATCTATTTTATATAGTCAAACTGCCGAGAAGAGGTGTAACATGTTGCTGCATGGAGATCTATTTTATATAGTCAAACTGCCGAGAAGAGGTGTAACATGTTGCTGCATGGAGATTATTTTATACAGACAAACTGCCGAGAAGAGGTGTAACATGTTGCTGCATGGAGATCTATTTTATATAGTCAAACTGCCGAGAAGAGGTGTAACATGTTGCTGCATGGAGATCTATTTTATATAGTCAAACTGCCGAGAAGAGGTGTAACATGTTGCTGCATGGAGATCTATTTTATAGTCAAACTGCCGAGAAGAGGTGTAACATGTTGCTGCATGGAGATCTATTTTATATAGTCAAACTGCCGAGAAGAGGTGTAACATGTTGCTGCATGGAGATCTATTTTATATAGTCAAACTGCCGAGAAGAGGTGTAACATGTTGCTGCATGGAGATCTATTTTATACAGTCAAACTGCCGAGAAGAGGTGTAACATGTTGCTGCATGGAGATCTATTTTATATAGTCAAACTGCCGAGAAGAGGTGTAACATGTTGCTGCATGGAGATCTATTTTATACAGACAAACTGCCGAGAAGAGGTGTAACATGTTGCTGCATGGAGATCTATTTTATATAGTCAAACTGCCGAGAAGAGGTGTAACATGTTGCTGCATGGAGATCTATTTTATACAGTCAAACTGCCGAGAAGAGGTGTAACATGTTGCTGCATGGAGATCTATTTTATATAGTCAAACTGCCGATTACTACATTTTAAGCGCAGAAAACTATATTTTGTGGGCTAACAAAGTAAATTCTGTAATTGTGGTGTGTTATATGTTCACACTTTTTTGAGCTTATTCCTGCGTGGGTGTATCGGGTGTGACTGCATTGTACAACTATCTTAAAACATTTTAACAGATAAAGATCGGAATGAAAATTGGTGAATATTCAAAAAAGGATTCAAGTTTCTATTTACTAAGTATGAGTCAAGCTGCAACGGCCACATACTTGCATTGTGACAGGTAATACAAGTATTGCAAACATTCTGCAGATTGATATGATTGAGGAGCCTTTTATATGGAAGAGCATATACTCCATGTGATTATTTTTATTATTCTCGATAAAAACGACTGCTTTTTTGCCAAGTTCAAATCGACAATAATAATGATTGCACAAAGTTAAAGTATAATTTCCGAGATATCCTAGTCCCAGACTAGTAACCTGGACAAAAATAACTTGTCCGAAAATTTGCGTCGTTTTCAATTAACAAACACAACAACACATTTGCCATATCTACAACTAACAAACATGATATAACAAAAAAAAAAGGTTTCTTTTATTTTTGTCTAGAAGCGTTTGTGTGTCGCGCGTCGTGAATGACTGTTTTGGACAGGTGCGTGCATTGTACATGTACCGCCTTTATGTGTATACAACACATAAAGGCGGTACATGTTCAATGCATGTATATATATTTGTAACATTGAAAGTGGCACAATGTTGTTGCATCAATGCCTCGCCATTCTAAATAATTAAATAGTTACATGATATAATCTAGACAAAGGAAAAATGGATTGCCTAGTGCTTTAAGATGCCGTCTCCTTAAAAGAAAGTTGGATGCATTCGGAAAATGGTCTCTTTCAGAAAGTAGCGCTTATCCTATACGATCGCTATGAGGTTGTATGGCAATAATGCATAATATGTTATCTTATATATGTACAGTGCCTGATGTGGATAGCTTGATAACATAATTATGTTGATTTTAAACGTGCTCTTTCTAATAAAATCCATTATTATATGTAATTAGTTATCTTGTGGCTATATTCCTGAGTTACTCAGTCGATTTGTTGAACAAAGGAGACCTAAATGTCAAGAGTGAACCTTTGGTGAACTTTGCAAACCACAACATTGCACCAACATATCGATGATATAGAGCCCACATACATACATGAATAGTTGCAGCGGGATCATATAAATTTATACTATAGCAAACCACCCGGTTTGACTCTTGTCAAAATCAACTGTTGCCATACCTCTTCAACAGAGCTGTTGAGATAGCGCCAAAATATGAGTTAAGATATAGTACATACCTTTAGCTTTTCGAGTGCATATTTCATTGCACATGAAATCTTGTTGTCGTCCTAAAATATAGAATGAACAATACGGATGACATATTTTATTATATCTCAACAAGGTGTTCTGTCGTCTATTACAAATTACTGTTTCTGTTATAAAAGTACTTTATCGATGTTGTACCTATGGATATTCAAATAAGATCGTTCGGAAAAAAGAATAAATTACAATAAATTGCTGCCACTAAACATAAAAGGAGAAAATTACTTACGTGTAACAAAAACAACAAAACACACACACACGCACGCGCGCACACACGCGCGCGCTCACACACACACACACACACACACAGAGACACACTTCTCTTACCACAGTTAGGACGGTTTTCTCGGCGTGCTCGGCAATGATCGGGAAGTTCCGATGACCCAACTGTTGTTTTCGGAGACCATCGGCAATCGTAAAGACCGGATGTTCAGGATTCGGCCATAATCGCTTACCTGACAAAACGCCCACAAATAGTAGGTTAAGCTTATAGACATTGGTATAGTTCGAGAATAGTACAATTATATGCACACAGCTACAAATTTGATACAAATTATACAAAATGTCGGTACGACTTTTTTGTCTCGTTGATGTTGTGTGCTTCAGTTACGTTTTTCATGTTCATGTATTTCATTTTAAAAGGAAAAAGCATAGGTTATAGTATGCATACACGTGCTTATTCATACCACAACGTCAACTTGAAGGGAACTATACAAATCGTTCGTATTGCACAAAACTAGTTGCAACTGTTAAAAGCAGCGCATAAATATTTCGTTACCTGCACGTAAGCTTTTCTCCAAGTCCTTTCCCTCCGGTTCGACAACAAACACTGGAGAAATGAGCGTAATCATAATTTGTGTTATGGATTTTAAAATATGGCATTGTCCTATTAGAATTCCGAATAAACATTACATTTTCATACATGCAATTTGAATGTTAAAGTGATACGGAGACTAGCTATAGCACAAATAGAGAAAAAAACAACCGAAACCGCCTTGGAACGGTCAGTCGGCGAAGGGACCGCTAGGGGTGTTTAAACCTCGCACTACCTAAAGTTTTTCTCCGAAACACACCGTATTAATAGGCATATTTCATTTATGCGAGACCACTATAGGCAAGCACATACGTCAGGTGTTAAAATGAACAAAGTTTATTAGTTTTAAACAATAAAGCAGCTACTGTTGTACTATCTTTACTACAATACATGTATGCATACAATAATCGGGTTTTCAAACTTATCTTTAAAAAGAAGTGTGTGTGTGTGTGTGTGTGTGTGTGTGTGTGTGTGTGTGTGTGTGTGTGTGTGTGTGTGTGTGTGTGTCTGTCTGTCTGTGTGTGTGTCTGTGTGTGTGTGTGTGTGTGTGTGTGTGTGTGTGTGTGTGTGTGTGTGTGTGTGTGTCTGTGTGTGTGTGTGTGTGTTTGTGTGTGTGTGTGTGTGTGTGTGTGTGTGTGTGTGTGTGTGTGTGTGTGTGTGTGTGTGTGTGTATGTGTGTGTGTGTGTGTGTGTGTGAAACATATAATTCCTAAGAGTTCATTTGATCTATTCGTTACATGACGATACTGGTAATGATCCACCTTAAAGTGCAAAGGAAGTTACTGTCATCGATTCCAGTAGTTTTCATGTGCTATACAAGGGCGAATTCTGCGATGTTGAAGCTCTTGTCTAGGTTTAAATAATTGTAACCCTTTCCATTGACTCATGAATGCGAGTAAATCAAAACACCGATTCACTTCAATGAGTCCGATATTAATGGCCGAGTAATAAAACGCATTTCTGGACCTATCAACTAAATTCCTGATTACAAATTAATTTTAAATCAAACATTGGACTCACACCTGTTTCTTATTGTTTCATTCAATGTTACCTAGTTTCAACTAATGTTACTGTATATTGCCTGTAATTACCTTAGGTCATCTAAGTTCTAATGTTAAGTTATATTTCACCTTGTTACCTTTGATATCGGGCTTAATTTCCTTGACCGCTACACAAATCCCTGCCGCCAACCCGCCTCCACACACTGGAACCAATATGGCGTCTAAAGCGGGAACCTGCGCGAGGAATTCTACGCCCACACTAGCCTGGCGAAACACACGAGAGCAATAGCGTGACTTTAGGGGAAAAAACGTGGCTACAGTTAATTAAAGCTTAGAACTTCATTGTCAGCAAGTCGGCAATTAAATGCGAGTATACGACAAAGCGGACGTATGTATAGCAATTAGTCACAATTATATTAAGAAACATTTATAAAATACATTGTAAAATGAACAAAAGTATTGTTTTCGCAAGGGATTTTCTATTCAATAAGCTTTAGGAAATGTTATATCTACATAGTTGTTTTGTTTTCTTAAAAACCTGTTTGTTTTTTGGAGTTATTGCTATCAATAATAATGAATAAAAATGAATGTGGCTGCTCTAATTAAGACTCCAACTTATTTATTGATATCAATATTATTGTCGAAACATCTCGTAGAGAGCAATTCAACACAGTTTGATTGTGTAATTCGATAAATTAGATCTTACATTTAAATCACTTTCGGCCCTTTACAAGTTCGGAAAAGAACCTTGAAGGTAATAGTAGGACACACCGGAATTCTCTGTAATTGCTTCGGACTTCCTACATTGTAAAGTAGGCCTAGCACAAAGACATTTAGCTTGCCACTTTGAAATAACGCAATCAAATAATATGGTTTATTTTGAACAATGCATTGGTTATCCACGTCAGACTTAAACACAAGTTTTCAGTTCCAATATGTGCTACAACAAACGAATCGGTACTTAAAGGTCCGCGTGGTTTCTGAAAATAGATGTTCACTTCTTGGTATCGAAGACCTTTACAGGCGTAGTGTCTTATATAGTTTGTAGCACACAGGTTGCCTTTATACTGTCCGTGTTTGTACCTTATTAACAAAAACAAACTAGACGTACATTTCAAATACGTGTTGCAGTATTTCAAATAATTTCTGTGTTTTGCACATAGATCTCGGCGAATAGGCTTCATGTTAAGATTTATGTATATTAAGGTCATTGATAACAAGATGGCTGCCATCTTGCCGGAGCTACTTATCCACCACATTACCCACGAGGCCTATTTCTAAAAATAGCCATGGTGATCCGAATGTAAATCTTTAAGTAAAACATCACTGAATTTCTCTCATTCATTATCAATGCCACACTTTCGAGGAAATTATGGATGCGTCGCAAAACTACCGAAATACTGCATAAAATGTTTTATCATTTCGAGTAATTAAAAAACGAACTCAACCTGGCCAGTTATGACGTCATAGTTGTCAGATGATGAGATATACTCGAAACCTCTTTCCGCCACAACAGCCTGGCATAAACGATTCCTACAGCGAAGATAAATCATTTTATGTGTCGCCTTTTCTACGATATGCCGTCCATGTTAATTAACAAAGACATGTATTACAAACATGGCATATGCTTATGATCACTGCAAAATGCGAATCAATTTAGACATGTTCTTAATAGATAAAAAAGCTTATCTTTAAATAGATTGTGTTAAAGGTGGTAGCCGACATTTTATTTTAGTACAAGTTAAACCAGTCTCAGCTTCATTGAAATGTGCTGTTAACCGCTGCGTATTGCATCTCAAGATAATTGTGGTCTTAAACAACAATAACACGATTATAGCTCCAAACCGTGCATGTAAACTTCAAATCCTATCCACCACTGACCTGTCTTCCGGGTTAGTCTCCGAGAGAATGAGAGACCCACCGTATTGCTTGATGGCCCGTTGTTTACTCAAGGGCGAGGTGTGAGGACTCACCACCACACACGGTACTCGGGACTGACTAGCGACGTACGCCAGGGCCTGACCATGGTTGCCACTGCTACGGGTCACCTGGGTATCGCCGGAGAATAAAACGAAAAGGAAACTTTCACACACAGTAAATCCAATCAACTAGTTTTATTTTTGAAATGCCGAATTTACGTTCTCGCGTGTTCCTGGAACAAATGATCACCACCTGCAGCAGCACCAGCATACTCATCATTGACTTCCCGAAATTATCCAGTTAAGGCAATGTGGTGTATATACTGCGTTTATAGCATTGTATTTATTTATTTTATTTATCTAATTGTGGGTCATTATTGCATAATAATAACAACAACAACAACAATTATACTACTACTACTACTACCACTACTACTACTACTACTACTACTACTACTACTACTACTACTACTACTACTACTACTAATAATAATAATAAATTCAACATTACATAATAATACATTGTATGTTTCATTCATAAATAAACATACATTTTGTAAACAATCATACCAATAATTCGACCGTTTCGCTTGTTTGAATCACCTATACAGGAAAAATGTACAAAGTATACTTATTGAAAAGAAAGAAAAATAAAATACTTAACATGTTGTACTTACAACACCCTTAACGGAACCATACTTGTGCTCTAACAGCTTAGATACCTGTAAAAGATAAAAAAAACAACAACATGTGGGTTAAAGCGGTACATATTTGTAGCCCATTAAGTTAATTAATATACTTAATTATATATACAACACATAAAGGCGGTACATGTATAATGCACGCACCTGTCCGTATCTTGTTTGTTAGTTGTAGATATGGCAAATGTGTTGTTGTGTTTGTTTATTGAAAACAACGCAAATTTTCGGACAAGTAATTTTTGTCCAGGTTACTAGTCTGGGACTAGGATGACTCGGAAATTATACTTTAACTTTGTGCATATATATATATATATATATATATATATATATATATATATATATATATATATATATATATATATATATATATATATATATATATATATATATATATATATATATATATATGCATACGAATAATTATTATTGTCGATTTGAACTTTGCAAAATAGCAGTCGTTTTATCGAGAATAATAAAAATAATCACTTGGCGTATATGCTCTTCCATATAAAAGGCTCCTCAAACATATCAATCTGCAGAATGTTTGCAATACTTGTATTACCTATCACAATGCAAGTATATGGCCGTTGCAGCTATACACATACTTAGTAAATAGAAACTTGAATCCTTTTTTGAATATTCACCAATTTTCATTCCGATCTTTATCTGTTAAAATGTTTTAAGATAGTTGTACAATGCAGGCACACCCGATACGTCCACGCTGGAATAAGCTAAAAACAGTGTAAACATACAACACACCACAATTACAGAATTTACTTTGTTAGCCCACTAAATATAGTTTTCTGCGCTTAAAATGTAGTAATCGGCAGTTTGACTGTATAAAATAAATCTACATGCAGTAACATGTTACACCTCTTCTGGAAAATGTATGCATAATTGCTGTATAAACTTACACCGTAGTTTTAATAAAGTTTGTTTATAATATTAATTTGATTATTATACAGTACAGATCGTGAAACATATGCATAAAATGCCCATTATTTCAAATCTACAAATCCGTACAATTGGGATTTCAGCTATAAATTTATATCGCGTTAGAGCAGATTGACGGGATGTTCATGTAAAGTGACCTTAAAAGTATGTGGTCACGTGATCTTAGTCTATAAGTAGCTAAATGTGCAGCGTAACTCGGATAAGAAATGCCTTTTTGTACTGACAAATGTAGGCGTTATGCTTTACGTTTCACGTGGATTTTTTCGTGTAACAATAATTTATCGGGTTGCATAAGAGAAAAATTATGTCCATACCGTCGCATCCTACCTTTAAGCTGATGTCCCTCTTAATATAAATGTGACACATATTTGGCCGAAGACAATCTTTCAGTTTGAAAGTCTTTAAACTTAAGAACATACAAGACGAGAATATTATGTTGTACGTTGTATACAGTCCATATCAATAAAGTACATGCAATCATGTAAGTTTGAATACCATAAACGCATTTCAATCATGTTTACTAGTGTCGTACAATAAATAAAGTCCTTTACAAGCAACAATGACACATAAAATCTTGTGTTTCTGTTAGTTAAAAAGAAAAGTAAAAAGAAGATAGTTCATTGCCAACACTAAGAAATAAGACAGAATACATCTGATGGAAAAAGATCTTCGGAGGTTATCCACCCTTATGGAATTAGTGTTATCAGATTTCGACTGTTGACAATAGAACTTGTTGTTGTCTTCCCAATATTTCTCTTTGTTCAGTCAATTCTATTTTACGAATTTAAACCGTCGGGATGTGAGTCTTTATTAAAAAATGCACTTAATTTTAACAATTTAGGCCGCTAATGTATTTATGTATTATAATACGCTACAGCTGCATAGAATCTTGGCGGCAATCAATAAGGCTTGTATTGATGTTAAACTGACGGTATTTGTGAGATAACGTTTGTTACGAAATTATATCTTTAAAGGTAATATCTGGCACATTTGATCAAAACAAATAAACTAGGTAGCCTGTTGTTTTCCTACACATATAGGAGTTGTTACATCATTAAAATGATAGCAACAGAGATAGATAAGAACATGTAAAAAATATGTCAAGGTATAGCCATCCAATTTAAAAACTTAGAGTTACTGTACTTTCTTGCAATTTATGTCGTGGATACAGACATCATTAATAATTAATAACTATGTTTGTGTCTCAGTGTGAACAGGTTTGTTAAAAGACATTCAAAACGCACCACCATAAAAACTGGTGAAGAAAGTGAGATAGTTAACATCTCTATGTAGTTATGTAGTATGACCTTAATGCATTATGAATTTTAATGTGATATTAGTCTGCATCTTTTTTGATAAAACACATTAATATTAATCGTTAAAAGTAAGCGATATGCAATAACAATGGCAACATCATTTTTGTTGTAGCGTGCTTAATTAATATGCGACTCCATGCAGAGCATCCAACTGATAACAAAAACTACAAAACGTCAGCGCTAGATTAAGGGAAATCACGTTTTGAAGGTCTCATATCTTTGTTTCATAACTTATAGCGAGTCTTCAGAGAAATTAATGAATACATATAATAACTATTGGTTTCGCGCGGCGAACTGGAAGAGATTCGAATCTCCGCATATAATACCTTTTCATACACTTATGTTACGGACGAATAGAAGGATTGCAATGAATAATCACAGATCGCACTCGGTATAAGCTTATAAGACATATCTAGAAAAAGTATAATTAATCCTGAACTAAAATAGGTTTGCAGTGTATCATGGAGTACATTCGGTTTCAGACATATCAAGAAATGGTATAATTAAACAAAACAAGTAGAAATAAAATATGAACTTCAAAGATATTCATCCAATCAATAAAACGTAAAACTGTTCAAATTTCTAACAAAATTTAGCTCAGTTGTAATTATGTGATATTGATTGCATCATTGATTGTGCCAATAGTAACGTAGTACTTTGAAATTAGCACGTAGAAACGACCATTTGCAGCAATCAGAGTTAATGTGCAGTACGCTAAATTAAAATTTAGCCCACTCAGCTTCACATATGCCGTAAGATTAATTTGTTAGTTTTAAAAACAAATGAGAACTGAATTGGTACATCTGCAACGAGGCAGTTTAACTGCGCAGGCGAAAACTGTAATCATTTATAGACAAGATGTACGAAACGTGGGTACGAATGATACTGGATTTACTGACTAAAAACAGTCAATAGGTCGTATGGCGTCGTCAAACGGTTTCAGTTGTAGCTTTCATGGGTTAAGATTGCCCATGCCAAGGTATGTCAACAACAAAACATTTAAGCCAAGCAATAATAAAAAACGCTGGTTTTCAACACTTTCACTACTTTGATTATTGTATTAAACTTTAAGTCTTTGAATTCAAATATTTACAGAGAGACATGTAAAATGCCACATAATTGTCCGATCCTACCATTTAAAAAAAGGTACATGCTTGTCATAATCTCAGAACAAAAAGTTTTCTTGTTTTAGACTAAATGTTTAGAAAATGGTATCATACATGTAAACTGACACATAAACAGTAAATCGGCGTTTTCGATCTATCCAAAATCCACTCACGAATTTGAAAAGGTGGATGGTAGGTAACCTCTTACACAAAAGTACTATATCATGCAAGTACATTTATAAAATTATGTAAATATAATTCAAGATTAAATAAACATCTCAAAATGCGTTACAAAATTTCGTTACATGCAACACATTACATACTTAGAACCGGAAGTGCTTGAACGAACTCACCGCTAGGAGGCAGCCGCGAACTTTGAAGGATCCGGTCACTTGAAGATTCTCTGCTTTGAAAAAGAATTTCTTCCCGTACTCCTCGTTCAACTCTTCATTAACTATGACAGGCGTTCTTCTTACTTTGCTTTTGATCCTCTCATAACCTTCCAAAATCCTCTTTAAAGAAAGCTCGCTGTTTTCTTCTACCATTGTTGTACTTGCTATGTCTGAGAGACACCGCAAACAGACTACCAACCGTTCCGCTGTTGGACACAATTATACCATTCTTCACGAAAAGGACAATTTTAACTGCTCTCGACACCTGTACATACCACACGTGATATGGTCGTTCATTTGATGCATGTATCAACAGTAGTATGAATAGTATTATTTCTTTTTCAAACTTTTACCTAGTTGCTAATTAACTGAATTAAATTTGTTAAACAAATGTTCAACTATGATACTATCAACCCTAGACAGGAGCTGCGTGAAAACGCTGGCAATGATCTACACTAAATGCATTTGTCAATGCCTAAACAATATTTGCGTTTATCAAATTAATATATCTTGTTACCTACATATTATGTCACCGCTGGATAATTGAAAGATTGTTGGCTGGTAGTACAAATGTTAAGCTAACCGTTAGAATGCATGGCGATTGTACATGTAAATACCGGTGCATGACCAGGCCTGAAATGCCAGATCGTTTATTTATCGATAGCTTTGCCAGGGATGGATCTAGGAGGGGGCGGGGGTGGGTGGTGGGTGGGGTGGTATGCACCCCCTCACCAAACAGTTACATTATCTTGAAAATACTAAGCTTCTATAGTAAATGTTGTCTGTTGACTGCTTAGGTCGAAGTTTGGGTCCCTTGCTGTGTATATATATTAAGTATTTACTGCGATAAAGTTGAATGGACTTTGATTCATATCTCCATCACACAAAAATATTCTGGATCCACCTCTGAGATATTATATCATTATAAACCAGAAAACAAGACGGCCCTTTGCTCATGGTACATACATTTTACAAACATCGAATTCTCGTGCGTAGAATAGGAACACTCCTTGCTGCATTGTACGTATCATACATATACCCTGAAGAAAATATATGAAGTATCGATATTGTTATATATATACTACATAAGTACTCTTATTTGCAGTCGAATAGTTTTATATTCATGGATCAACAGTAGTAGTGTTTGGTGTTATGCCGTCACTATAAGTTGGTTGAATTATTGCTATTACTTGATTACTTCAAGTTTATAGGCTTTCTATAGGCGACCATGAGAAGTAATCGCTAAGTTTACGCTCATTTAATCACAGAAACTCTTTTAAATATAACTTATTCTAAAATGAGACATAAGCCTTGAAATCTTTGCGACAATAGTGGTAGATCTCAATCCCATGGTAAGTCCACATTTTTTGACTCATGTACAAAAGTATTAAGCCAGTTGTAAAAACAAGTGGTGCTCATTTTCGTCTTCTATATTGACAGCTATCATTAATGTCCCGGTCCGTCTATTGGTCGTAATTTTGAACAGATCACACGAGTCTCAAATATAAGGATATTCTCAATTTTCATAGAATAATTTAATGGTTGCTAATTTCTACCTTTCATAAATAGTGTTCGTTTAACTTGTCATTATCGGAACACCTTAACGATTATTGTTGGAAGAACACTCCGAGAAGTTATTTTTTTACCAATTCTGTTGTGTAGTAGATTTCATCGTAAAAAGGGTTATAAAACAACTCTACGTAAAGACGAATTGAAACCGTGTATTAAGTGTCAAGGTTTATTTACTTGAACGATGCAACCACAGTGAATTTTTTTCCTTCATGTTCGGCCCGAAATTCAACAAGCAGATAGACCTTTAATATATGTATAAGCACAATAAAACAACGTTTGCATTACCAGCGACCCCATTTCAATTAGAATAGGGGAGGCAGGTTTGGGCGCATGCTATATTGACAGTTAACTGGAATACGCAAATCACGAAGGATAGTAGCCCTGTGTTAGTCTTTTCAATAAAACATAATGACAAGCGACTTAATTCTGGTGGGAGGCTTTTCAGCAAGTTTTTTTTTTTTGTTCTTTTCTTTTACTTTGTTTTATGGATACTGATGATAAATGGGTTACATTGTAAAACATCAGAATATAATTAAATTAAATAACCTTTACACCATTTCTTTTAATACAAATTAAACGTTAACACAATTATAAAGCTCTCTAACAAACTATTACTTGTAAACTTTGTAACGCACTGTTGATTTGTATGGACAACTGCGTTGTAAACATTAGGATAAATATGATAGCAATTCAGGGTTATATCTGTAATTCTATATCCTTTTATTTCTATTTTTATATGTTTTAGAATGAGATCTGCCTTATTCATTTTTGGCCTTGACTCGAGAATTTGATGACTACTTCCACGGATGACGGGGTAAGCAACGACAAGTGCAATTTACTTTAATGCTCATGGCTTAACCGTATTTACTGTGGCCTATTGAATCAGTACACGTGTACTTAGCTGGCGCGACCAACACAATAATTCATAACAGTGAACGAAAACAAATACTTCAATCTGTATATAATTATTCATGAACATTCGGTGGCATAAAACGTAGTTTTGAGATCGATTAAGCGTCTTCTTAATGTGAAAGGAAATAAAAATCTGTTACATTCATATTTAGCAAGATTTTTAAGCGCAAATAAAGTTTCAAATTTTGTTGTGAGTAGAGATTGGGATCTGCCGGCATTTTTGCCTATACTGTGCATCGACATTTCTATCATTATAGCACTGGGGAACTTATGAGGTACACAGGAACTGAACCCGGCCGGTCCATTATACTGACACCGACGAGTTAGGCATAATGCTGTCCCCTTAGCCCCGAGCATTTGGAGAGAAGCTACTACTACCTACTTTAAAGTCTTTGGTTTGACCCGGCCGGGGTTTGAACCCGCGACCTCCCGATCCACCGGTGTTGTGAGTAGTTTCGTAACGGAAGGTGAATGCATACCTGTTGTTGAGATTTTGTTCAGATAATAAAAAAACACAAGTGATGACAGCTTTATTACTGCTGCTAATGCTGATGTGTGGGGGAGGGTTATGAATACTACGACATCATCATCATCATTATCATCATCATCATCATCATCATCATCATCATCATCATCATCATCATTATCATTATCATCACCATTATCATCGTAACGGTAATGTTGATGATAATGGTTGTGTTGATATATAAGATAATATTACACTGCAATCGTGGACTATAATTATATATAGAGCTGTGCAAATATAACATCGTATCTATTCACTCAAAATGTTTATTAGAAATTGTATATGAAAGGAAATAACGACTTGTAGTATTTAAGAATTGAAGGAAATAACGTTTTCAGAGAAATTGTTTATTCAATTAATGACTTATAGAGGAAAATTACAAAGAAAACCGACTTAATGACATAAACGGCTTATTGAGAGACATAGTGTATTGAGAGTAATTGCGTATTGAGAGAATATGTATTGAGAAAGCATTGATCGAAAGACCGTATCGTGTATTGAGGGAAAATGTGGGTGGAAAAATAGATATTACCGGAAATGACGATTTAAGGAATTACATTTTGAAAAGAATTACGTGTGGAAAACAAATACTGGAAAAAAGACGAAATACACGATGTTGCAGGAGAAATTACGTATTATTATAAAAACAAACAAGAAAAGACATTGATGCGAATCATAACAGGCGACGTAAACACTTAAACCGGTAAAAACCGTTCAAGGTGGTATCCGACAGTTTGTCTTCACCAAATACACGTAAACCACCTGGGCTGGCGAAATTGTGGCATTACTTCTGCAAAAAGACAAACCTTAGTCTAACACAAGACGATTTTGAACCTTGTCTAAATTGTAGAAACCGTGAACTAAATCACTCTTAATGACCATTCTTTCTAAAACCATATATATGCTTGATTGTGGTTTCTAAAAAAAGCAGATTACCCGAACTATTATATAAAGTTTTGGGTCACGTGGTTTTCTTAGTTTAAAATAGCTAACTGTGCAGCGTGGCTTAGATAGGGAATACCTATTTGTAATGACGAGTGATGTGTTACACTTCAATTTTTACATAGTTGTAGCACATCAATAATTAGCATTTTGAGTGATGTTTTCATGCAACAAAAATTTATTTGGTTCTTTGATAGGACAAAAATCTGGTCCAGACTGTCGGATACCATATTTAAAGCAATATGTAGCAAGTAAGAAGGCATATTTGAAAAGTTATGTTTTATTGGACAGTTATCACTGACTATAAATTACAGACAAGTACATATAAGTGTATAGGGATGTTAACGAATACCGTTTTTTTTCTATCCGGATACCCGTAAACATTATCCGAAGAGTAGCCGGTTACCGGGTGTTACGGCTGCATATACATGATTGCGACGATATAACATGTCAAATTGAAAAACAATGCAAAAAAAAAATAATCGAAAATAAAACAATTTGACTATAAATATCCGTCGACAGTTTTTTTAATGGGGCAATCACGACAATTTTTTATGTGACATTGGATTTTTAGGATTTTTTAAAAGAAATATTGCTTGATTACCGCCCAGATTCTATCAGTTAAGATCCTGGTCATATGACTACAATCAACAAACGTGACCACAGTAGACTCTGCGCTTCAGCGCGTCGTCAATTAATAGTAGATTCGACAATAACATGGAACGACTCCGGTTTATATGAACCCATTGTACTTTGTAGCCTTTCTTCAATTACTAGGACAATACTTTCCACGAGATAATATCACTGACCTTGCCCGGTCAGCATTTTGAAAGATAAGCATCTGGGACGCTACTGGGAAAACAAAACCATACGAATTTGCGCTAACATGCAACATGGGTATCACATTTATGTGGATTATATCAGTCCTTTACATCTGCGATATAGAAGGCAAGTCGTGTTATGACATTTTTGTATTAGCTTCTTTGTTAGCATTGCAAATAAGGAAGAAATAATCTGCAGAAATGCATATCATTGTTACATATGTCTAAGACACATAGCAAGTTTGTATTATTCACCAATATTAACATGACCCTGGTCGATAAATACAAACGTAACTAACACACCCCTTGAACAATGACAGCGATACAAAACAATTTTTATCCCACCATCTCTGTAAATATCGGTTGATATAACCCGTGTGATAAAGATGAGCTTTATAAACCGGTATTCGCGCACCTGCTCTAAGCCGGACTACTTTTTTACGAAACGATCAGTCCTAAGGTGTACGTGAACGCAACTCATTTATCGCGTAATTATGCTTGTAATCATCCCAAAAATGTCCATAATATAAAGATTGATTAATTAGAGCAAACGAGGTCATTAAAAAAACAACAGGAATGAGCGCGGTTAAAGTAAAAATTAAAGTAGCGGCGCCTTAACCGACTGAGTAAGCAGGACAGTTCATCTTAAACTTCTGAAGTTGTATTTAACAATAGAGCAAATATAGAAAATTTGTAAACCAAAAAATTGAATATGTAGAAGCTTTGTTAATTAAAATGTACACATTTACAATACAGACAATGATTTAAACTGTTTAGAAATAGTAATACAATCAATAAAAGTACGAATTTGTAGTCTGCAAAAATAAAAACAACTGTCGAAATGTCAGATTATGTGAGTCCATGTTGTTTTGAAATTATTTGGTTTGAATTGAAAGAATGTGATGAAGAATCGTGTGAAAACCCACGAAGTGTTGCAGAGATGAGCTACGAGGATTTCGAGGCAAAATTTGGCCTTAATCCGAACATTTTTAGAAGGAAATTGATCTTGAATTTGTAACTGTCTCAGGTTCAGTCATCTGCCTAATCTCAGGACAGACCCTGATGATTAAATGTCGTTACATGATGAACATTAAATGGTTTAGATAGAGCTCGTTCTTTAGTCGAACCAAATACAGCTGACTGCACAGATCTGGACAAATGTGCTAATAAATCATAGATTCTAGACGTAAACATGAACAACAAGTTAACAACACACCACATCCAATCCCAACATTTCTCCAAATTTCGCAAGTCACCCTGTCAAAAACACAACTATCTTCGCAATTTTATAGCGCTATATTCAATGTTCAGAATTCCAATGTCATCAACAATTAAAATCCACGAGCTACCTGTTTGTTACATCCACAAACACACACAAACCTCGAATGTAATTCGCGTTTTCTAATGCCAAGTGCGTGGCAACTTAAATGTAACACGGCCTTGACATTACACAGTATGTGCATAACTTTACACGAGGGTGTGATTTTTGTTGTTCTTTTTTTCTAACCATTACTTTCAATTATCGTAATCAATAAAATTACAACCTTATGTATAGCGCAAATAAAATAAAAGAAATAACATGTTTATTATCTTATTTTTAATGTAAATTCAATTTAATTAAATTCACTAACTTTTTGTAAAAAACTGCTTGGTGTCAGTATGACTTTAAAGTAAACATGGTGAACTGAGCATAACAACATTACTTATCAGAAGAGCAAAGCAAGTTGTTAAATACACGTAAAGGTTAACAATTATGCAGTAAAATGTATCAGATGTTTTATGTAGAATGGCGTTGTTCTTGTTTTCAGGGGCGGGCCTGCCGTTACGCACTTACGCACGTGCGTACAGTGGCTTCCAGAAATTGCAAAAATAAAAACGCCAAAAAGCGAATGAAAATCGTCGCCTAACCCGGGTTGGGCACTACCTGTAAGATCTAGTGGTTTTCATCATTCATAATTACAAATGTCTAACTTACACCTATCTTTTTCTTGTTTGACTATATACATATATAGTCTTAATTTTACTACTATTACTTGTTTTCCGGAATAAAATGTTTTGTATACATTATGAAGCGTTATAAAGACACCTGAAAAAGTATGACGTATTTTCTATTTCAAATGATAGTTATTGGCAGTTTTTTTTTATGTTTAAAAACGCCCCAGAATGCACCTACGGCGTTATGTAGTAAAAACGTTTTTCCGGGGGAGCATGCCCCCGGACCGCCCTAGCAGGAGTGCGTCTACACAAAAGTCGCCTAGGCACGCCCCTGGTTTTATAGAATGACGCTATTGTTGTTGTCTTGCATGTATATGTGTTTATCGCTCTTTTTATTTTATTTATTTTTTAAATTATATGTATATATATATAATATATACAATGTATATATATATAATCACAAAAATGTTTAAAATGAGCAAATTCAAAAAAGAAAGAATATAAAGAGCGATAAACACATATACATGCAAGACATTATCATATCAAAAGTTCTACAAAGATTGATAGATTATACACAAATATATAAATCATCACATTGAAGTGTATTCATATTTTAAGTAGCAAATTTAAAAATAGTGATGAGTTTTATCGAGAAGAAATAATATCATGAGGAAACAGGAAAGCTCTGTATCCATTTATTCGCAGATACACTCTTTCAAAACATTCGAATATCCATATAGGTGTGTAGACAAGTGCCCTTTCACAAGGAGAGAATTAATACAGTCTGCCAGACAGACAGACAGACAGACATATAAACATGTTAAAATATCTGTTGTTATGAATAATGTTATTTCTAATTGAAAATCTTGCCGAAACGAAAAGCAATAGTTTTAACGGCCGATCACAATCATAAAATGACATGCATCTTTTAAAAAAAAAAATACGAAGATTAACGACTGATAGTATGAATATCAAATAAACGCCATGTTAATTTACAAAACAACACATACGTTAAGGTAGTTATTTATTATTTATTTAATGAAGTATTTATGTTTTCTTGTACTCGAGCCAAACAGAGTGGCAAAAGTGAAAGGTTGTAGAATAAAATTCCACAATTATGTCTGTTGTCATGCATACTAACGCTTGACATTGTATGTCCAAAAGTGTATTGTCTACTGTTTCATTGTCCAAGTTAGAAAATATGTTTATTAAGCGAGATCCAAACACCTGTGTTAGTAACAGCCCATGACGTAATAATTTAAGAAAATCTCTACACTTACTGGTTTTTAGTGATGCTTTGTTAAGCCAATGGGCAACGTTGATTTTCTTTTCATATTGAACTTAAAGCGGAGATTAACTGATGTTTTTATTAAAAACTGTGTCTGTCAGAGTACACAAGCAAGCAGGTGCATTTTATTGTATAACTTCCCGTGTTAACAATATTTAAATTATCTAAATGTTGTAAAATTAGATATATTCTCTAATAAGACTTAGGATATCATCACATAGACACAGACGATGGAATGGACAAACAGCAATGCCTTATGAAAACAATGTTTATTCTGTCGGAAACAGGATGATGCGCTTCATTTTGTTATTAAAGGGCCATTATATTCTAACCGTAGCAAACAATATATACACACATATTTCTAGACTAGATCAAAGATACTAAAATTACTGTGAATTGTTTTGTCAAGTAGACATAATAAGAAACATAGATGAAATTATAAAAATGTGAATTGCAAATGTGACTTAGCTCTTATAAGAAAAAGGTAATTGGTTGTTTTAGGCAAATATTTATATATATATGCATACATATTTAAGAAGAAAATTTAAGTAAGTTATTGCATGATAAATGTATGTGCGTGACTTACATTTTTGAGCACAGAAATGGATTTGCTTTCTTTTCTCGCGTGTGCAGAGCTGAATTAAAAATACCAATAACTGTAACGTGCATTTATTTGTATTTTGATTGTCTTCACGTGATAAAGTACAATACAATATTGTCTCTTTTTAGGCTAGCATTGACATTTTTATTGTTCACAGATGTAAATGTTTTACTTAATTACATCTTATCCACAGGTCAAGTGAAGAAAATGAAAAAGAAAATCATATTATATAAATATAATTTTTTAACTTTATGGCTTAGAGTGTACGATTTTTACAACCTTAATACACATTCATTATTTGCTTAACTGTCCTAAAACTTTTCTGTTTCAATTATATATTTGATATTTGTGTACTCGTGAACTTTGTGCTTTTTGTAATGGGAATAAACTCTTCCCTGTTACAAATGAAGACTTGTATAATATCTTGTATCTAATCTCTGCAAAAATAAAATAAAATGAGATAGAAACGTTACTTTTGGTGGTAATGCATTTATAACCAGGATAACATTTATCAGTGCAAAGTTTAAGATAGTTATGCGACATTGTCGGATTTTACTGTAAAATTCTATTTATATTGTATTCTTATTCTATAAGTAAAACAATCATTTTAAGTGTTACTGCTACATTAAAATGCCAGTTTGCTATTCTTGTATCTTATGTTTGACTCAGTGAAAGAAAATTCCGAGTCGAGAAAAAGGAAATAGACTTTACATGTGAGATATGTTCACTGTAACATAAAGTTTAGGTCAGCATCATGATATGGAAGACCCCTTAAATCAGACTTAACTCACAATTAGGCTACATTTTATAATAAATATAGTTTTGAATTAAGTGAAAGTTTGTCGTCTCGGTTTTAAAATAATCAAATAATGAAATTTAATTAAGTTTTAAATTTCACCAGTCTTTAAATGGGAATCCGCATGTCATTATTTAAATACAATATGTAGATCCCAGCTATAGTGAGTTACCTCCCTTGTATTTTATAATAAATATAGTTTTGAATTAAGTGAAATTTTGTCTCGGTTTTAAAATAATCAAATAATGAAATTTAATTAAGTTTTAAATTTCACCAGTCTTTAAGTGGGAATCCGCATGTCATCATTTAAATACAATATGTAGATCCCAGCTATAGTGAGTTACCTCCCTTGTACTTAAAAAAAGTCAGGCATGCAATTTGACATTTATTTCTTGTTGACATCTTACACAAATGTGACGGCTTAAGAACCTGACATCTTATTTCCAACACAACGGGATAGTACTAGAAAGAATATATTCCCAAGATTAATGATTGTTAATTATTTTAGAGATCTATTAGAAAATGGGGTTTCGTACGTTGGTTAAAATCCAAAGATTCACACAGCCAATACATTGCCTTTGGAGACGAGCGACATTGGTGAGTCTTGAATTCATTAAATAGTGTGTTGTTATTTTGTCACCCTGTAATATACAACAAACAGGAAGCACAACTTTTTATCAAAAATAACTTAAACCATTATGATAAGAACAATAGAAAAAAGCATTTCAGTGAGATTTCAATAATGTTTTGAGGTTTAAGAGAACTTATTTTGTTTATTGACCATTCAGTATATATTAAAAAATCGTGTAGCATTGTTTAGGTATTGTTGTAAGAATTGTAATTATCAAAACTATATTATAAGCAATTAGGATATGATTTTGTATTTCAATGTGCTGTTACGTGTACACCTATGCTCTGATAACAGACAAAAGGTAACAATAAACAAAATTGGGAAGGGAGCTTTCAGGTTTTACATACAAAATTAGCATGTAAAAAGTTAAATGATAAGTTTATTGCATTGTTTGTTTGGTTGCAATTTCTATGCATTCAAAATTACTTGCAGTTTAAAAAGACGATTTATTAAGATCTTGTTATGGGTAAAACCACCAGTGTACCAAGGGTCAACTAGAAAACCTCCCATTCATTAGATGGAAAGCAGTGAAATCTCTCTCATAAATCTTCCATGGCAGATAGAATCCTCTTTGAAAATTCATTGGAGGGATTCTGTCTGCCATGGAAGCTTAACAGGAGGGATTGTGTCCACCTATGCCAAAATGACTGAAAGAGATTTTGTCCAGTCTAGGCAAGAATGACTGATTCAACTTTTTCTCTGTCCAGTTTTGTCAAAGATCCAGTTTTCATACAGGATGGTTTCATCTTTTTTGACATCTAGGTTTATTTTAATACCTTAGTAACAATGACAGTTTTATTAAATTTTATCTTTGTTTTCTATAGCTCTTTTTTTACTAATTTCATATATGATCATTTATTTTTGTTGATTTCAAGATTTTCTTATAAAGTCAGTGAAGAAAATGAAAGTTTGTCTAAATGACTTTTTTTTATCTCTGTTTAGGTTTCTCCAAGGTCAAGGTGTCTATGCAACGCAGCATCCAGTAAGGATGTGCCACTATGCAGACTAAGGAGTCGAGGTATCATCAAGATAGCAGGTAAAGATTCAGTACCCTTCCTCCAAGGACTGATCACCAATGATGTGACATTGCTGGGCCCAGACACTCCTTCCCAGTACAGCATGATGCTGAACAAACAGGTGGGTGGACTTGCAACATTCCACATCCTTTGTTGTTACTGTTATATGCTGACTGTCTGGGTTGTCATGCACTCTTCCACATATTTAGTTTTTGCTGTTATGTGCTCAGAATGTTGTTTGTCTTGCACTCTTCCACATCCTTAGTTGCTGCTGTTTTGTGCTCATATTTAGGGTTTTCATGCACTTTTGCATAGCCTTGGTTGATGCTACTTTGTGTTCACAATGTGGGCTGTCATGCGCTGTTGCACATCCTTAGTTACTGTTGCTTAATGCTCACCATGTAGGTTGTCATGCACTGTTTCACATTGTTACTTACTAAAGTATAGTTCTCACAATGTGTGTTGTCATGTGCTGTTTCACATCCTTAGTTAGATTTCTTTATTTGTGCATTCAATGCACTCAATTACTACAAAAGGTCCTTTTTAACAGGTTTTCAATAATTGTTTTTTGTTCTCTTTGCAATATCCACAAACTGAAAATATCCTTTTGGGTGTAAATACGATTAAGAGCCAATATAGCCAGGTCTTTTTCTTCTTATGTATTAACTTCTACTCTTACCAATT
Source organism: Sinonovacula constricta (assembly GCA_007844125.1). Classification (NCBI taxonomy): domain Eukaryota; kingdom Metazoa; phylum Mollusca; class Bivalvia; order Cardiida; family Solecurtidae; genus Sinonovacula; species Sinonovacula constricta. The sequence continues at coordinate 46,173,773 of CM017562.1, forward strand.
ATATCTAGAAAAGGGAATATGCTTATAGCTTGCAGGGCAAATAATACAGCTATTGTTTTTACAGTTTTCTTGTGTACAAGAATATATAATTATCACAATAATAATTACTTTTCCAGGGCCGAGTTCTATATGATTTGATCCTTTATGATGTCAGACCAGAAAATGGAGATGGCAGCATATTAATGGAATGTGCTGCTCCTCTTGCAGAAGAAGTAGCATTTACTATAAAAAAATACAGGATAAGGAAAAAGGTAATTTAAAAGCTTATTGATTTTATGTTGTTATCAAGCTGGACATATAAATCATTTACCTTTTACACCCCACACTTCTTTGTGGGTTTAACCTCTAATTTTGTATGTAGCATCTGTTTGTGAGATAAACAACTTTTTGTGGGTTTAATACTGCTTTGTGGGTATAACATCTCTTTGGCGATTAACACCTCATTGTGGGTTTAACATTAATTTGAGAGTTTAATGACTATTTGTGAGTTGAAATTGCAGTTAGCCTGAAAACTTTTATATCTTTCCTCTTGATTTCTACAAAAAACATTTGTCTTGATGAAAGAAAAAAATGAAACATAATTCTAAAAAATCACACTATTTTTTAACACTTTTCTTAATGTCATTGTTTTATACTTGTATACAATTTCAGTACAACAGTTTCATGACTTTTAAAGTCTGAATTGTATATAAAAATCAATTAAATGAAAATATTTTCACATTGGGTAAGAATTTATAATCACAAAACAATATACATAGGTACAATATTATCTTATAACCCGAAAAATGTAGCCTCTCATTAGTTAACAAACCCAGCTACCTTACCAGTGAAAAAAAAGGCTAAAGTTAGAAGTTGTTTTCTTTAATGTTTCTTTTTAATTATAAATGAATAGGAACTACTTGTGGACTTAAATCACCCCAGCATTTCCCCAATTTTGGGAACACCTTTTATATAAGTAGGTCTATTAGATGTTCTGTAGTACATCTCTGTTCTACCCAAGCTATCATTTGACCCTGAAAGTGTTTATATGACGTATGTATGAAAAAATAAAAATAATAACAGAATATTAACACGTTGTTGTCACTAACTCTTTTTTGCTTGCAGGTTTCCATAGAGAATATAAGTGATAAGATGTGTGTGTATGCTATGTGTAGTGACGGTGGTTCTACACAGGCCCAGCTGGACCAGAGTGTTATCATGAAGCAGGTGCCAGACCCCAGAGTGCCTGCTTTTGGTTCAAGGATCATCACTTCTTCAGGTCTTGGGTTTAAACTTTATTATGCTACATTTTAACTGGCCAATTTTAATTTCTTAGTTGTATATTCGAAAATTTGTGTATAAGTAACAAGATGTTCTAATAAATATTTGCACGAAATAGTGTAGATCCTGATCAGAGATGTTGTAGTAGGAGCTGGCTAATATGGAGCTACACTGTCTTTCACAAGCATGGTCAATATATGCTTAGAAGGCTTTTAGCTTACTTAAAGATCCTGATGGGCAGGTGTATACAGAAAAGTGATGCAAGACTGTATCAAATGCACCTTAATTTTTCAGATTAGCCCTAAGAGTGAACAAATACTAGAGTGGAAACTTAAAACGCCTAAAACTCCCTCTGACTGCTTGACCTCTCACTGTTTGGTTCGTGTCCTGTACAGGGCAATGAAGTTTATGAGGGAAGATCTTCCAACTGACCTGCGATGCCTAGAGGCTCTACCCAGACTTTTTGTATTGGGTTATCCTCCACCAAAATTGCTGGACCTTGCTATAATGATCATAACTAGTCACTATGATGTATTTAAAAAATAAAACAAGCTTAAAACTCCGCAGTTCTTCAGTACGAGGATATAGTTGTAATTTAGAAGAACACTTTACGATAGTAGGTCTTCCAGCTGACTTGCATTGCCTGTTAATCTACCAAGACATTTATCATTTGTCTTTTTCTGTACCAATACTTTTTGCCTAGGTTAAATCATTGTATATACATACTGTACTTAATAACACCACATAAAAAGTTGTTTTTCTTCTGTTTATAATTACTATGGGTTGACCAGAATATTAAAACTAGTTTGTTCTATTTTTTCAAGACATAAAATTCAACACTTAACTTTTGCATTTTATTTTACCATTATATTAAATATCACCTTATAATAATGTCTTCATATATATTTCTTTGATGGATTTCCTAAACTGATACCACACCCAGTCACATTATCCTGATGGCAGGCCGACAAAGCACAGAAGTACCCTTATGTTTGTTTAAGCACAATCTATGGAGCTAAACCAATACCATAATAATGTCTTGAGTAAGTTGCGGCCCATTTGCAGACATGTACCCAGCCCTTAACATTCACCACAGTACATCTGCAGGTAGGCAAAACAAAGTCAAATCACTAATATACTATATAATAAATATACTGAATATATATATACATCCTTGCAACCTAAAACTAAACGTATGCTGCAAATTAGGGTGATATATTTACATATAATAAAAAAAACTGTGTGGAAATAACCAGAAAGAAGTATGAAATAAGTGAGAGGAGTGCATGTGGCATAGTGGTAGAGTTGCTTACATGTAATAACTTGGACTGCTTAGCCTTTCACCACATAGGTTCAAGTCTCCTTCTGGGTAAAGGACTTACTGTGGGTAGGGCTTCCAGCTCCCCTGTGGTGTGCCAGTGGTTTTACCCAGACATATTTCTATGGTCTTCCTCCACCAAAATAGCTGGGTGTTGCCATTATGATCATTATTGGCCAGAAAATAACAACATGCTTATCATTTAGAAAAAAAAAACACACACACATTATGCCACAAATGGTGAAACGTTGAGAAAATCAACTACGGCAGAGAATAATTCTCAGTTGCAATGTTGCTCTTTAATCAGTTATTTATTAACATCATAAGATTTTTAATGTGTGAAATTTATACTGAGTTAAAGTATCCAAAATTAAATGATTTTCCTGATTGCTAAGTGGTATGTTCTACATGTTCTTTACCTTTAAAGTCCTTGGAATTTGTTTACAGACAATGTGAGCCCTGCATGCTTGGATGAGGCTGAGTACCATATACGACGCCTCCAGTGGGGTATACCAGAGGGCACCCAGGACCTGCCACCTGGGAAGGCCCTACCACTAGAGTCAAACCTTGTCTACATGAACGGAAGTATGGCACTCTAACACTCGTCAAACCTTGATAATGCCTATTGTTTATCCCCTTCCATGTTGTGGCAGTGTATAGTAATTATAATTTTTCCCTATCAGGCATCTGCCCATGCAAAGGTCAAAAGATCCAGAAGAGGCTTCTTAAGTACCACTGGTTATCTTACCTAACATACTTTACCTGCTTTGTTGTTGAGCAAAAAGGTGTTTTTGCCACAATATTTGTCTTGTTATAGCAAATAGAAACATTTACTTAATATTAATCTATTAAAAGATAAATGTGAATGCAACTCTCTTCTGAGCAGCTGCTTTGAATTTAGTAAAAAATTAAGTAAAATTTAGTAATGTAAATAACGTGCACAATTGCCATAGACATGCCTTTTACAAGAAATTTCCCATATAGTCATCTTTGTTTTTATGTATTATGTCTTCAGAAATCACCAGTAAGGAATACACTGCATTAGGAGAAGTTACACATTATATAATGACAAACATTTCATTTTGGCAGAGGTTTTGTGTATGTAGTTTTTATGTGTGGTCTTATTTTTTGTTTCTGCAGTAAGTTTCCAGAAGGGCTGTTACATAGGCCAGGAGTTGACTGCTCGTACCCATCACACTGGTGTCATTCGCAAACGTATCATGCCTCTACAGTTTAAACAGTAAGTCATAAATAGGGGTATGGACAAGACACCCAATACTATTAACCTGTATTATCTGAGGCCATATCATCAATTAACATTTTATTTCTGAATCAGCCTTAATTGAATGATGCAGTGTCAGGACAGTTATTTGTTATGTTTCAAGTATTTTAAATCTTCTGAATTGTATATGCCCTGGATAAAACAAGTACATGTTCTTAAGTTGTATCCACTAGGGACTGTACATAATAAATAATCTTTTCCATCTTAGTATCTAGTTAAAGGTCTGGTGTTTAAACCTTGTACATTCTTTTAAATGTATCACATCAGCCAAATGATGATGGCTATCAGATTTCATAGTCTGAAATTGTATAGCAGAAACTGTTTATTCTATCCAGCTCTCCTGGTGAAGTAATTCAATTAGCCCCACTATACAATCCTGAGAGCCAACAGAAAGTAGGCGTGGTCTTGTCCAGCCAGGGCCAATCTGGACTTGGATTGGTCAAGTTTGGGAGTCTTACAGGTGATCTTTGTGTGGACAATGTGGCTGGAGAACCAATCGGCGTGCAGGCCTTAATACCAGACTGGTGGCCAAAAAGTGTTGAGTCCAAGTCTGCCAACTGGAAGGTCTACTGATTCATTTAAAGGTCAAAGGCATAAGGAATACAGTGAATATGGAACTGAAGCTGATTTGCAGATTTTTACATTGTGAATATTTTGCCCAAAGATTAAGTGTACCTGCTAAAATTAATTGACTTTTTCTTACTATTTTGTCATAAAACAAGAGTTTAATGAATACTGATGCAGATCAGGTATACATTGTCAGAATAATGTCCAGATAATGCTGGGTAAAACACGATAAGCAAAAGGTATCTTATTTGGTATTTTTACTGTAATATATGTATTTGTTATTAAAAAGAAACATATTAAACTGTCTTACACTGATTATTTTCTATTCTATAAAACACTGTACTCCTTTTACATTATTTGGTTTGTACTTTGTTGGCAATGTCCCCCAAAGATCTAAAGTGAGGTATTATTGGTACAAAAGATTTGTTTAAAAGAATTAATTAAAGTCAGGACCCAAACCACAGGATAGAACATTGTATTTACTTAATATTTAATTTCAGTGGTCATAAGTTGTCGTCCTTTGTTATATATTTTAAGAGGGCTGACGTAGAAAAGCTTTTAAACAGATTTTTATACATGTTTATTAAGTCAACATTATTTGCCCTTTATGCTGACATAGAATCATGTCTGATTGTTTATGATTAGTGACCTATGTCCAACTCATTCCAATGTTGGTTGGAGATCAGATGAATGAGGCCAATTATGTCGACCCAGTCTTCCAACCAGTTGCAAGATTGAAGTTGTTCACTGAAGGGTCATTTAAAAATATGATGGGGGCCCCTTTTTTGGCATGGAGAGATATAAACATATTGGTTAGGTAATGAATAAAACAAGTTAAGTTTTGTTATCATCATAGTGCATTATGTCTCAGTTTACAGCATTTTGTACAAAATATGTTTTGATAAGAAACTAACAGCAAAGAAAAGAATGGTCTAGTAATTAAAAAGGTATGGAAAGCCACAGCTGGACCCACTAGAGAAACATTTCTCTGTTGAAATTGTGATACATGTATAATATATTTTACATTGTTGCTGCTGCCTAACAAACATATAATGTACATCTTGTCATCAAGTTTATTGTTTACAATGTCTAAAACAATTGTGTCTAACTGTGGTTAATTAAATAAATAGAACATGAGCCAGAAACTAAACCATAGGCCAATCAAATTAATTTTTTACGCCAAATCAAGTAAAAACCAAATTGTTGGCTAAACCCGTACCTGAAATATACATACAATATTCACATATGGGGTACACTAAAAACCAGAGATGCAATAACAAGAAAAATCTTTAAACAAAAACATACGCGGCATTTGTGAGGTCTTAATGAATTAATTTAAAACAATTGCAATAACCATGGTACTAATTGTTTATAGAAAGGTTGGCCATACACATACTGTTGCAGACACTGTGTATATAAGTTGTTTGTTGAGATATGATGCATTATTTGTTTCAATAATTTATAGTACTACCGAAAATTTCTACCAATGCGACTCGCTTTAATATTCATCCGTGCTGCCACGTCTGCATTGTTAAGTAGGTCAATAGTGAAAATATCAAATTATAAAAAAGTATTTGTAACTTGTAACCAAGTAGCTTTATACTCCTCTCACTTGTTACGTTTCGAAGAGCTATGGCATCAGCTGGCATCTTGCAGTGCACGTGACCATAGTGGAGATTCTACTGATAATTGGTTTCAATGTAATAAAAACTAATAATCCATACCATTTGAATGAAATAAAATCAAAAAAATATTTTTAAACATTCACCTGATTTTCATTTGAACAAATCTAAAAATTTAAAACTATATCAGAATAATATATTCTTGTGAACTCTCGTTCGTCAAACCCTATGTCCTTTTTAAATGTTGGCAATGACTTAAAAGGTGCCTGATCTCTGGCGTGCACATTGAAGTTTAAATATAAATGTATAGAATTCAGGTGAAGCACATTTCCTACGATGCCATCTGGAAGTATTCAGGCAGTTTGTCGATGTCTACATTTCCTCCAGAGATAATCAGGCCGATGTGTTCCAGTTCTGGGTATGAGTCTGCCAGCTGATCAGCTGCAGCGATAGTGGCAGCGCCTGCTGGTTCTACCAATATCTAAACAGCAAAAGATATATATATATATATATATATATATATATATATATATATATATATCAAAACGTTGGTACTGCAGTCGCAGTTCTCTTTCCGTTCTCTGTGAAGATTTCGCTTCTGTGTCTATTTATGTCCACCACCTTTAGAGAGTGTATATGGCACTTAACATCAATGACCCATATATATATATAACGGAAAGAGAACTGCGACTGCAGTCCCAACGTTTTGACACTGCAGACAACAATCGGAACTCCTCGGGTAATTCCGTCCTCGGGACAATCATCCCTCGGATGTATCTGGTGCAATAATATTAATCAAATCACGATCGTTTTGTTCGCCGGAAGTCGGAAGAAAAACATGCCAAAGTAGTTCGCACAAAACATGGACGCTGCCATCGTTTGACAGCTGCTTGTCTGCTGCGCTGGGTAAATTAAAATAGGATGATTTTAATTTAAAGCCGCCGCAAATTGAAGTTTTACTGGTATCGTACTATAGTGAGCTGTCATCCGAGCTGCCATCTTTGTTTTGACGTATGTCACAAAAGAAGTCCCATTTAGGGAAATGATAGAGGTAATCCGACTACCTACATACATCCGAGAGATGATTCGTGAATTATCCGAGGTGTTCCGATTGTGCAGACAACTGCTGTTTGAAGAATTCCCTACTTATTATAAGCTTTAAACAATAATTATTTTTATAAAGAGACATGCGGCGTTGGTGAGGTGTTTAAAGGCATTGTTTTTTTTTATTCAGAAAATGAGCCTTATATATAAAACCGAGACATGTTAAAGTTATATATCACAACCTGAAGCTTCTCAATTAATACACACTAACGGTGTGTTGTATGCATTATACACTCTGATATTGTTGGGAATACATTTTGTGGAATAGTTAGTGACCCCGACCCCTTATTAAAATGCTTCGCCCCACCCGGGGGGGGGGGGGGGTACGTTTTATGGGAATAATACGATATATAGTGTTGCATTAACTTTCTACCAATGCGAGTGGAACCGATATTCATTTGGGCAGGCCTTGCATCAAGTGGTCAAAAGCGAAGTTTTAGTAAACACAAGTAAATATTCCGGTAGTGCAAATTTTATGCTGCATCTCCAATTGAAGAGTTTCAAAATTATGGTTAAAATGTTTCAAAACTGGTGGTTGGAAGTATGAAACCCGGTATGGGTATGCATGGTCAACTTTTTTTTCATCCCACTTTTTAAAATTGTCAATTATTTCCGCATCACTCAATCTGATTAAGAAAGAAACGTGTGCAGTTTTAATTTTGATTTTGTAAATGAATTTTAATTGTATGATTTGTTCTAAAGTTGATTACAAATTCGTAAATTGGTATTTTAAGGTCTAAAAGGATAAAACCATGTGGTGAAATTATTCTATTATTTGACAGCATCAAACAAAACTCTGCAATAAAATTGTTTGGCTATCAAGAGCTGTGTGATTTTTTAAATAAAGCACAGTCAGCAGAGAACCTGGGAAAAACTTTCAAATGTGTAGGGTTTGTTAACAATTCATTACTTATTTGAGATAATTTTAGTCAAACCAATCAAGTTACATGATTGGGTGGTTTGACTAATGCTATCATTTTTTTTTCCCAAATGGTACTCAATAGCAAAACACTGCTCGTTTTTTTATTTCTATAAAAGTCACACCTTAAATACCAATTTTATACGAACAAAATATACATTTATTCAAAACTCGATGGAATTTTCCTAAGATTTGGCATACATGTCTACCTTAAATGTAATGTATTGCATATGTAAATTTCAAATTCTATATATTTTTCATAACGCTTGCTTTTCTTTTTCATATGTAAAATTTCAAATTCTTTATATTTCCTATAACACTTGCTTTACCTTAAGGAAGAAAGAGGTTGTTAAGAATTACTAAACCGAAAGAATAAACATGAACATCCGGTCAATCTGCTCTGATGTCGATATCTATTTGTACGGATTTGTAGATTTGGAATATTGGGCGTTTTGAGCATATGTTTCACGATCTATACTGAATAATAATCAAATTAATATTATACACAAACTTTATTAAAACTACGGTGTAAGTTTATACAGCAATTATGCATACATTTTCCAGAAGAGGTGTAACATGTTGCTGCATGGAGATCTATTTTATACAGTCAAACTGCCGAGAAGAGGTGTAACATGTTGCTGCATGGAGATCTATTTTATACAGTCAAACTGCCGAGAAGAGGTGTAACATGTTGCTGCATGGAGATCTATTTTATACAGTCAAACTGCCGAGAAGAGGTGTAACATGTTGCTGCATGGAGATCTATTTTATACAGTCAAACTGCCGAGAAGAGGTGTAACATGTTGCTGCATGGAGATCTATTTTATATAGTCAAACTGCCGAGAAGAGGTGTAACATGTTGCTGCATGGAGATCTATTTTATATAGTCAAACTGCCGAGAAGAGGTGTAACATGTTGCTGCATGGAGATCTATTTTATACAGTCAAACTGCTGATTACTACATTTTAAGCGCAGAAAACTATATGTAGTGGGCTAACAAAGTAAATTCTGTAATTGTGGTGTGTTATATGTTCACACTGTTTTGAGCTTATTCCAGCGTGGGCGTATCGGGTGTGATACATTTTAACAGATAAAGATCGGAATGAAAATTGGTGAATATTCAAAAAGGGATTCAAGTTTCTATTCACTTAGTATGAGTCAAGCTGCAACGGCCACATACTTGCATTGTGACAGGTAATACAAGTATTGCAAACATTCTACAGATTGATATGATTGAGGAGCCTTTTATATGGAAGAGCATATACGCCATGTGATAATTTTTATTATTCTCGATAAAAACGACTGCTTTTTTGCAAAGTTCAAATCAACAATAATAATGATTGCACAAAGTTAAAGTATAATTTCCGAGATATCCTAGTCCCAGACTAGTAACCTGGACAAAAATAACTTGTCCGAAAATTTGCGTCGTTTTCAATTAACAAACACAACAACACATTTGCCATATCTACAACTAACAAACATAATATAACAAAAAATGGTTTCTTTTATTTTTGTCTAGAAGCGTTTGTGTGTCGCGCGTCGTGAATGACTGTTTTGGACGGGTGCGTGCATTGTACATGTACCGCCTTTATGTGTATACAACACATAAAAGCGGTACATGTTCAATGCATGTATATATATTTGTAACATTGAAAGTGGCACAATGTTGTTGCATCAATGTCTCGCTATTCTAAATAATTAAATAATTACATGATATAATCTAGACAAAGGAAAAATGGATTGCCTAATGCTTTAAGATGCCGTCTCCTTAAAAGAAAGTTGGATGCATTCGGAAAATGGTCTTTTTCAGAAAGTAGCACTTATGATAATAATGCATAATATGTTATCTTATATATGTACAGTGTCTGATGTGGATAGCTTGATAACATAATTATGTTGATTTTAAACGTGCTCTTTCTAATAAAATCCATTATTATATATAATTAGCTATCTTGTGGCTATATTCCTGAGTTACTCAGTCGATTTGTTGAACAAAGGAGACCTAAATGTTAAGAGTGATCTTTTGGTGAACTTTGCAAACCACCACATTGCACCAACATATCGGTGATATAGAGCCCACATACATACATGAATAGTTACAGCGGGATCATTAACATTTATACTATAGCAAACCACCCGGTTTGACTCTTGTCAAAATCAACTGTTGCTATGCCTCTTCAATAGAGCTGTTGAGATGGCGCCGAAATATGAGTTAAGAAATAGTACATACCTTTAGCTTTTCGAGTGCATATTTCATTGCACATGAAATCTTGTTGTCGTCCTAAAATATAGAATGAAAAATACGGATGGCATAATTTATTATATCTCAACAAAGTGTTTTGTCGTCTATAACAAATTACTGTCTCTGTTATAAAAGTACTCTCTCAACCGTTTTACGATGTTGTACATATGGATATTCAAATTGGATCGTTCGGAAAAAAGAATAAATTACAATAAATTGCTGCCACTAAACATAAAAGGAGAAAATTACTTACGTGTAACAAAAACAATAAAACAAACACGCGCGCACGCGCGCTCACACACACACACACACACACACACACACACACACACACACACACACACACACACACACACACACACACACACACACTTCTCTTACCACAGTTAGGACGGTTTTCTCTGCGTGTTTGGCAATGATCGGGAAGTTCCGATGACCCAACTGTTGGTTTCGGAGACCATCGGCAATCGTAAAGACCGGTTGCTCAGGATTCGGCCATAATCGCTCACCTGACAAAACGCCCACAAATAATAGGTTAAGCTTATAGACATTGGTATAGTTCGAGAATATTACAATTATATGCACACAGCTACAAATTTGATACAAATTATACAAAATGTCGGTACGACTTTTTTGTCTCGTTGATGTTGTGTGCTTCTGTTACGTTTTTCATGTTCATGTATGTCATTTTAAAAGGAAAAGGCATAGGTTATAGTATGCATACACGTGCTTATCCATACCACAACGTCAACTTGAACGGAACTATACAAATCGTTCGTATTGCACAAAACTAGTTGAAACTGTTAAAAGCAACGCATAAATATTTCGTTACCTGCACGTAAGCTTTTCTCCAAGTCCTTTCCCTCCGGTTCGACAGCAAACACTGGAGAAATGAGCGTAATCATAATTTTTGTTATGGATTTTATAATATGGCATTGTCTTATTAGAATTCCGAATAATCTTTACATTTTCATACATGCAATTTGAATGTTAAAGTGATACTGAGACTAGCTATAGCACAAATAGAGAAAACCCGAAACCGCCTTGGAACGGTCAGTCGGCGAAGGGACCGCTAGGGGTGTTTAAACCACGCACTACCTAAAGTTTTCTCCGAAACACATCGTATTAATAGACATATTTCATTTATGCGAGACCACTATAGCCAAGCACATACGTCAGGTGTTAAAATGAACAAAGTTTATTAGTTTTAAACAATAAAGCAGCTACTGTTGCACTCTCTTTACTACAATACATGTATGCATACAATAATCGGGTTTTCAACCTTATCTTTAAAAAGAAGAAATCTGCATCGATAAAGCAAACTTAAAGGATAAAAAACCAAACTAATACAGCTGATTCACGTTAAAATTGTCCTAATAAGTGGTAGAGACATTAAGAATTAAGAATGAGAAAGATTCGCGTTAAAGTCACGTATGGCTTCGGAATGGAATGGGCCTTATGTATATATATACATATATATTTATATATATATATATATATATATATATATATATATATATATATATATATATATATATATATATATATATATATATATATATATTTGTGAAACATATAATTCCTAAGAGTTCATTTGATCTATTTGTTACATGACGATACTGGTAATGATCCACCTTAAAGTGCATAGGAAATTCCTGTCATCGATTCCAGTAGTTTTCATGCGCTATACAAGGGTGAATTCTGCGATGTTAAAGCTCTTGTCCGGGTTTAAATAATTGTAACCCTTTGCAATGACTCATGAATGCGTGTTAATCGAAACACCGATTCACTTCAATGAGTCCGATATTAATGGCCGAGTAATAAAACGCATTTCTGGAACTATCAACCAAATTCCTGATTACAAATTAATTTTTAAATCAAACATTGGACTCACACCTTTTTTTTATTGTTGCATTCAATGTTACCTAGTTTCAACTAATGTTACTGTATATGGCCTATAATTACCTTAGGTCATCTAATGTAAAGTTATATTTCACCTTGTTACCTTTGATATCGGGCTTAATTTCCTTGACCGCTACACAAATCCCTGCCGCCAACCCGCCTCCACACACTGGAACCAATATGGCGTCTAAAGCGGGAACCTGCGCGAGGAATTCTACGCCCACGCTAGCCTGGCGAAACACACCAGAGCAATAGCGTGACTTTAGGGGAAAAAACGTGGCTACAGTTAATTAAAGCTTAGGACTTAATTGTCAGCAAATCGGCAATTGAATGCGAGTATACGACAAAGCGGACGTATGTATAGCAAGTCACAATTATATTAAGAAACATTTATAAAATACATTGTAAAATGAACAAAAGTATTGTTTTCGCAAGGGATTTTCTATTCAATAAGCTTAAGGAAATGTTATATCTACATAGTTGTTGTTTTTTTTCTTAAAAACCTGTTTGTTTTGGAGTTATTGCTATCGATAATAATGGATAAAAATGAATGAGGCTGCTCTAATTAAGACTCCAACTGATTTATTGATATCAATATTATTGTCGAAACATCTCGTAGAGAGCAATTCAACACAGTTTGATTGTGTAATTCGATAAATTAGATCTTACATTCGAATCACTTTCGGCCCTTTCCGTACAAGTTCGGAAAAGAACCTCGAAGGTAATAGTAAGACACACCGGAATTCTCTGTAATTGCTTCGGACTTCCTACATCGTAAAGTAGGCCCAGCACAAAGACATTTAGCTTGCCACTTTGAAATAACGCAATCAAATAATATGGTTTATTTTGAACAATGCATTGGTTATCCACGTCAGACTTAAACACAAGTTTAAGTTCCAATATGTGCCACAACAAACGTATCGGTCCGCGTGGTTTCTGAAAATAGATGTTCACTTCTTGGTATCGAAGACCTTTACACGCGTAGTGTCTTATTAACAAAAACAAACTAGACGTACATTTCAAAATACGTGTTGCAGTATTTCAAATAATTTCTGTGTATTGCACATAGATCTCGGCAAATAGGCTTCATATTAGGATTTATGTATATCAAGGTCATTGATAACAAGATGGCTGCCATCTTGCCGTAACTATAGTCTAACTATTCCTTCCCCTTTCACTATAACTATAGTCTAACTATTCCTTCCCCTTTCACTACGTTATCGGGTCAGGCACAGGCTGAAAATGGCGACTGCCAATGTAAGTTTACAGACACATTTAGCGAAGCACGAGTTATACTTTATCGCTGTGCCATTCGAAAGATGTTTTTATTATAATCATAACTTAGTTTATGTAAGCGATTACAATAAGTAATTTTAGATGGTACATTACCTGTTTCTAGAAATTTGTTAGTAGAATAGTGTCGATGTTTTTACAATAATGTCTTTACAATACTTAATTACAGAGTCTTAATTTCTTGAAACACTTGCAAAGGTTATAACACCAAACATTACCTTGTTATTTTCCAATACAGCGGAGGCCGCCATTGTTAGCATCATCCAGACGTACTATTGCGTAGGATAGTACGCTGGGAACCAGACTAGCCGGAGCTACTTATCCACCACATTACCCACGAGGCCTATTTCTAAAAATAGCCATGGTGATCCGAATGTAGATCTTTAAGTAAAACATCAATTTCTCTCATTCATAATTAATGTCACACTTTCGAGGAAATGATGGATGCGCCGCAAAACTACCGAAATACTGCATAAATAGTTTTATCATTTCAACTAATTAAAAAAAACGAACTCAACCTGGCCAGTTATGACGTCATAGTTGTCAGATGATGAGATATACTCGAAACCTCTTTCCGCCACAACAGCCTGGCATAAACGATTCCTACAGCGAAGACAAATCCTTTTATATGTCGCCTTTTCTACGATATGTCGTCCATGTAAATTAACAAAGACATGTATTACAAACATGGTATATGCTAATGATCACTGCAAAATGCGAATTAATTTAGACATGTTCTTAATAGATAAAAAACTTATCTTTAAAGAGATTGTGTTAAAGGTGGTAGCCGACATTTTATTTTAGACAAATTAAACCAGTCTCGGTTTCATTGAAATGTGCTGTTAACCGCTGCGTATTTAATATTAAGATTATTGTGGTCTTAAACACCAATAGCACGGCTATAGCTCCAAACCGTTACATGCGAACTTCAAATCCTATCCACCACTGACCTGTCTACCGGGTTGGTCTCCGAGTGGATGAGAGACCCTCCGTATAGCTTGATGGCCCGTTGTTTGCTCAAGGGCGAGGTGTGAGGATTCACCACCACACACGGTACTCGGGACTGACTAGCGGCGTACGCCAGGGCCTGACCATGGTTGCCACTGCTATGGGTCACCTGGGTATCGCCGGAGGATTAAACGAAAAGGAAACTTTCACACACATAACGACACCAGTAAATCAAATCGGCTAGTTTTATTTTTGAAATGCCGAATTTACTTTCTCGCGTGTTCCAGGAACAAATGATCACCTCCTGCAGCAGCACCAGCATACTCATCATTGACTTCCCGAAATTATCCAGTTAAGGCAATATGGTGTATATACTGCGTTTATAGCATTGCATTTATTTATTTTATTTATCTAATTGTAGGTCATTATTGCATTATAATAATAATAACAACAACAACAACAACAATAATAATAATAATAATAATAACAATAATAATAATAATAGATTCTACATTACATAATAATAAATTGTATGTGTATGTTTAATTCATGAATAGACATTCATTTTGTAAAAAATCATACCAATAATTCGACCGTTTCGCCTGTTTGAATCACCTATACATGAAAAATGTACAAAGTATACTAATTGAAAAGAAAGAAAAATAAAATACTTAACATGTTGTACTTACAACACCCTTAACGGAACCATACTTGTGCTCTAACAGCTTAGATACCTGTAAAAGATAAACAAAACATGTGGGTTAAAGCGGTACATATTTGTTGCCCTATTGAGTTAAATTATATATTAATTAACTTAATATACTTAATTATAAATACAACACATAAAGGCGGTACATGTACGATGCACGCACCTGTCCATATCTTCTTTGTTAGTTGTAGATATGGCAAATGTGTTGTTGTGTTTGTTTATTGAAAACGACGCAAATTTTCGGACAAGTTATTTTGTCTAGCTTACTAGTCTGGGACTAGGATATCTCGGAAATTATACTTTAACTTTGTGCATATATGCATACGAAAAAATATTATTGTCGATTTGAACTTTGCAAAAAAGCAGTCGTTTTTATCGAGAATATTAAAAATAATTACATGGCGTATATGCTCTTCCATATAAAAGGCTCCAATCATATCAATCTGTAGAATGTTTGCAATAATTGTATTACCTGTCACAATGCAAGTATGTGGCCGTTGCAGCTTGACTCATACTAAGTGAATAGAAACTTGAATCCCTTGTTGAATATTCACCAATTTTTATTCCTATCTTTATCTGTTAAAATGTTTCAAAATAGTTGTACAATGCAGTCACACCCGATACGCCCACGCTGGTATAAGCTCTAAACCGTGTGAACATATAACACACCACAATTACAGAATTTACTTTGTTAGCCCACTACATATAGTTTTCTGCGCTTAAAATGTAGTCATCGGCAGTTTGACTGTATAAAATAGATCTCAATGCAGCAACATGTTACACCTCTTCTATGACTGTATAAAATAGATCTCCATGCAGCAACATGTTACACCTCTTCTCGGCAGTTTGACTGTATAAAATAGATCTCCATGCAGCAACATGTTACACCTCTTCTCAGCAGTTTGACTGTATAAAATAGATCTCCATGCAGCAACATGTTACACCTCTTCTCGGCAGTTTGACTGTATAAAATAGATCTCCATGCAGCAACATGTTACACCTCTTCTCGGCAGTTTGACTGTATAAAATAGATCTCCATGCAGCAACATGTTACAACTTCTCTGGAAAATGTATGCATAATTGCTGTATAAACTTACACCGTAGTTTTAATAAAGTTTGTTTATAATATTAATTTGATTATTATTCAATATAGATCGTGAAACATATGCTTAAAATGCACGTTATTCCAAATCTACAAATCCGTACAATGGGGATTTCCGCTACAAATAGATATCGACATCAGAGCAGATTGACCGGATGTTCATGTAAAGTGACCTTAAAAGTAAGTGGTCACGTGATCTTAGTTTATAAGTAGCTATATGTACAGCGTATCTCGGATAGGAATTTTTTGTACTGACAAATGTGGCGTTATGCTTTACGTTTCACCTGGATTTTTTCGGGTAACAATAATTTATCGGGTTGCACAAGAGAAAAATTATGTCCATACCGTCGCATCCTACCTTTAAGCTGATGTTTCCTTAATATAAATGTGACACATATTTGGCCGAAGACAATCTTTCAGTTTGAAAGTCTTTAAACTTAAGAACACACAAGACGAGAATATTATGCTGTATGTTGGATACAGTCCATATCAATAAAATGCATGCAATCATGTAAGTTCGAATACCATAAACACATTTCAATCATGTTTACTAATGTGTACAATAAAAAAAGTCCTTTACAAGCAATAGTGACACATAAAATCTTGTGTTTCTGTTAGTTAAAAATAAAATAAAAAAGAAGATAGTTCATTGCCAACACTAAGAAATAAGACAGAATACATCTGATGGAAAAAGATCTTCGGAGGTTATCCACCCTTATGGAATTAGTGTTATATCGATTTCGACTGTTGACAATAGAAGTTGTTGTTGTCTTCCCAATATTTCTCTTTCTTCAGCTTTTTCTATTTTACGGATTTAATCCGTCGGGATATGAGTTTTTATTTTAAAAAATGCACTTCATTTTAACAATTGAGGCCGCTTATGTATTCTTGTATTATAATACGCAACAGATGCATAGAATCTTGACGGCAATCAGTAAGACTTGTATCGATGTTAAAACGGTATCTGTTATAACGAAATTATATCTTTAAAGGTAATATCTGGCACATTTGATCAAAACAAATAAACTATAAATTACTAGGTAACCTTTTGTTTTCCTACAAATATAGGAGTTGTTACATCATTAAAATGATAGCAACAGAGATAGATAAGAACATGTAAAAATATGTTAAGGTATAGCCATCCAATTTAAAAACGTTACTGTACATTCTTGCAATTTCAGTCGTGGATACAGACATCATTAATAATTAATAACTGTGATTGTGTCTCAGTGTGAACAGGTTTGTTGAAAGACATTCAAAACGCACCACCATAAAAACTGGTGAAGAAAGTGAGATAGTTTTGAAATGCGGATTATAAATCCACATTTTTTTCTGTTGGACACCTTTATAGAGTGTTTGACTGGATTGGTGTGTCCGAAGGCATGTGGTGATTGCCAGTGCGTAAATAATCGTAAACAACCCTATGTAGTTATGTAGTATGACCGTAATGCATAAATGAATTTTAATGTGATATTAGTCTGCATCTTCTTTCATAAAAAACATTAATATTAATCGTTAAACGTAAGCGACATGCAATAACAAAGGCAACGTCATTTTTTTTTTGTAGCGTGCTTAATTAATATGCGACTCCATGCAGAGCAGTTAACTGATAACAAAAAATACGAAACGTCAGCGCTAGATCAAGGGAAATCACGTTTTGAAGGTCTCATATCTTTGTTTCATAACTTTTAGCGAGTCTTCGGAGATATAAATGAATATTGGTTTCGCGCGGCGAACTGGAAGAGATTCGAATCTCCGCATATACCGCACCCCCAAAATGACCGCAAAATTTGAAGAAAAAATATGAAGGCCGCACAGTTTATAGAGCGGGGCGAAAACATATCACATAAACTCGTTAGCAGATATGCAATGACCCGACAAGCGGTTATTATCGACCGCCGATAACCTACCTTTATTGAACTTTGAATTCTGTCGGTCAACGATTAACTGTCTCACATACATTTCCCTTTGTTCTGCATGAACCACAGCTTATTATCCGTCAGTAAACACTTAAACAAACTTTCAACTTCAGTCTGCTAAATACACCAAGCTGTAATTTACTTGGCGTTTCTGTGTAGACTTGCGTTAAAACACCTAGCAGTAACTGTCAATAACAAACCATTTATCTATCAGCTGTCCTTGATTGGTTAACAATAGGGGGTACGTTTTCACTTCGTCGATAGTACGTTTTGACTTCGTCGGTAGTACGTTTTGACTCTTAAAGGCATATCAAAAGCCTTATATAAGTGACCCCACCCCCCATTTATTGCCCCACCCAGCATGTGAGGGCATCTGTTTTCTGATAAGCCAGGCTGCCACAGTCTGTAACGATGTGTCTGTCACACAGGTATTGTTCAAGATCCAAGGGTATGTATGCTATATCTGGGGGTTGAACATATTCATTCACAGTTTGTAAAGGAAACAGTTGTGAATATACCAATTACGCAATCCAATATATATATATATATATATATATATATATATATATATATATATATATATATATATATATATATATATATATATATATATATATATATATATATATATATATCTTTGTTTGTTTTCTTTCTTACTTTGTTGGTTGATTTTGTTATTTCTTTCATTCTTTTAGTTTTCATATATATTTAAAGTTATGTTTTATTTTGATTTGTAAAATGTAACGAAACGTTTCTAACAAAAGCTATTCAAAAAGTCATTCATTGTCAGAATAATGTCCTTCAGAGACATTTTGAATACTAAAACTTGTATCTCTCATGTATTTTCGAAATTAAATATTTAGCTATGAAATAAATACATAATCCTGCAGTTACAAAATTGACACCTAGTAATTAATGCATTAAAAAATTTGTAAGGGATCATATAGTAAACAACCCACATTATCACTAACAATAATGTTTGTGGCTTTGTGTAAAACTAGCCTACTGTCTGACATCCATACTAGCAGGTAATTTAGTTTTGCATTAACCCATCAGAGGTATTACGGTGACAGATTAGTACTATGTTGGCTAAAGACTCCCTGCAGTGATGACCAGCAATTAGCAGGTCTGGTCATAGCATGTGGGGGCCTGGCTCAGTGGGATACCACATTCCTTTCGAGATGCCTTTAAAGTCAATTTTGTAACTGCAAGATTATGTATTTATTTCATAGCTAAATATTTAATTTTCTAAAGATCCATGACCCGGACTTTTAACATTTATTTGGAAACAAATCCACGAACACGAGAAGAGGGCGTTATAGTGGTGGACTTTCACTCTATTACAAGAACCATCTTAGGTCTTATATTACAGTTATAGAAAAAAACAGTCTGGTTTAATGATAATAAGATTATCAAAAGAGCTTTTTCACTTTAATGAGAATGTATTCATGCTGAATGTTTATATTCTTCCTAGTGGATCGAATTTTTTTTTTAATCGGGGAGATGTCGAACCTTTTGAGCAATTGGAATTATGTATAGAAAAATATAAACCATTAGGTAAGCTTTTTATTTTGGGTGATATGAATGCTAGGACTCATGATTTAAATGATTATTTTGATGACTGTTGTACTGAGGACACCGCTCATAGATCCGCACCTGTAGATAACGTGATAGATCGCGCTAATCAGGATCACGTGACCGATACACACGGACGTCGACTAATAAGTTTAAGTATCGAGACGGGTCTGTGTATTGGAAATGGGAGGTTAAAAAATGATACTGAGGGCAAGGTCACATACTACTCAAGGAATGGCGCAAGCCTTATTGACTATTTGTTGTATCAAAAAATGATTTTAAGCATATAAAAGAATTTGACGTCAAGGAACCCAATGAATTTTAAGATCATTGCGGATTAGAGCTGAAAATACGAAAAAAAAATCTAAACCAGGATACTTCTAGGGACGAAAAAACAAGAACCACATTTATTAAATATGATATAAACAAAGTCGAAGACTTTAAGACTAGGTTAAATGCAGACACACAGAAAATAAATCAATTAATCGACCGAACGCAATGCTGTGATGATATTAACGACATATTAGCGCAATTTACAAATATACTTCATACAGCCGCAAGTGAATATATTTGGTTTAAACATATTTTTATTTGGAAAAAAACAAACATTTACAAAACATGTTATACAATATATGGGGATAAGAACGAAAGAATAATATTCTTATCGTGTTCTTTTCCCTGTAAGAAATAATTATACAATGATATGGCTATTAGCTAACAATACTTTTCCGTACAATTATCAGTTTTAAGTTAAAAAGAAAGTATACGGTGGCTTATTATGGGAAATAGGTTTCATGGGGCGTGGGTATAAGTTAACCTCAGTATATCCACTCAATCCAAGCTAAAACGTTTAGTAGATTTGATGAAGCTATGAACTGCATCAACGATATTTGTATTCGCAGCCAGTGACAAGGTATCATCACCATATATCAGAATGTCAAGGGAGACACTTGGTAGAAAAGAAAGTTTGGTGAATAATATATGCCTCTCGTGAGAATACAGTGGACAATTTAGAAAGTAATGTTCTATATTTTCAAGTGACCCACACTTACAGTTCGGAGACATAACCAAATTTTTAGAAAACAAAAACGAGTTTAATGGTATACATTTAGTACGAAACCGTGCATGCTGGATTTGTAATTGTCTTCCACCATGATAATAGTGCCTGGGAATCGTTGGTCTGTCAGAATTAATAAGTAGTTTGAATCCACTAAGAGAGCTGCAATTTCTTGTTTCACTAGATAGGCTATTCCACTCTCTTATTACCGAGGGAAGAAAAGAATTTGTAAACGAATTTGATTTAGTAGGTATATTTCTGAAATGATTTGCATTTCGTAAGTTATAGTTAGAGATAAAACCTACATTTTCAGGAATAAGTTCCTGCAGATATGGAGGTGAAAGGCCATGGACCATTTTGTAAAATAGTATAAGTTTATGTTTTTTTCTCCGAGTGTGCAGCGATTCCCACCCTGTTTCTTTATCTAAATTAATCAAAGATACAAGTTTTGTAGCACCTGTAACAATTCTGGCTGCCTCATTCTGTATTTTGTCCAATTCAAGCTTTTCATAGTTAGTACAATTACCAAAGATGATATCACCATATTCAACAATTGGCCTGATAAAAGAGATATATATGATTTCTAGTGATGATCTATCTAATGTATATTTAAGTTTTTTCATAACATTTATCCGTTTCCATGCTTTTGTTCTTAAATATTCGATATGATTATGCCACGTGAGATTATTTGTAAAATGCATACCTAAATGTTTATGTGTTTCAACCTCAATAACAATCTCGTTATTCATTAAGACTGGAGGATGACTTGGGGCTAATCTTTTACGTGAGAAAAGTAATGATTCTGATTTTTTTGGATTAAATTGTACTAACCACTTATCTGCACACTTACTTATTTTGTCTAAATCACTATTGAGCTTATGTGCTGCACTTAGAGGATCATCTACCTCAATGAATAGGGCTGTATCGTCTGCAAATAGTCTAATGTTTGAGTTTAAGTTTACAACGATATCATTTATATAAAGCAAAAACAATAAAGGCCCTAATACAGAACCCTGGGGGACTCCAGCTTTTATAGTGACTAAATTAGACTTTACTCCCTTTAAAACCACTCTTTGTTTTCGATCAGATAGATAATCACAAAACCAGGACAATAACTCTCCTGTGATGCCAGCTGCTTTAAGTTTGATTAAAATACCTTTGTGCCAAACACGATCAAAATCTTTACTTATATCACAGAAAACTGCCCTAACCTCGCTTCCATTATCAACACAATTTGAAATAATGTGGTAGAGATAGGTCAGCTGATTAATAGTGGAGTCGCCAGAAGTGAAACCTGACTGAAAACAAGAAATAGTGTTACAATGAATGAAATAATTATGAACATACTTAAAAACACATTTTTCAAATACCTTTTCAATCGAGCTTAGCAAAGATACTGGTCGATAATTTGACGTAAGAGACCGGTCACCTGATTTGTATATAGCACATACATTTGCTTCCTTCCATAAGGAAGGTATCTTGCCACTTGATAACGACATATTAAAAGTTTACATAATGGACCCGATAATTCAGTTGATAGTTCACGCAGAACGTAATTGTTAATTAGATCTGGACCAACCGCTTTCCCGGGTTTCAATCCTTTTAAGATATCTTCGACATCAAGTACTGACAGACATATTGAAGTAAGGCTAAAGTGAGACTGGGGTAAAACAGGGGGATCTTTATCTGAATCATTAATAACTGTTTGCTCTCTAAAATAGTTATTTAAAGCATTTGCTTTGTCTAGATCATCAAAAACTAAAGAACCGTTACAAATTAATGGTGGTATTTCGTGTGAGCTTTTATCTTTCATAAAGAAACTTAGAGTTGTCCACCATCCCTTTGATGTTCTATTTGCAGTGCGAAGTTTTTCCGAGAGTTTTGAAACATATTCTTTTTTGCTTTTCCTTATAAGTAATATCACCTTATTTCTTAATACTTTAAATGAGTGCCAGTGAGATTGAAACATAGTTTTTTTTTAGCTTTATGAAAAGCCCTTTTGCGTTTTCTTCTATATAATTTTATGTTACTAGTGATCCAAGGATGGTCGTTAGGTGAAACTGTAACAACCTTATTAGGAATGCATGTATTCGAAAGTATATGTATATGCTCTGTTACCTTTTCTGTATAAGTATTTATATCACTATCAACCAGTGAGTCCCAATCAGTATTTCTAGCCATTTGTCTCAGAGTTTTATAATCTCCTTTATCATAGTACCACACATGTCTTGAAAATGACTTGGTACATATCTTTTTAAAATTTAAAGCACAAATTATAGGACAGTGGTATCTAACATTTTGGTCAAGAAAGGGTTCTCCAACACCAGCAAACAAAACTTGGCTTTTATCCTTAACAAGTATAATATCAAGTAAACTAGAATTAGTTTCAGTAAAATGAGTATCATCTTGTATACATTGACTAAGAGAATTTTCCCGACACAATGACTCAATTTTGTATTTATTGGAGGGATATTTTGTATTAAGGTTAAAATCTCCAGTTACAACAACATTATTAACCGATGTATCACATGCCATACTGATAGATTCTTCAATTAATCTATGTTTAGTAATATCAGTATCAGGCGGCCTGTAGAATAATCCAAATAAAATATTTTTACTTTTCAGTTTTATTTCAATCCAGATGCATTCAATCCCATTTGGTTCTAAGTCAAGTCTACGCCTATAAGATATATTGTGTTTCACATAAAGCATGACACCTCCATAACAATCAGTTACACGATCTTTTCTTTCAGGTGGTGAAAATAATGGCATATTTAGGTCATCCGAATCTGTATTTGAGTAAAGCCAAGTTTCAGAAAAAGCCAAAATATCAAAGTCTTTCAATTCAGAAGACAGTAAATCAAATTTGGGGAGAATACTCTGCACGTTATAATGTACGAATGAAAAGTACTGTGTTAAGTCTATGGATGAATATCCCGATAATACAGAGGATGTTCGAGACATGTCTATACTAGAAGACGTATCTGGGCCTGGGTTGGGGTGAATATCCCCAGATAGTGAAAGTAGTGCCAATATAAGACATAATGAAATCGCACTAGCTGAAACTGCTAAACAAAATATGCTGATAGTCAGATCAAAAGAAAATACGGAATTCTTCTTTTTCATATAATGGCATCCGTTTAAATTATGCATTACTTGTCGATGGTTTTTAGTTATTAACAAAAATGAGAACATGAAACAAGCTTCACATATTATAAACGTCATGAAAAATAGCATGAAGAAGAGTGGAAACATTCTACTAATGTTAAGCAGAAGGGGCCCAGGGTCATGTGTGCGACTCATTTCGACTAGGTTACTCCGGTGTCCGGAATACGAAACAAGATTCTAATCAGTCCTAGGCCCGAGCTACTCATACAACAAAGATGCAACGACCAACACACTCCCATGAAACCCATTGCAGCCACATACATATAACAAGGTAATAATGTGAGAACAGAAACGAATATAATACAGTAAATAAAGAATGGGGTAAGCATAGCGCTTATGATGGTGAGTAGAGAGTTGTGGTTGAATCTTTACAAGCATTATATTTTGCAATGATATGGTAAATTGAGTGTTAAAGAGGGGAGAACAAGAATTTAACTAACTACCGTATCGTTAAAGAAGTCAAACAGGCTCTGTATAGAGAAGAACTATCATAACTTGAAATAAAGCGAATGAAAAATGATCAAGTCCGATATTGTAAAGTGATAGAACATGACAGTTGCTTTGTATCGGTAAACATTATTACGTGTTAAGACAGCTAGGGCGAATGCAGTCTTTCTGTACTTGTTCACAAATATCTAGCACATAACTAGCTCACAATTAATCAAACACTTACACCGCATTTGATTGCCCACGTCCGTGTTCCGGTTGAAAAAAAAATATATATAATCAAAAACATTTAACATACACTCTTAGGGCTCTTAGGGAAAAGATTACCTCACGTGACTTTTAGCTTTGTCCGACGTGATAGTCGACTCTAATTATTTGTATAAAAATTGGGCATCAAATAGATAAGCACATTTTAATTAAACAAAATAATTACTTAACAACATTACTTTAAGACGTGTAGCGTAAAGGAATTATTAACTATCCGCTAATAAAGGATGTTTACCACCCAGACATTTTGTTAATGCAATATTAAGTATGTGGAATAGATACTTAATGCATACACACATACGTTTATTTAAACACATAAATAATTCCATCTAGACATTTTGTTAATGTTATATTATTAATAAAAATTCCGACAAACGCGGCATTGACCCTCAGAAAATGACAGCACATTCCGTTGTATCAATACTACGCGAAAGCCCGACGATGAAACGCCAAGAATTTGGCAAAGTTCCCGTGACAGACCAACAGACAGCTCGACGAACGGACAGACAGAGCGATCCATATGTATCGCGTTTCTTCGAAAAGGTGACTCTATATGCTTGATCGATCCAACATTAACCAAGTGGGAATATATTTAATACATATAATACATATAATATGCCGACAGAGACATAAGTTATGCAAATAAATTTAACTAAAGAGCAACATTTTTTTAAGTTTAGTCTACAGAACAAAACAAGAAAAATCACTCAAATATATGTAAATATTTTCAACACCACGCTTCTACAAATGCTCAAATATATTATATAAGTCTAAGTCATTTACGACCAATATCACCTATGAAGGAGTGAGTAATGGTAAGAAGCCCGTAACACAGGTAAACATGACGTAACACAACACCGAGCCTCTTCCATACAATGCAAGTACGTAAGAATGACAGGTGATATCTACCGGTATACTCAACAGCATTAAAAGCGCAGGCTCAATTTAGCACTTAGAGGCCCGATCCAGATCCAATTTGTCTTTGACTCGGACCACTTTCCCTTTACCATCCTTGATAAGGATGTTGCCATCATGAGACCAACATCCCTGGATCTTGCCGGATCTCACCATCCCACGGGCTTGGTAGAGCAAATTGTTCCGGTGTCTAGTGAGATCTTCATTTATGAAGACTCTTGAATATCCGTTTTCACGAGCCCGAGAACGCACACTATAAAACATTTGTCGAGCACGGTATGATGTAAACTTTACAATAATCGCTCTTGGTTTCGTAGAATCGATCGATCCGATCCTGTGGCTCCTATCGATATCCCCCACTGTGATGCTCGCTCCAATAGCACTGGCCATCTTTAAGATGATATCGTCGGTGGACTCTGTAGGCGCCTCCTTAATGCCAGTCACCCTTAAGCAGTTGCGCCTGCTGTACTGCTCGCTATCGTCTGATGCTGACTCAAGGGCTGCTATACGCTCTTTAAGGCGTGAGTTTTCATCTTTTAAAGATTTAATCTCACCCGTAAGACCAATCATGACCCCTTCAACGATTGTTTTTACAATATCAGAAAGCTTAGCTTCAAAGGAGTCACGTAAGGTTGATGCGATGTGGTCGAGGTCAGATTGCTTAAGCTCAATAGTAGCAACTTGACCCTGCTGCGTCAGTGGTGCCATGTCAACAGATATAGCTGATATATCACTCTCCACAGAATTTGACCTTTGCTTCATTTTTTTCTGGTCCGTTAGTTCAAAAGAAGCAGACGGCCCTCTCTTTTTCATTTCGGCAGAGAGGGGGATAGATGCCGCCAGTGGTTCCGATGCGGCTGCTTTGGACGCCATTATACTCCTATTATGCAATTAACTTTCTTAATTAAAATTCACTAGCAAATGTAACACTCAGACGACCAATCAAACGATTATTGTGTCGAACAGTGTAATCTGAATTAAATTTTGGATAACAGAACGATCGCACTTTCCACGCTTTTCACATTTAGATGCTAATGATATAATTCAACCAGTCGGAGCAGAAGCGTACTAACCTGTAATTGCTTTGTAAAGTACATACACTGATAATGCTTCAATGATAGTCAATGGTTCAATATTTTGAATAGATTCAGCAGAATAACAAATTATGCATTCATCAATAGACTTATTTTCAAAACGTTCGCACCATACCTTCGTAGCTCCAATAACCGTTCATATCATAACTGAATGTCCACAAACTCTACCACTCACAAGGAAAAACAATCACATTTTTAAGACGAAATCACCAAGACAACAAAAACACGTCCAGCCATATTGGTCACGTTTTCCCGTGATATATTTGGCAAAACAATAAAACGGTCAACAGGCACTATAAGGACAAAACAAGAATGGTTTAATGAGCAATGTTATTTAGCTAAACAAGAATATTGTCGAGCCAGAAATGAATTCCGAAGAAATAAGAATGACGAAATCAAAGGTAATTTTTTAGATGCAAGATCATATTACAATAGAGTGAAAAGAAATGAGAAAACACGATATAAACAATTTCAAAAAAGAAAATTATCCGAGATGGCAGTACGGGATTCTAGGCAATTTTGGAACACAATAAAGACACAATATGCGAGACAAACAGAAAGTGGAGAGCTACCGTCAATAGATCATTTATATAGACATTTTGAATCATTATTATCAGGTGAGGCTATTGAAAGTCTGAATTTAAATGAAACTGAAAGTCATAATCTGTTGATAGAAGACGAAATATTAGATAAGGATATAACTATAGAGGAACTCACAGCAGCAGTATCTTCTTTAAAAAACAATAAAAGTTGCGGAAATGATGGGCTTGCAGCTGAAATTTATAAAAGTTCTTTTAATAATTGTTCACAATTTTTACTTAATTATTTTAACGTCCTGTTACACAAAGGCTTATATCCATATTTATGGGGTGAAGGGATTATTTGTCCTATACTCAAGGGTGGAGACAGTAGTGATCCTAGAAATTATAGAGGAGTTACTTTAATTAAGGTAGCGGCAAAAATATATTCGCATATTTTGAATGAGAGACTAACTAAATGGACTAATAGAGAGAAAAGCATTATACATAACCAATTTGGTTTTCAAGCAGGTAGATCAACAACAGATTGTGTATTTTTATTACATTCTGTCATTGCTAAAACATTAAGCTCAGGCCAAAAAATTTACTCAATATTTGTTGATCTAGAAAAATGTTACGACCGTGTAAATCGGGGTTTTCTTTGGCGCAAATTGAGTGAAATGCATGTAAGTTCTAAATTTATTAAGGCACTTAAAGCTATGTATTCAAATATTAAACAATGCGTACGACGAAATAATGAAATGTCTGACTTTTTTAACTCAAATATCGGCCTTAAACAAGGAGACTCTTGCTTTAGTCTGCTCTATCTCTTATTCAGTAACGACATTTTAAATTATCTTAATTCAAATATAGATGGCTTATTTACAGTTAATGGAATAAAACTATTTCTGATTTTATTTGCAGATGATGCGGTCTTGTTTGCTAAGACACCTAAGGCACTACAATCGCTCGTGCGTGATTTTGAACAATACTGCCAAGAGTGGGGTCTGAGGATCAATGTTCATAAAACAAAAGTAATGGTTTTTGAGGGGGGTAGAAATATGCAATGTGAAATATTAATAAATGGAACAAAGATTGAGGAAGCAAGTACATTTAAATACCTGGGTACGCATTTGTACAAAATTGGATCTTGGCACAACACACAAACTAAAATTGCGCAACAGTCAACACGGGCCCTGCATAAATTATTCATTGTGATAAACCAATTATCACTAAATGCTGTGGAAAAATGTAAACTCTTTGATTCATTGGTTGGATCGATTCTTTCATATAATGCCGCAATATGGGGGTATCACGATGCAAACAGCATCGAATTGGTTCACTGTAAGTTTTTACGTAGGGTGCTACATGTGAAAAGATCTACAAATACATATGGGTTATATGGAGAGCTAAGAAGGTATCCGATGAGAATAAGAAGGCAATTGTTAATTATGAATTATTGGAAGAAAATATTAGAGTGTACAAATCCGCTTATTTCCACTGTATACAACATGCTAGTGCAAGATGCAAACGACAATAATTCATATAGAAATCTTAATTGGGCATTTCATATAAAAACGATTCTTTGCAATATAGTCTTGTTTATATATGGCAAGGACAGTATGGTGATAATTCTATTTTGCTCAGCATTAAGCAAAGGATAAAGGACATTTTTGCTCAATTATGGCACTCGGGTATAAATAACTCTACACGACTCTCTTTTTATAGACTTTTCAAAAGTTCTTTCGAAATGGAGGTATATTTACAGAAGCATATAAACACCAGGTATCAAATTATACTTTCAAGATTTAGGCTGTATTCTAATAACTTAAATATTGAAACAGGTAGATATTCTGGCCAAGAAAAAGACACAAGAAAATGTATTATATGTAATATGAAGTCTGTTGAGGATGACTACCACTTTTTACTAGTATGTCCTAAATACCAAGAATTAAGAAGGAAGTTTTTTAAAAGATTATTATTGTTGTTTTCCTACAAAAAATAAATTTATACTGCTTATGTCTTCAACAAATAAAAATGTTATATTAAGCATAGGAAAATATTTATATTATGCATTTAAAATGAGGCAATAATAGTCCACCTAGGTTCTTCTGGTAATCATATAAATTATAGTATTAAGCTGTCAGAGAAACTCATTTATTTTTCCATGATGATCACTGTACCATTTGTATTTTGTTATTGTATAATGGCTCTATGTATGTGTTTGTACATTATGCCAATAAATTTATGTTATGCTTATGTTATATCATGAACTAACCTGTAAACAGTACATCCAGCGCCTGACTACGGAGGCCGATTCTGATCAAATTAATCTGGAATGTTTGCGTGATTTAGTGCAGTCAAGGCTTGTGAGGAGTATCCTTTTCAGCAGTCGTGTGTGCTCAAACGACGCACCACTCGCCGCAAGGGTGAGAACATAAGCGTGAAACTTGCTAATGGCATATATGCTCTGGTAGCTGTACTTGATGGAAACCCGTTTGAAGAGGTAAAGCCCCTATTCAGCGACCCGAAGCTAGTGCCCAAACCCATATTAAACAATGGCAATGTCCGGGAACGCGACGAGTTTAAAGTAACAATTGCTCAAATGAAGGCTGATATACTCCTTATTAAACAGGAGTCTTCTGTGTTTGTGAAAAGTATCACTGAAGATATCAAAAGCCTTCGTGAGGAAATCTCGTCAACAAAAAAGTCATTTTCACGGTCAATAAATGACGTCGAGGTATCAATTGCCACCATGCAACAATCTATTGATCGTCTTTGCGACGATCGGTGTAGCGGAGTCATCAGCTTGAAAAACGAAATAAAAGTGTTAAATAATAATGTTGCATCGCTTAAAGATCAATCCTTAACTGAAATTATGTCAATTCGTGATAAGGTCTCTCGAGACTTCAAAGCTATCGATAGGAAAATTTCCAAAATTGAATCAAAATTTACCGATAAGGTCATCGGCAAGAGCAATAACTATGATTGCGATCGGGCCGTTACTGAGCAACCTAAGAACTCATCGACTACTGAAGTCTCAAACAGTGTTGGTGAAAGCATTATGTCAGACATATCTTGTGTTGCAACGATCTGCCAAAGAGAGCCACATGAAACAAATGTTGCTTCACACACAGAAACACAAGAACAAGCGCTTTATAGCACTATTACAAAAAGGCCTAACTCGAGCATTGTGAGTAAAAATCATGATGGCATCCCAAGGGCCACAGTCTCGCATCCGATTCCCCGTCGTGTTGGGGGTGTCACTGAAAATCAGGGGGACACAGTAGTTAATCAGAGTCTAAACGACAGATGAGACAGCTTCTGCCCTGCTGCTGCTGATGAAGTTGCTGATGATGACGACTTTATACAGTTTGTTAGAAAACGGTCGCTACAGTTCTATGTTGGTGGTTTTCTTAAGACAGTTGAAGAAAGGTTTGTCCGTGCTGTGGCCTGGAGGCGTGGTATAAACTTGAAACATGTTACAATTTTTAGACCAAACCATCTAGATGTTGCAGTGATAAAAGTATCCGTCGTCGAAAGTGACGCCAAGCAGCTAACTAGTCGGAACTTCTGGCCAGCCGAAATCATCTGCCGACCGTGGAAGAACAGAAGGCCACGACATGTACCGCAACGTGAGCTTTATGACAGA
Organism: Sinonovacula constricta; assembly: GCA_007844125.1. NCBI lineage: Eukaryota > Metazoa > Mollusca > Bivalvia > Cardiida > Solecurtidae > Sinonovacula > Sinonovacula constricta. The sequence continues at coordinate 46,204,653 of CM017562.1, forward strand.
ACTGGTTTGGTGCACATGCATCACCGTAGATCTCACACGCGGTCCAGCTCAAGTGAACGGTAAACGAAAATGAAACAATCCGTAGCATCTACAATTAAATTTGCTTTCTGTATGTCCATATTAAAACTTTGTACGTGGAATGCTACAGGCATTATGTCAAGCGCATATTATTTTAGTCAAATTCTAGATGACTTTGACATAGACATTTGTGGCATTTCAGAACATTGGCTAGGAAATGACAATCTGTCCTTTATACAAAGTATCAATCCCGGATATAATGGTATTGGTAGTGTAGCATCATATAGTCGTTTTAACAGCAGGGGTAAAGGAGGTGTGGCTCTATTATGGCGGTCATGCTTGAATGACTATATCACTCCCCTGTCTATAGACAACGAGAGGATTATAGGGATTCAATTCAGAGGCATGCATGAGTATGTTTATATTTTCCAGGTGTACTCTCCGAGCTCTAATTATCCTATGCACACGTATAGACTACATCTAGAGTTACTTGCAAGATGTTATTAGTAGTTACATTAACAGAGGGCGCGTTGTTATTATGGGAGATTTTAATTCACATCTTCAGGGTAAAACCTTTATTAAGCCGAACGATTGCCGGAGCAACGGACTGACCACTTTAATGACTGTTAATAACCTCGTTGCTGTAAATACGCTGCCACAGGTGTGCACGCAACTTTTGTCTCGTACAACAGTGTATCAGAATCGTTAATCGATCATATTTTGATACCTGTTGAATGCATAGACTTAGTCTTATCGTGTCAGATAATTGACGATAATTGTTAAATGTCTCTACACACCGGCCAATCACCATGAAATTCAAGTTTGACGTGCAATCTGATTCTTTCAACCATGTGATGTTTCCTGCCATCAAGTGGAACTGTATTAACGTGCATATGCTATCTAACTTCAATGATATATTGTCCAATTTGTTTAAATGTCAAACCTTTACACAAGACGTCTGGTCTAGCTCTGATATCGATATGCATTACAGTTTTATTGTAAATTGTATATCCAAAGCATCTGATTTATGTCTTCCTCGGAAGAATTACAAGCCATATCTTAAGCCATGGTGGGACAAAAGCCTCAAAGAGCTGCACGCCTGCATGCGTGCTAAGCGTAATGAATGGCTCACCGCAGGTAAACCACTTGACTCATCTCAAGATAAATATATATTGTACAAGGAGGCAAAGCGAAAATTTCGTGCTTATCATCGTCGTATGGCAAATAACTTCATATTTAAATCTTATCAAGACATTGAACATGCTTCAAATGTTGACTGCGGTTTATTTTGGAGACTTGCAAATAGGAAATTTTCAGGTAATAATAAAACCACCGGTAGTAAATTAAAGTTCGGCAACAGAATATTACGTAATCCTGATGAGATCACGAACGCATGGGGTAATCATTTTGCTAACTTATATAGTGACACTGACAATCAGCAATATGATAGTGAGTTCAGATACGAAATTAACGCTAAAATTGAGTTGTGGAAAGAATTATGCTCACATGTAAATGATCAAGCTAGCATTACTAAACAAGAACTTATGTCAAGCATTAATGATTTAACCTCTGGTAAAATGTGCGGAAATGATGGTGTTTACAATGAGCACATTCGGAATGGTGGTGAACTGCTATATTTACATCTTCTTGACCTTTTCAACAAAATGTTTATAACAGCATACATTCCCCCGCAGTTGAAGGAAGGTTGTATTGTTACTCTCTTTAAGGGAGGTAATAAAAGACGAGATGATCCGAACAATTACAGAGCAATAACATTGTCTTCGTGTTTGTTAAAATTGTATGAAAAAGTTCTCCTCAAAAGAATAAATCAGCAATTATGTAAGCCTATACATGCCCTACAAGGAGGGTTTCAAGATGGTATGGGGTGCCTAATGACGAGCTTTCTTTTCAATGAATGTGTGAACTTCTGTAAAGAAAATAATAGTAAACTGTTTGCATGTTTCCTGGATGCCCGTCAAGCATTTGACAGGGTATGGCACAATGGCCTATTCTTCAAGTTAAAACAGATGGGCATAGATGGACAACTTTGGCACGCCGTGGTACGGATGCACGAGAACATGAAAAGTTTTGTCGTGTATAACGGCCGTAGGTCAAAATGGTTTCCCATATTGCAAAGTACAAGACAATGTGGGTGTTTATCGCCATTTTTCTATCTCTGCTTCATTAATGACCTGTAAGAACAACTGTCACAATCAGGCCGAGGTCTGTCCACCAATAATTACAGTGTGTGTGCACCAACAGTTGCAGATGACATGCTTCTCTTGTCACTTTCTATTAAGGGCTTGCAGTCAATGATTGATATATGTTACGAATATTCCCGTAAATGGCGGTTTCAGTATAACCCTAGTAAATGTGCCGTAATGGTATTTAATGAGTCAAAGAAATGTTTTACTCGTGCATCTAGAACATGGATGATAGGTGACGATATTATATCAGAAACAGAGTCATATGTCCACTTGGGGGTAAACTGTTTTGTTGACTTTAAGTTATCGAACAAAGTTAGCTGGTACAGTAACAAGATAAGAAAAACATTCATTGGCTATTTCAATGTCGATACAATAAAACAATTAAATCCGATAACATGCAAACATCTGTATGATCATATAGTGCTGCCTAAAGCGTTGTACGGTAGCGATTGTCTCTATAATCTAAGTGATTACGAACTTATCTCCCTTGAAAGGGCACATCCCATGTGTCTCAAAGTGATACAGGGGTTAAGCATAAGATCTCGTACTGATTTAGCACTGAGCATGATTAATGCTTTGTCAATAAGACATGAAATTGATAAAAGGAAACTTACCTTTCTGGGGCAATTGTGCCGGATGAAACGTGAATGTGCTGTAAGACACATTTCCTAATTCGGTTAGCATACAGCACAGTAAGTACGTCTACTAGTATGTCGGGGTACTTTCCTGATATTTGGTCAGTCCTGAAGTCTAATGGTCTTGAGAAGGTCGTAATAAACTACTTGCAATCGGGCATCTTTCCTTCTAAACAGGCTTGGAAAAGGCACGTTCAAACTAATATATGGAGGGTAGCAAATCAAGAATGGATCTTACGTTACAGCAACCATTCCTTTGATCGAGTTCGAACCGCCCATAACCAATATAACTTTCACGAGGTTTGGCTCTTTGCTCGCAAATATCCAAGGGATTTGACTTACTGTAGAACGGTTAGTAAATTGATATCAGGACTCACGTGGTATGACTATTCCTGCCGCAAATGCAATCATGTTGTTAAGAACACTAGTTTTACAGATCACGTACTAATAGACTGCACTAAAATGCAAAGTTATCGTACTTGTTTCTATGATAATTTGAATACACTTCTTGAAACAAATGTATCACATATGCTTCTTAGTCTAGACAAACGCTCGCTAGTAAACACACTTTTGGGCGTTCCCTGTCCTGTTATTGTCTCATGTTGCGATATAGAGTACGATAGGTTCCTTTGTACTGTATATCGACGCTTGCATTACTTTTGGTTACAATACAATCAGTAAATTTTAAGTATGAGGTTGTTTTTGTTGTTGTTGTTTTTTTGTTGTTGTTGTGTTTTTTTTTTCTTTTCTTTTATTGGCGAGAGTGATGATGGATGGGATATATCTGAAGTTGTCATGTTTATGTATGTATATATATAATGCCCTTTTTTCAGACGACATTGTTTTTTTTTTGTAGCATGTCTTTGTACTTTATTTACATATGATGTTCATTGTACTCTTCATTTTGTATGGAGGAAATAAAGATTATAATTGGCTTTGTTCGATTTACCGAGCACACAGACCAGTGTAAATGACGTTTATTTCGACGAGATCAGACCGATGTCGCAGACTACTCACGACGGACCATTCGAGTTTAGAATTAATGGACAAAACTCGATGGATAACATCGACCTGAAGAACTCGCAGATGTACGTGATATTGAAGGTCCAAAAGACCGATGGCACTGCTCTGACAGATTTAAAAGTGGAAAAAGTCGGTTTCGTCAATCTTTTTTTACAGGCCTTATTCGCTACCATCGAGGTGACATTGCAAAACAAAGCCACATTCACATGTAACTACAATCCCTACAGAGCTTACATTCCGACCCTTCTGAGATACGGAAATAGAGGCTGTATCTAGTCAGTTGAACACGCAACTTTTCGTGCTAGACGATTCGAGATTTCCGCATGTAACAGATCCTAATGGTTCTAACAATGCTTTGTTTTTACGAGCCCAAACTATCGCGCTCTCTAAACGGCTACACTTGCAGAGGCCGATATTTCACGATCTTTTCGACATGTCTAGATATCTAATGAACCAAGTGGATGTTGACATTAAAATGTACAGAACCTCAAACAATTTTGTCTGCTTACCGGTGATTCCTCCGATTATCGCGTTATTATTGAAGACATTTACATTCTGGTTAAAAAGATAAGAGTCAATCCCGCCGTGATTTACGGGCATTCCAAAATTTTAGAAAAGCAAAATGCGCTCTATCCATATAACAAGGTGGACGTCAAATCAGTGAGTATACCAGCGGGATCAACGAGTTACACCTGGGATAACATGTTTCAAGGTAAACGGCCTAACAAACTCATTCTAGGCTTTGTGAAAAGCAGAGCAGTTAATGGAGACTACAATGCCAATCCGTTTAATTTCGAGAACTGCGCGATTCAACAGGTCTCCGTGTACTGCGATGGGCTGCCAGAAGGCGGAAAATCCCTTTTTTAAATGTGTAGACAAGTTTTCCATGCCGTCGATTAGATTTCTTTAAATACATTCGAGCCCACACGTCAGCCTCGTTGCTTTTATTGACATCATTGGGTGCCAATCCTTTCAATCCTCGATGCGATGTCGCGTTGTAACTGTCCACCACGATCTCCAAATCGTCGATGTAACAAACGTTCTCTTAGGTCTCATTATCCTGTACAATTTTTCCTTCAACGTTCTTTGAACCCTTTTTACGAAATTGCTTTTAGGACGGTTGTGGGTGGTGAAATCCATTCATAAATTTTCTAAACCATTGATTCGAAAATTCGCTGCCTTTGTCAGCTCGAACTTATGGAATTGAGAATAAAAAAAAACAATGTGAAATTTCTTTTTTACGTTTTATTTACATAAACATTTGTATATTTTATATACATTTAGTATGTCTATGTCGCCTTTAGGCAATATCCTACTTTTAACATAGCCATTATATGCAGTTACAATGAATGCAATAGTCATGGTTTAGTATTTACATTTTGTACATTGTATGCAGAGGGACAGAGTCCCTTTCACATTTACTGCAGGATTCTTCGAGTCTTGTGTGCAGCCAACCTTTGAAAAGAAGTTTGAAATCAAATTGACCACAAACACTTTCGGCTGCTGTCTACTCACCTCGTAATTATGTATCTAATTGTATCATTAATTGTTATTAATCGACAATCCGGTACTGTCCAATTAATGATTGCAACAAACATTTGGCTGGCTGCTTTGTTATCATCTCGCAAATTACACTAATCCTTCCCTGAGGCGATGTTTATTCGGCAGTTATGTACACAACATGTCAACACAACAATGCCCTCAAGGTGAAGGCCGCCGCGCAAGCTTGACATCTTAGATGTACGAAACGTGGGTACGAATGATACTGGATTTACTGACTAAAAACATCAATAGGTCGTATGGCGTCGTCAAACGGTTTCAGTTGTAGCTTTCATGTGTTAAGATTGCCCATGCCAAGGGATGTCAACAACAAAACATTTAAGCCAAGCAATAATAAAAAACGCTGGTTTTCAACACTTTCACTGCTTTGATTATTGTATTAATCTTTAAGTCTTTGAATTTAAATATTTACAAAAATACATGTAAAATGCCATATTATTATCCGATCCTACCATTTAAAAAAGGTACATGCTTGTTATAATCTCAGAACAAACAAAATCCTTGTTTTAGACTAAATGTTTAGAAAATGGTATCATACATGTAAACTGACACATAAACAGTAAATCGGCGTTTTAAATATTGGACTGCTTCCAATGTCTTTCACCTGATCTGTCCAAAATCCATTCACGAATTTGAAAAGGTGGATGATAACCTCTTAAACAAAAGTACTATATCGTGCAGGTACATTTATGAAATTATGTAAATATCATTCAAGATTGAGTAAACATCTCAAAATGCGTGACAAAATTTCTTTACATGCAACACATTACATACTTAGAACCGGAAGTAATTGAACGAACTCACCGCTAGGAGGCAGCCGCGAACTTTGAAGGATCCGGTCACTTGAAGATTCTCTGCTTTGAAAAAGAATTTCTTCCCGTACTCCTCGTTCAACTCTTCATTAACTATGACAGGCGTTCTTCTTACTTTGCTTTTGATCCTCTCATAACCTTCCAAAATCCTCTTTAAAGAAAGCTCGCTGTTTTCTTCTACCATTGTTGTACTTGCTATGTCTGACAGACACCGCCAACAGACTACCCACCGTTCCGCTGTTGGACACAATTATACCATTCTTCGCGAATAGGACAATTGTAACTGCTCTCGACACCTGTACATTGGGCAGTCCGATAACTCAGTTACTTCCCTTGAATTCAAAGGGAGGCTACTCCCCTGGGGACTAAGTGAAAAAAAAAAGATGGCGGACAAGGACAAAGAAATCAACGAAGCTTGTGTAAACAACTAAGAATTGCACCATTTCAAGCTAACAGATTTGAAGAAGTACCTGGCAAATCGTCGTTTGACTAGATCCTGAAGGGAATATCAGCTAATCGAGCGAATTATCGGCGCTCACAAGCTAGATATTACTGACAATTATGAATTGAAAAGGAGACACCAACTCGAGAAGAATTAGTAACACTCCACCCTCCCTTAACTGGTAACAGGTCGCCCTTGATCGGTAACAGTTCGCCGTCGGATATTAGTGTATATGTCAAGCAAAAATGTATGCTTGTTAACTTATCTATAATTATTTCGACACCTTTCACATCAAATTGTATTTGTTTCCATCGGCTTCATATGCATTATGAGTACTTCGGATATAAGTGTACCATTTCCACGCGTTAAATGTAGGGGGAAAATGACGTCAAGTAAAGTTTATACTTGATTTAATTTGTCATATAGTGTATCATATATAATATTTTATAAGATATGCATACAAATACAATTAGTTGGTTGCCGTCTTAGTCGACTTCTTCATACTGTATTGTGATAAAGCTAGCGTACGTTGCGAGATTTAATCACTGACTAGTCTATTAATTGCAAGCACTTATATACGTCTATGACGGCAAGCATCAGTTAAGATCATGGTGACTAATTATCAATCAAAATTAGTGCTGACGCTATCATCACAATAATGACTAGGCAAAAATCAATTAACAATCACACACTAACCAATTTATTAATTTTAAATTTTATATACGCCTATGTCGGTAAACATTAATCAAGATCACACTGACTAAATATCAATCAAGATTAGTGCGAATGGTAACATCACAATAATGTCTGTAGGCAAACACCAATTAACGTTCACGCTTTTATGTGCAATTATAAGATAACTGCATACTTAAGTCATCTTGAGTATGACAACCTTATTAAAGTATTTGCAACAAAATATGTATGCAACTAAGTAACATTAAAATCCTTGCAACAGCGGAATTTTATTTAAATATACAATTTGAAATAAATAAACCACGTACACAGTATAATTATTATTTTTTAGGTCGCAACATTGCATTTAAATCATGGAACAGTGACAGTTCGTATATTGTACTGGGAGGATCAGATTTTTTTTCTTTGGTTAAAACAATTTTAAAATATGAAAAATAAAAATATAATAATTTACGATGCTAATAATACGATGTTTATAATAATAAAGAAGGAGACAAAAGAAGCATAAATTTAATGTGAATGGTGTCAAAATAATAAAAAATTAATAAGTTTACATTCTTTTTACTTAATTTCTTAAAGATTTTTAAGGGCGAAGGGTGGCGTATACACTTATATCAGAAGAGCTCGTAATGTATATTAAGACGAAGAAAACAAATACAATGTGAATGGTTATAAATAAATTAACCAATTTACTTTTTTTCTCGATGTATACACTTATATCCGAAGGCGACATGTAGCAAGGGCGAACTGTTACCTATCTCGGGCGAGCTGTTACCAATCAAGGGCGAACTATTACCAGTTAAGGGAGGGCGAAGTGTTATAATACCATCAAAATGCGTCGCAGCCGCTTGTTTTGAGGAAATCGATGCAATGAAACAGTTCTGTTTTCGACCACCTTCCCGCTATAAACAACACCTTTACATAATTAGCAATATTTCGGCGATTTCCATTTTGGTTTTGTTTCTTTCTTTAATCAACTTTCCATATCACTTGATGTGTGTGTTATACACGCTGATAAAATTTCTACTTATACCCCCTTACTGTGTATATTTATTTAGTATTTACTGCGATAAAGTTGAATGGACTTTGATTCATATCTCCATCACTCAAAAATATTCTGGATCCGCCTCTAAGATATTATATCATTATAAACCAGAAAACAAGACGGCCCTTTGCCCAGGGTACATACATTTTACAAACATCGAATTCTCGTGAGTAGAGTAGGAACACTCCTTGCTGCATTGTACGTATTATACATAATATACACTGAAGAAAATATATGAAATATCGATATTGTTAAATACATACTACATAAATACTCTTATTTGCAGTCGAATAGTTTTATATTCATAGATCAACAGTAGTAGTGTTTGGTGTTGTGCCGTCACTATAAGTTGGTTGAAATATTGCTATTACTTCAAGTTTATAGGCTTTATATAGGCGACCATGAGAAGTAATCGCTAGGTTTACGCTCATTTAATCACAGAAACTCTTTTAAATATAACTTAATCTAAAGGAGACATAAGCCTTGTAATCTTTGCGTCAATAGTGGTAGATCTTAATCCCATGGTAAGTCCACACGTTTTGACTCATATACAAATACATTAAGCCAGTTGTAAAAACAAGTGGTGTCCATTTTCGTCTTTCTATATTGACAGCTATCATTAATATCCCGGTCCGTCCATTTGTCGTAATTATGAACAGTTCACACGAGTCTCAAATATAAGGATATTCTCAATTTTCATAAAATAATCTAATGGTTGCTAATTTCTACCTTTCATAAATATTGTTCGTTTAACTTGTCATTATCGGAACACCTTAACGATTATTGTTGGAAGAACACTCCGAGAAGTTACCTTTAACCAATTCTGCTGTGTAGTAGATTTCATCGTAAAAAAGGTTATAAAACAACTCTACGTAAAGACCAATTGAAACCGTGTATTAAGTGTAAAGGTTTATTCACTCGAACGATGCAACCACAGTGATATTTTTCATTCATGTTCGGCCCGTAAGTCAACAAGCAGATAGACCTTTAATATATGTATAAGCATAATTAAACAAAGTTTGCATTTCCAGCGACCTCATTTCACTTAGAATAAGGGAGGCAGGTTTCCTGTTTAATAACCCTTGTTATCTCCCTTGGTAGAGTTATCGTTCGTTTTTCGTACAACTTCCGGTAGGCAAACAAACAAAACAAGATGGCCTCTGAGAACTATGAAATCGATAATCTGTGCAAATTTTCAAAACTATCAGTGCGTGAACTTAAAGATTTTCTTAGATAAAGAGGGGCGCATGTATCAGAGAATCGTCCGGAATTTATAATACACGCTAGAAGGATAGAAAAGCTTGTTGTATGGACATTAAATAAAATTTAATTGGACGACGAACAAGACAGCATCAAACGCGAAGGAGGGTTGTTTGTAACGCCCTTTGGAGAGAATCTTTCAATCTTGGCAATCTAGGACTATTATCAGCATCTTGAAAAAAAAAAGTGTTATTAAGTATATTTTCACAAGAGTCTATGATTTTTTTTTTCTATTACTTTAACCAAGTAAAATGAATATCAACTACTGTATTAGCTGCTGCAGCTGCAACAGTATATTTTTATACAACTCTTCAAACTCCAGATAAGAATTATAGAGAATTGAGTAAAAACTCCATAAGACAATACCAGTCAAGTAAAGGAATTTTAATGTTTTGTTTAAAATAGTTAAATAAAACAAAATTGTGTATTTTTTATCCTTTATTTTTGAAACTGCTCAAATATGGTCGCAGCATTTACATAGTGAAGAGAGTGCGTTGGGCTTTTACTCTAGTTAAATACAGCAACCAAGGGTGCAATTTCATTTTACTACTGATTCGGCCATTTAAGATACCCTTCACCAGTCATTTTTTTTTGTAAGAAAATAGATTATCCAATAGGTTACACACAACTATAAAAAAGTTATTTAAATAAGATTTTCTGGGGGTATCTGCTTCGTCTAGAAGTGAAATATTTTTAGTATTTTGTCTTTTTAAATTACTCAGATACACAGATACGCCCCTTATCTGGAGTCCTGTTCAAACAACAGTGATAAATACATTATTAAGTTTACAAACTGTTGACACAACTGCAGGTGTTTGTTACTTACAAGTTCCCTCGTATCTATGATTGACTAAAATTAATCGTTATTAACTTTGTTCTTTAATTGTCGTCCAATCAGCCGTCATCTTAAACTGACAATTCTTTCATTAATTGACATGTAATAAGCGGCCACTCAACACTAGCTACAAACAGTCGCACAATTCACGTGCAACATCACCTCAGTCAGCTGCCCAGTCCTCTTACCAGAAACCTCGTGGCCGCTCCGACTCAATTCACACACGTGACCAATCCCGCTATAACTCTACTTCTCCACGCCGATCTCGAGGTCCTAGGGGCCCTCGCCCAAATGCTCCTTCCCGCCAATCAACACAGAAACACTCGACTGCAGGAGCAGATCCACCTATTAGCCGCCCATGGGCCACTGGCGACCCACCTCAAGATACCGCTGGTGATACTTCATCTAGTCAACATCTGCCAGATTCCAACTAGGAACTGTCGGGGGGTTCTTTGTGTAGTTCTTCTGTACCTGAAAATAAAAAACAAACAATTAGTATATGTGCACTTAATGTTAATGGTCTAAAAAAGCGCCTTAATTATCCTGATTTTGTTGATTATGTTACCAAATTTGATTTTGTTTCTATTTCAGAAACTCACCTTGATGAACATGATATTGTTGATATTCCTGGTTATACTTTTTATCATAAACATAGAATGCAGTCGTACAAAAGGAGGTCCGGAGGAATTGGAATATATGTCAGCAACTCTTTTAACTTTAATGTTGAAGTCATTGAAAATAATTCCGAATATATTTTATGGTGTAAACTACATGCTAATTGTCCAAGCAATTCTGAACCGATTATTATTGGCTCTCTTTACATTCCGCCGGATAACTCACGGTTTTTAAACGAAGATTTACTATCAGAATTTGAAGAAGAGGTATCACTTAATTGTTCACATTATAAATATGTCTATCTTATTGGGGACACAAATGGTAGAACTGCGTGCTGCCCAGACTTTGTCCCGCTTGACCGCACTTTGTCAGACACTCTCGACTTGAGCAGTGAACTTCGAACTCACTTTGACAAGCACGTACTTCTGGAAGATTTATCTATTCCTCTTAATAGAAAATCCCTTGATAAAAGATCAAATGCAAATGGAATTCGGCTTTTAAACTTATGTAGAAATAACAATCTCTTTATTTTAAATGGTAGGATGGGTAACGATCGTGATATTGGTGCTTTTACCTTTAGAGAATCATCTGTAATTGACTATGCAATTGCAACTGCTTATTGTTTTGAATTTGTTGAAAACTTTAACGTATTTGTCACAGACTCCTTATTCTCAGACGGACATAACTCACTACATCTGTCAATTAAACTACCATATCCCATTATTAACCACAGTAAACCTCAAAATGTTAAACAAACAAAACCGCTATGGCATAGCTCTCGCCAAACAGAGTTTATAAACAATATTAATCAAGATGAATTAAACGACATAATATATAAGCTGAATAGAAATACATGTCCTGCAACAATTGAAGAAGCAACAAAACAAATTTCAGTTGTCTTTAATAATGCATCACAAAATATTTACACCAACAGTAATGATAATACTTATAATAAATCTATAAATACAATTGGCAATAAACAAATAGATAAAAATCAAAACAAAAATACCTGGTTTGGATCAAAATGTCACAAAGCAAGGCTAAAATATAACAAAGCACGTACACAATATAAATCAAACAAGTGCTCTAGAAACAGAATTAAACTTCTTGAAGCCAGCAAAATGTACAAGAAAACCATGAACTATTTTATCAATGAGGAACAAATGAAAAATCAATCAAAATTAAGAACACTTAGCGAAAATAATCCTAAAAAGTATTGGAAATTCTTAAATGGTTTAAAACCAAAAACTGAAAAAAGAAACCAACCTTCTATTGACGAGTTCTATGTACACTATAAAAACATAAACAATAAGGTTATAAATGACCAAAGATATAATAACATAACAAATACAAGTCATAATCCCATACTAGATAATGTAATAACAGAAAACGAAATAAAAAAATGCATTAATAGTTTAAAAGCAGGCAAGGCATCTAGCCCTTTTGATAATATTCTTAATGAACAAATCAAATCATCACAAGACAAATTATTTAATGTATATTACGTATTATTTAATTCTATTTTAAATACTGGACATGTTCCTTCAACATGGCTCGAAGGTGCCATTATTCCAATATATAAAAATAAAGGCAACCAAAATGAAACTAATAATTATAGGCCTATAACTATACTCAGCTGTCTTGGCAAGCTTTTTACATCAATAATAAACAACAGGCTTAACAAATATCTCGATGACAACAATATTCTCAATGAAAACCAGGCTGGTTTCAGAAAAACGTATTCATGCACAGATCATATTTTTACGCTATATTCACTTATTCAAATTTTAAAAAAAAAATAAGAAAAAACTATTTTGTGCTTTCATAGACTTCTTTCAAGCCTTCGATACTGTCTGGAGAGCTGGTCTATGGCATAAATTACTTTTAAATGGTATAAATGGTAAACTTTTTAACATTATCTTCAACATGTATCAAAATATTAAGTCGTGCGTTTTCTCTGAAAACAATTACTCTAATTTCTTTGTAAGCACTATTGGTGTGAGACAAGGCGAAAATCTTTCGCCGATTTTATTTTCTCTATATTTAAACGATGTCAGCTCACATTTATTAAATAATGGCTCGTCCGGCATAGATCTGGATTCTTCACATTCACCAGATCATTGGCTTAAACTGTTAATCCTTCTCTATGCAGATGACACTGTTATTTTATCAAACTCGCCAAATGATCTTCAAAATAGCCTCACACATTTTGCCAATTACTGCAATGACTGGCACTTAACTATCAACAATAATAAGACAAAAATTATCGTATTTGGTGCTAGAAGAACAAATAATCTTAAATTTTATATTGGCAATGACGATATTGAAATAGTAAATAATTATCATTATCTTGGTATGACTTTTTCCAGTAATGGTTCTTTCTATAAAGCCAGATGCCATGTTACTCAACAGGCAAATAAAGCTCTGCACATTCTGTATACTAGGACGCAAAACTCGAACTTACCAATTGATCTAATTTTAAAATTATTTGATCATACTATAGCTCCTATACTCTTATATGGGTCCGAATTATTCGGTTTTGAAGATTTTAAATCTATCGAAAAAATACACTGCAATTTCCTTAGGCGTATTACAAAAGCCATAAACGCGACACCACTTAACTTTCTGTATGGTGAACTCGGTAGATTTCCACTATCAGTACTAGCTCAGACGCGTATGATAAACTTTTGGTCTAAGTTAATAATAGGTAAACAAACTAAAATTTCTTCAACAATATACCGTTATATGATAAATGAACAGTTTGATTGTAAGTGGCTAGCAAAAATAAAATCAATTCTAACTAACATAGGCAGACCAGACATATGGAATAATCAGTTAAATATTAATTTAAATAACATTCATGTATATGTGAAACAAATTCTAATCGACCAATTCAAACAAACATGGCATGCAGAACTTCTCCAATCAAACAAGGGGAGAACGTATCTTAGTTTTAAACATACTCATGGATTAGAAAAATATCTTACAGATCTTAATAAAGCCGACATGATCCGCATATTTAAATTTAGAACAGCTAATCACTCATTGCCAGTTGAGACCGGGAGGTACATAGGTATTAACTATCAAGAAAGAGTATGTCCGTTATGTCAAAATGGATCTGTTGGTGATGAAAAACATTATCTCCTTCATTGTGATTTTTTTAATGCAGAAAGAATCCGCTATAAAATCACACAGTTATACGATAAACATAATAATGCACCCTTAATGTTTCTGCTTTCAGAAGCCTCGCCTAAAATTTTAAAATCTGTCAGTATTTTTATTTCACATATATTGAAAAGTGTTCTTAACTGACATATTCCAGTTTCCCCGGGCCAGTTTTGTCCATTTCTACAATAAGTTTATAATCTTACAATTTTAGACAGAGTTGTTTAAAGTTGTAACCAGTAAACAAAGTGTTGTTTTTTTTTATTAATATTATTATTATTATTATGTCATTTAGCCAATGATATTAATAAACTCTCTAACATATACATGAAACTATGAATTTTAATGTATATATGTAATCAAAATTGTACCACTCACCTTTTTATTTTTGGTAAATCCAGTTGATCAATTGTGTCACATATATATTGACCCAATGCCTTATGCAGTATATCCTACCCTTTTTGAACCACCAACCAAATATAGCAATGTCATCATAGATTGCTTATGTACAGCTGTACACATAATTTGTAAATGTAGCTTATATGTGCCTAGCTAAGGTCTTATAAAGTTTTATGTATACTAACCTTATTTCCTTTCCGAAGCCTACACTTCTTGAGATTATTAAATTAACTTAACCTATTTTTTCTTCGGAAATCTATCTAGGGCCCGTAACGTCATTCTAAGATTTGGTTGGTCTGGTTATATAGTTTGCTTTTAAAACATCGTTCTGTAAATATTTCATCGTTTCAAACTGTTGTCTTATTTACACTTATCTACTCTATCTATCTATCTTATAATTATTTTCCTTTAGCTGTTCTGTAAAACACTTGTTGAAATTCTGACACGCACTCTTATAGCCTATGTATACATGTATTTTTGACTCAATTATTAACACACTATTTATGTCTGATCTAAGCTCCCCCCTCCATTCTCTCTTTATATACATCTCTCATCCTTCTCTCTATCCTCTATCCCTTTCACTCTTTCTATTGACCGGAACTGTTTTATGTGTTATATTTATTGTATTTCAATTCCCCATGCTGTATTGCTTTGTAATACCTGGGACGAAATAAAGATATGTTCTGTTCTGTTCTGTTCAACAAAACCTGGAAGTAAATGTGTGACCGTCAATTGTTTTTATTGCGGTCATGCACTAGAGGTGCGACTGTTAATGACCTTTTATGCAAATTTGCTGCTGTAAACATCACGTGATGGTCTTTGTTTTGATTGCTGGAGTAACCTATTAATCGCAGCCATTGTTTATACTTGAATAATGCACCGATTATTCTTTTATCTTTCGACATTGTCATAGATTATACATTTTCTGTAAACAATTAAACTTGGTGTATTTTCCCTCTAGAAAATGCTCTGAACAAAGACGATCATTCTTCAGATTGCACGTGGAAATTTGGCTCATTGTTTTAAGTCAACTTATCTACAGTTTTCTCAGTTTATCGTCAGTTGGAAATATGTGAAGGGTGGCGTCCTTCTGTCAACTCTCCCCTGTAATTGCTACACACACAACAATAATATTTCTTTTTCAGTCGAGTTTAACACCCTTCTGCCATCGTTGACATTTTTTATTTGCTCTCCACCGGTAATGAAATGCGAACCTCCACGCTAAAAAGCGTTTAAGGGAGGCAATTATTCAGGGGAGATAGCAGGGTTTATTAAACAGGACTATATTGACAGTTAACTGTCCGCATAATGACGGTCATTTTTTAAAAGAAATCCCCATAAATAACATAACATAAAACCACGAACATTCACTGATAATTATCTGACTAAATACTGTATAGTCAAGTTTAATGTGAGACAGTTTGCTAATATTGTACCCATGTAACAACACATGTTACTACTATTCTGGGAAATTTATACATAATGCTCGAATAAACTTTAGTTAAAGTGAAGACTGTTATTACACTAACTGTATTGTTCGACAGTGTGAATCTTAAAAATATCGCATTAAATGTCCATTATTTTTAGGCACGTTGATGATTTCAGGTTATCTCAAATAGGAAAAACCCTTTATGTAATTATGACAGGCAATGTGTTATGCTTTACTTTTTACATGGCTGTAAGAACAAAGTTGGGCGGTAAATTCAACCCCCGGTATTTACCAGTGGTATTTACCTGCTGGAAAATACTCCCCAAAGTGGCAAATACTACTATGATTTTTTGTACTTAAAATACTGCAGAAATCTTAATTAAGTTAACTTGAAATAATGTATAATCATATTGATAATTAAATTACTCAGATATTTTAATTAAAATTCATTTTAACCTTAAATACACATGAGAAAGTAATGCTAATTCACCTGCACCTGGCCTTTGACACTCAGGAAGCAAAGCCATTTGGTCTAGACTATTAAAACAACAAGTTTCAGACAAGGGGCTGTAAATAGCCAGGGGCAACATGGGCAAAAGTAAAATGTCATACATAACCTAGACAGTTAGTATAATTGGCATAAGTAAATGGTTGTGTATTGGGTATGGCATGGGCTAGAGTGTCAACTGTATGGCTTTATCCCTGAGTAACGTTTTTAATTTCTCTTGTCATCACCATTTCCATAACTTCACTCCACACCATTACCAAGCTACTATTCACCATAAAGCCAAAGGATCCAGTCCGGAATATAAAACAACATTTTGCGGGATCTTTACAAGCAAAAATCATTTTTTTGAATGCATAAGAGAAAATTGTTTCGTCCAACCTGCCAGTTACCAGCTCTAATAAAGTGTAAGAAACAAACTGTTCTCAAAACGAGCCTGAACGAGCTGTTACAGCTAACTATTTAAAATGGTTATGCTTTCACTTTGACATTTGTCAATAAATAATAGCACATAGTGTTTTTATTTTTATTATTGTCCTACCTTTCAGCAAATTTAAAAACTAACATTGTATTAGAATAATAATTTCACAGAAAATTGAATTAAAGTTAAGTACTTCTTTTAGAACCACGCCATTTCTGAATTAAAAACAACACATTTTACGGTAACAAATATTTAATGAGAGTAAATTCATCAATAAATAGGAAAAGCAAAAGCAGTTAAGAAACACACAGACTGCTTAGGAAATTGGAGCATGTAGTGGTATTCGATTTCATATAATAAATATGACAACCATAACATGGGTTTTAAGGAACTTAAAGCAATGAAAAAATAGTATAACATGATGTAAAAAATTGAAAACAGTACACATAATAAATGACCCTGTTTTAAAACCAAAGTTTAGCAGTGCCCTTGTCCAAGCAGTTGCTGGCTTGTAACTCCTCATCCTCTCAGTGCATGAGTTCGAGTCCTGGTCGTGGTGGTTTACCAGCTAACCCGCAATGCGCAGTGGTTCTACCCTGGCACAAGTCTAGGATCTAGCTCCACCAAAACTTAATCGGATGTCGCACTTTGCTGAAACACTAGATAGTTCACTATGTCTGGATATGCAATGTCCGACTGCAAGTCATCAGGCTGTCGTCGAAGACGAGTACGGATCAAAACCGATCAAATTAATCTTCTTCAAGTCCTTTTCACGCACAATAGGTCCAGTGTATTAATATAGTCCTATTGCACTTTGTAACCATTACACATGACATATTTCGCGAAATAATCGATTTAATCGTCGAATTGTAGGGACCTAAGCAGACATTAGTAAACAATGGCTTTACCACAAATATGGCGGACCGCATTGCATGCTGGGAAATGTGTGACGTCATACGATAACCATCTATACGCAAATCACAAAGGATTGTGGCCCTGCGTTAGTCTTTTCAATAAAACATAATGACCAGCGACTTAATTCTGGTCGGAGGCTTTTCAGCAAGTTTTTTTTTTTGTTCTTTTCTTTTACTTTGTTTTATGGATACTGATGATAAATGGGTTACACTGTAAAACATCAGAATATAATTAAATTAAATAACCTTTACACCATTTCTTTTAATACAAATTAAACGTTAACACTATTATAAAGCTCTCTAACAAACTATTACTTGTAAACTCTGTAACGCACTGTTGATTTGTATGGGCAACTGCATTGTAAACCTAAGGATAGATATGATAGCAATTCAGGGTTATATCTGTAATTCTATGTCCGTTTATTTTATTTGTATATGTTTTAGAATGAGATCTGCCTTATTCATTTTTGGCCTTGACTCGACAATTTGATGACTACTTCCATGGTTTGACGGGGTAAGCAATGTCACGTGCGATTTACTTTAATGCTCATGGCTTAACCGTATTTACTGGGCCTATTGAATCAGTACATGTTCATTGACTTAGCTGGCACGACCAACACAATAATTCATAACTGTGAACGAAAACAAACACTTTTATGTTTTTATAATTTTTCATGAACATTCGGTGGTATAAAACGTAGCTTTGAGATCGATTAAGCGACTTCTTAATGTAAAAGGAAATAAAAATCTGTAAGTTGTAACATTCATATTTAGCAAGATTTTTAAGCGCATATAAAGTTTCAATTTTTGTTGTGAGTAGGGACTGGGATCTGCTGGCATTTTTTGGCGATAATGTGCAGCGACATTTCTATCATTATAGCACTGGGGAACTTATGAGGTACACAGGAACTGAACCCGGCCGGTCCATTATAATGACACCGACGAGTTAGGCATAATGTTGTCCCCTTAGCCCCGAGCGTTAGGAGAGAAGCCACTACTACCAACTTTGGTTTGACCCGGCCGAGGTTTGAACCCGCGACCTCCCGATCCACCGGTGTTGTGAGTAGTTTCGTAATGGAAGGTGTAAGCATACTTGTTGTTGAGATTTTGTTCAGATAATAAAATAACACAAGTGATGACAGCTTTATTACTGCTGCTAATGCTAATGTGGGGTTAAGAGGGTTAAGAATACTACGACATCATCATCACCATCATCATCACCATTATCATCATCATCATCATTATCATCGACATTATCATCGTAACGGTAGTGAGAAAGTATTGATCGAAAGACCTATCGTGTATTGAGGGGAAATGTGGTTGGAAAAATAGATATTACCGAAAATGACGATTTAAGGAATAACATTTTGAGAAGAATAACGTGTGGAAAAAATACTGGAAAAAAAGACGAAGCGAAATACACGATGTTGCAGAAGAAATTATTTCTATTATTATAAAAACAAACAAGAAAAGACATTGATGCGAAGCATAACAGGCGACGTTAACACCGGTAACGGGAACCGGTAAAAATGTTCAAGGTCGTATCCGACAGTTTGTCTTCACCAAATACACGTAAACCTGGGCTGGCGAAAATGTGGCATTACTTCTGCAAAAAGACAAGCCTTAGTCTAACACAAGACGATTTTGAACCTTGTCTAAATTGTAGAAACCGTGAACTAAATAACTCTAAATGCCCATTCTTTCTAAAACTATATACAGTCAACTCTTGTTATCTCAAAATCGGTTGCCTCAAATTTCCGGTTATGTCAAACTGTTTTCTACGGTCCCGTTTTTCCCTATAGTTTCTATATAGTTCGACTCCGCTTAAATCAAATTTGGATGTGTCAAATTATCGGATATATCAAACTAAATTCTTTGTCCCCACACGTATAAAACTGTTGAAATCAGTTGGTCTATCTCAAACTTCAAATTGTTATAAGATGCAAAACGGCAACAATAGTAATTTCACACCTACCGTGAAACTCGCGAAGATTTGGGCGCGAGTTTTATCGCCAATTATCGGCAATCAGGATGTCACGTTATTTAGATAAGAGGTTAATCGATTATTATTTAATAAGCTGATTTAATGAACAACAATTTCGTTAATCAATTAACGCTAATTAAAGTGTTCCAGTTTGTACTTGTTGTTGTAACAGTTTTTGAGAACTTGTTGATACGACCTTCTCAACTTGTAAATAAAATGAGGTCGCGTTAGTGATTTTATCATTCTTCCACTACCTACCCACAAAACACGTACTGATTATTGAATAAAAGAAAGATTGGTTATGGCAACAGACCACTTTAAACCACACAAACTTGCAGAAACTTAGTTTACAGTGGCAGATATAACAAGGAATTTCAGTCATTACCAGTCATCGTGTAGCAGGTAAGATTTATAAGATTTACACAAACTATCCTTAAATTCGGATAACTCAAACTTCTGATAATTCAAACTATTTTCTACGGTCCCTTGAAATTTGAGATAACGAGAGTTGACTGTATATGCTTGATTGTGGTTTCTGAAAAAAAGCAGATTACCCGAATTATCATATAAAGTTTTGGGTCACGTGGTTTTCTTAGTTGAAAATAGCTAACTGTGCAGCGTGGCTTAGATAGGGAATACCTATGTTTAATGACAAGTGTTGTGTTACACTTTAATTTTAAGAAGTAGCACATCAATAGTTAGCATTTTGAGTGATGTTTTCATGCAACAATAATTTATTTGTTGTTTTTTAATAGGACAAAAATCTGGTCCAGACTGTCGGATACCATATTTAAAGCAATACGGAGCAAGTAAGAAGACATATTTGAAAAGTTATGTTTTTATTGGACAGTTGTCACTAACTATAAATCACAGACAAGTGCATATAAGTGTATAGGGATGCTAACGAATACCGTTTTTTTTTGTATCTGGATACCCGTAAACATTATCCGAAGAGTAGCCGGTTACCGGGTGTTACGGCTGCATATACATGTTTGCGACGATATAACAAGTCAAACAGAAAAACAATGAAATAAAAACCGAAAATTAAACAATTTAACTATCATTATTTGACGACAGCTATTTTATTGTGACAATCACGACAATTTTTTATGTGACATTGGATTTTAAGATTTTTTTAAAGAAATATTGCTTGATTACCGCTTTAATTCTATCAGTTAAGATCCTGGTCATATGACTATAAGGTGACAATCAACAAACGTGACCACTATAATAGTAGATTTGACAATGACATGGAACGACTCCGGTTTATATGAACCCATTGTACTTTGTAGCCTTTCTGCTATTACAAGCACAATACTTTCCACGAGATAATATCACTGACCTTGCCCGGTCAGCATTTTGAAAGATAAGCATCTGGGACGCCACTGGGAAAACAAAATCATACGAATTTGCGCTAACATGCAACATGGGTATCACGTCTCTGTGGATTATATCAGTCCTTTACATCTGCGATATAGAAGGCAAGTCGTGTTATGACATTTTTGTATTAGTTTCTTTTGTTAGCATTGAAAATAAGGAAAAAATAATCTGCAGAGATGCATATCATTGTTACATGTAAGACACATAGCAAGTTTGTATTATTCACCAATATTAACATGATCCTGACCGATAAATCCAAACTTAACTAACACACCCATTGAACAATGACAACGATACAAAACAATTTTTATCCCACCATCTCTGTAAATATCGGTTGATAGATCTATAACTCGTGTGATAAAGATGAGCTTTATCAACCGATATTCGCGCACCTGCTCTAAGCCGGACTACTTTTTTGACGAAAGGATCAGGAATGTTTACAAGAACGAAACACATTTATCCGGTAATTATGCTTGTTGTCACCCCAAAACTGGCCATAATGTAAAGGTTGGTTAAATAGAGCAAAAGAGGCTATTAAAAGAAAAAGGATGAGAGCGGTTTTGATCTCTGTCCTGCAGGACTGAAAAACTTATGTAGCAGCGGCTTAACCGACTGAGCTAACCGGACAGCTCCTCGAACGATTCCGAAGTTATATTTAACAATGATATAGAAAATTTGAAAACGAAAAGATAATCTATCAGAAAAATAAAACAACATGTATTATAGGAACATGATTGAAATTGTTTAGTAATAGTAATAAAATCAATAAAAGTACGAATTTGTAGTCTGCAAAAATAAAAACAACAGTCGAAATGTCAGATCATGCGATTCCCCGTTGTTTTGATGCTATTTAGTGTGAATTGAAAAAATGGCATGAAGAATCGGGTAAAAACCTAAGCATTGTTGAAGAGATGAGCTACGAGGATTCCGAGATAAAATCTGGCTTTAATCCGAACATTTTTGAGAAGGAAATTGATCTTGAATCTGTGGTGACTTTCTCAGATTGCAATCATCTGTCTAATCTTAGGACAGACCCTGATAATCAAATGTCGTTACATGATGAACATTCAAGTAGTTTAGATAGAGCTCGATCTTAAGTCGAATCAAATACAGAAGACTGCACAGATCTGGACAATTGTGCTAAAAATGACAGTTTCTAGACGTAAACATGAACACCAATCCACCACCTCCAATCCCAACATTTCTCCAAATTTCGCAAGTCACCCTGTCAAAAACACAACTATCTTCAAAATTTTTAAGCGCTATATTCAATGTTCATAATTTCAATTTCATCAACAATTAAAATCAATGAGCTACTGTTTGTTACATCCACAAACACACACACATCTCGAATGTAATTCGCCTTTCTTAATGCCAAGTGCGTAGCAACTTTAATGTTACACGGCCTTGACATTACACACAACAAGTAGAACTTTACACGAGGGTGTGATTTTTGTTGTTCTTTTTTTCCTAACCATTACTTTTAATTATCGTTATCAATAAAATTACAACCTTATGTATAGCACAAATAAAATAAAAGAAATAACATGTTTATTGTCTTTTTTTATTGTAAAATATAACTATTTCTTATAGCCGAATTACTCTATTGCTCGCGCATGAATTTAGTGTATTGAAGGAGGAGCAGTAGCGGTAAATTTAAATGTTTCCCTTTGAAAAAAAACTGTTGATGGTCGGATAAAAAGAATACCAGGTTAGTGTTGATATAGATAAATGTTATCATGCTCGGCCCGAAAATCAGAAAGCACTCGGCAGAGCCTCGTGCTTTCTAATTATCTTAGCATCGCATGATTACATTTATCTTTATCAACACTAAGCTGGTATTCTCTATAAAGCAACACGCATAAGACACAGAAGATTGACCACAACAATGGCGATTGGCACCTCATCGGGACATTTATTACTTTAAGCCTTGTTAACTGAAAATATTAAGTTGATTCAGAGCATCTTGTAGCCAGGAAAAAAGTAATAAAATATAATTGTGCTTACTTACTGTTTCGTAGTGATCGATTCGTGTTATTCGGGACGCAGTAAAGTTGATAAAAAGATGAATGAATGCAAAGTTGCACAGTGTTGTAGTTCTCTACAACAGGCGCTATATTGCAGTACTATGTCCGCAAGAATGTGTGCATGCCACCCCTCAAAAATAGCGCATGTTCTTATTCCGTACCAATCGCGAACTACCAACCAATTTTGATAGACAGCAAAGTAAGGGTAAACACAGAATTTCCTAACACTGCCTCGTCCAACTTTCTGTCTAAATTTTATTACTCATTGACCAGATGTTTGTTTTAAACAGTTTTACTTTATGTTGTTAAATTGTTCATCAAACATATGCAATATTTTCTCTAGTTAAACTGCCGGCAGGTAACTGGAGTCTAAATCCATCTTCTCTTCGTCGTTTTATAACAGCAATCTCGACATGGGCGGTTGTTTTCTTAAAAAAAATATCGCGCTAAACAGCTGCACATATTACTGTTATTGCCTGTTGCATTATTGTCACCATTTAACATATTCCATAATAAGCACCAAACAATAAATCGGGTTAATGCTGGTAACTAATATGCTACCATTGCATACTATATAGAAATAACAGTGTAAACATATTTGTATTATTTCATTGTTCAAGTCTCATGTGTTCCCTTATTGTGATTCTTGTGAGCAATTTGGTTCGTCTTAAGTCGTTATCGTATATCCATGCCACAAGTAAAGAAACTGCATTTTATGAGTATGGGCTTACAATGTTTTCACTTCAAGCACAAACGAAATGCAAAACCCTAAATTTGCCTAGAACAGAAACACAATTTGAATGGTAGATATAATGTTTACATTAAATATAAGAATACAGTTTACAGATTTTTTATGATGTTATAGAAATACCAAAAAGAGTATTTCACCTACATATGGCAGTAGCATAATGTATGTTGCAGGTTTTTTGTTCGACAAGAAGGTGTGCTATCAGAATGTTGGTTGTTTCAAGAATGAGGAGCCATTTAAAAATACATTCGGAGAGCTTCCCGACTCGCCCGACAAAATACAGGTGAACATATTCTCTATGATATTTCTGCTACACCAATCTAAAGTAAAATGCAGTTCACATAAAATCCAATTAGTACTTATATAAAGCATTTAGCAGTCTCTTCTTGATGTTAGATGTTAATAATCATTGATTTAGATGTAAAACGTAATTCGATGTAAAAAATAAAGTTTAAATTTAAAGGTATATTGGACATAACGCACAAGATAAACTGTGACAAAAACACTTTTTATTTAAATGTAAAACATCAGCATTACTTATTTTATCAAGTGTAAAACACTGCTTAGATTATATCGTAAGAATAAAACTTTTTAAGTAAGAAAATTTGTCTTTAATAAAGCCGAATGGCCGAAAGTTCGATAAAAGAGTGAGATTTACTTTATAAAATGGGATAAATAAGGTGTAATTACAGTCTCGTAAAGATCACCTTCCTTGCGGGTAAGAGACACAATTCTCAGTAGGCTAAGTTATCTATATTAGAGTGTTAAATAATGAAGTAAACAAAGAACTTTCAAAGCGTATATGTCAAAGCTGACTTTTGACTTACGTACAGTTGCCTGCGCCAGGTCATCATAGTGTCTCTCCTTTGTAGAAATACAATATTTCGCCTATTAAACGTCCTTATAGGAATAGCACATATGTAATAATGTCTAAAATGTGTATGGTTTTCCGATCCTTACCAGCTCATTCTCAGAAAAAGACCAATACAATGATTAAACAAATACTCGCCAACACAGCGTATCTTTTTAACGATATTTCTTCTTTAATTTATAATGTACTACCTTATTTAGAAGTATGGAGATCCACTTTGAAGATTCGAATGTTTTTTATGTTTATGTTGTATACGTTAGGACAAGTTCGGATTAAAGCTGCACGATCTCCACGTGCTGGGCCACAGTTTGGGGGCCCATATTTCCGGTTACATCGGCTCAACGATACCTGGAATTGCAAGGATTACTGGTATGTTTTGTGCCACTTGCCAGCTTCCTGTCTCAGATAAGGTGCAATAAAATATAAAAATTACAAGCGAAGGTATACATATTACTATATATGCGTGCATAAGTAAAAATGAATAAGTATATCTATCGCCGAAAATGGTGTATTGTAAATATACTATTGTGTTGCCGTTTTTAAAATATACGTAAACCATGACATATGTTGCGCACGTGTAAAAGAGTGCACCGAAATATTTAAATATTTCATCTTTAGTTAACTAAACACATATGTGTAGTTGCAAATAGTGAAATAAAATTGGAGACAATTTAGTAAATGCATGTTTACAAAATGTAGAATTGTTCCATAAACATGCCGAGACATCGCGGTGGACGTTTGTCAGTATCTCTCTTCATAGTGAAATAAGCTAGAAATTCCGTTATAACGAATTTAATTCTTCCAGTCTGAAAGCGTTTCAGTCACTTGGCCAAACACGTCTTAGAAATAGTGTGTTTTTAAATTCACATTTTTTAAATTTATTTTATTTCATTTTAAGAACAGTGTACAATTGTCTCGGGTTGCAGACAACAAATATGACCGAAACAATGTTCTTACGAGTGACATTCCAAACTCGGCAAAAATTTTGTAAGTAAGGCTGTTACAAATATTTTATCAAACATGGGTACGTGTCTGTTATGTGCCCATTTATATACAAGCTATGTTGTACGCGGCGAAGCGCGGTCCCCTTTTTATGAAATGCGTTTGAAATTTGTCACTGGGCTGTTGATGTAGTTATCAAGTCACTACTCGGCGGTTTCCGAACAATTAAGTCTATTTTGTAATAAAAATTCCCTTCCTACCACGTATATAAAGTACTTATTTAACAATATCCAACTACGAGGGCTAACCAGGTTATATTCGCACTGTGTGCAGTGTAAAGTATTTTAAAATATGCTGTTCGTTCGGTATTCCTTACATGAATGAAACTAAAAATTTGACTAAATATTTAAATCAAATGACATGCAACGGTGATCTATTCGCTTGTCCTTTTTTCTCTCTGAACAGTATTGCCTGATAGTTAAAGTTCCCATACTGGATACGTAAGTTATGCAAGAAATATGCATTAAAGTAGATGTGTACTTTAAAGTTGCATGGATTCCCATAGAAAACAGTTCATATTCTAAAAGATTGAGGTTACACAAAGTCATTGTTTCTGCATAACAGACAAACGGGTTGTGTTTTTTTCCCCTTTCAAGGTATGGACCCTGCCGGACCCCTTTTTACAGGTACAGACCCCATGGTGCGTCTGGATCCCTCGGATGCCAAGTTTGTTGACGTCATCCACACTGACGCCGTCCCGATACAAGACGCAGGTAAAGCCATTGTACTTAATCATTTATTTACTTGCTACTTACATACCACAATACTCAAAACACGCTGACGTTGATGCCAGTTTTATAATTAATCCTTTGTCGTAAGTGTTGGAACTTTCAACACTTGTTAAGCACAGACCGTGATATACATTTCATTCGACTGTTGTTGCTTTTTCTAACGCGGGTCTAGGGTTCGGGACCCAGCAGGCGCTTGGTCATGTAGACTTCTACCCTAATGGCGGCCTCACGCAGCCGGGATGCCCACCGCCCGTCAGCGCCACTGCCGAGGAACTCCTTACCGGCCAGTTTGCAGGTAATGCCATGACGCACATTCAACACCATTCTTGAGTAAGACATGCTTTAATCATACTTTCCCTGACACACTATTTCTAAATGTACGATGCAAGTCTCACAAATTGCATCATGGTCTAATAAAATAGACAGCCTAAATGTTGTTGGTATAAAAATGGTGATTGGTGACATGGACTGAATTAATATTTATTGTAAAAAACTGGTCAATTTCATATTCTGTTAACTGAAAATGTACCGGCTGGAAAAGAAAATCACGTCGCTAAAATGATTATAATTGTGACGTTGCCTTGTGTGTTTTGTTTGTGTGCTTCATCGTCGTTGTTATTGTTGTTACTTTTTAGTTTTCAAAACAAACACGCATACATACTTTTTACCCTTCCAGATGCTTTCAACAGTGTGTCGTGTAGCCATGACAGAGCCATCTGGTACTTCATAGAGTCAGTCATGGATGCCACTTCCGGATGTCAATTTTACGCCACACCCTGTGCCAACTGGGCGGAGTTTACCGCTGGCGCATGTTCTCCGTGTCATGGTCCTGAGTGTCGGGTAATGGGAATCAACGCCAAACAAGGGCAAGACACCAGGAAATACTTCTTGAAAACTAATACAGTCTCCCCGTTTTGTGTCGGAGACTGAAGTGCGTGGCTTCGAAGTTAACGACAATTGTTTGCTTCTCTTGTGAACAAACAACACATTTTTACTTATATGAAAGCAAATAAAATCATTATTCCTTTATTACCCCGGGTTTCTTTTTATTGACAAATTTATTTGATTTATTAATCATTTTGTCAAATATACAAGATTGACTCTGAGTATCTACAATATGATTTCTCTAAGGAAAAATTTTGCGACTGAGTTATTATTGAAATAATCGGAATTATATTTTTATCATTAACAACTGTTAATTGAGTTCTTTAAAAAGCTAAGCATGATGCTTTTACACATATACGGTTCTCCTAGCAGAAATACAAGTTTATGGGATGTTACCTGACAACCTGCGAACAAATCTAGGAAAACCGAGAAGCAGCGTTTAGCAGGACCTTTCTAGTTAATTCCGTTTATGTTATCGCTCCATTGTGCTTCTTGCAAATAACAAAGTGCCGTATAAAACTGCTGGAACGAATTTTGGGGTCTAATATACTTAGGGGTTGGTCCTGTAAGTGCGTTACACAATATGCGATCAGCTCCAGAAAACAAAGTGCATGTATCATAGTATTAACAAAACATCGATGCATTCGGATTTATTATAAACATGAAAATCTGGCGGAATGTGTTTGATATGGAAGCATATTAGTGCCCAAAAAATCCAAGTGGCACAGTTGGGTCGCTCACATATCAGTATTTCTTTTATCTGTCCTTCTGTTATTTGCTTGCTTAAAAATTCGGCCATGTTGAGTCCAAGTTAAACCTCTGTCGTTTCTTAATGTTTTACGATTGTGTTGTACAATGCTTCACTAAATTTAATGACATTTTTTTCTGACTATTTAAAGCATTATCTCAACGGACCAGGTAGCGCAGTCGGCTCCAGGTACCGGAGGCCCCGGATTCGATCCGGGCCGCGACATACCAATGTCGTTAAAAAAGGTAGTGGTGTAACTCCCTTGCTAACGCTCAAGCAAATATAAGGGTGGTTCCACGACATGTTGGTCCGGTGTCAGGATAATGTGACTAGGTGTGGTATCATGCCAGGTGTTCACGACATGTTATACACAGTGAAGACAGCACTATATCTGCTTCAAGTGGAGACCGTCTCCAGATAACTGAAATACTGTTGGTGTGACGATAAACCCAATGAACAAACAAAAACATTATCTTATATTTTTATTGATATTTTGATTGTTTTATTTAAATGACGATTAAAAATCGACTATTTTTTCGCATGTTTCAAGTGAAACTGTATACTGTCAGTGTGTTAATATAAGTCACTGAGGACAACTGCTGTATAACACAGGAAATGTCCATTGAATGGTTTGAAGACAAGTTAATTCGCACAAAAATTCACGCAAATGAAAGTATTCAATAACTGGCAATTTAAACTCGTCGTAACAAAATAGTGCTAAGTAGATATATTAAATTCCTTTTAATAATGTTCACTCGCTTAATAATCTAGTAAAGCAAAACGGAACCATATTCCATAAAAGGATGTCAATGATTGTAAGCTTATACGGTTTTTTGATTTGTTATTTTTTATTATTATTGTTTTTAAATAAGTCTCGTGATAACTATATTATTAACATATTTGTTTCCAAACGGTGCATTTTATTGAGTAAGTGTGATAACACTACCTGGAGTGTTACTAAATATGCTGCGATAAAATAGGTTACCTTTTGATACTCCAGAAAGTTAAATTTGCTGCCATATCAATTTTGTTAAAATTTTCATATATCAAGAAAGAGCTATCTTCATACAAATATCATTTAACAGAATTATTATTATTTAAAAATATTTTAATGTAAGAACTCAATGTTCTTAATGCAGAGTATCTTTATTTTATAAATACAATATATATCGTATATATCACATATTTTCTTTAATTATTTTCTAACCCATGATGCCTTAGTAGCTGTTACAAACGTATTCATGTTAATGAACTCAATCTACCTCCTTTTGAGAAGGCATGGTAAGTTGTATCACTTTTTTCTTTTTACTTATTGTCACTCAAGAAATTAAAACACAATGTAAGGTATTCAATTCCTCAACCATTGCTTAAGATGGGTTAGGTAAAGTGAACATGAGATTTGCTTATTAACAAACGTTTAAGCACTGCAGACCAATGTCTAAGTCGCTTTACCGCGTCAACATGTAAAGTTTCTCAATATTACGATATCTATTGCTTCTTAAACAGTCCTGTGCACTACATGGGCTATATTGTACAACAATTACAAGCAGACTGCTCATTAATTAAATAAATTTGTTTATTTAACTATATTAATATTTATAAAAGACAAGTTTTCTCCACTTAGTAATTATTGTATCAGGTAAATGTAACAATGAGGTATACTATTAAAAACTTTATCTTCATAAATAAACTGCCATGTTTGCCATCATATCAAAATTTCAAGAAAATGAACTTATTGATTTATTTTCAAAATTAATAGATCAAGAAGTAGAAACATCATTTTAAAAAAAATGATGTTCACAATGGCTGCAATTTGTACTTTTATAATCACACTATCACCTATTTGCGGAAGCATATTTTGTTCACCAAACATCATAGCTTGAGTATGCATGCCCTGTTCTAAACTGATCATTGTATCGATGATTCATCCTAGAAAGTAAGTATCTAAATGCACCACATGTACATGAATGACCAAACTGTCTCACAGTTTTCGAGTTCAGCAAACATAAAGTTTTAACATTTTCAAGAGAATGGCTTTTTGTTGTTTAAGTCCACCTTCACTTTTGTCAAAATATAAATTTGGAAAATCTTGCACAGAAAAGCCACAGTATTTGATTTTTTTCTTTTTGCATTACAATCCACTAAAAGCATTAAGCTCTTTCTAAACAGTTATAACAGTGCAAGTTTAGATATTTTCACAAAAATAGGGCATGTTGCATCGTTTCTGTATTTTTTAGTGCCGTTTGAAACAAAAGCGTTTTATTTTGTAAGTTTTTGTACATGTTTGCATGAACAAATTTGTTTATTAAAAACGATAAGAACCACCCGTCATCTCAAGATAAAGTCTTGCCTTTTTAATTTAATTTATTTTCTTTTTTTTCTATAAATGTTTCGGTAATCTGGAAAAAAGCATAAGGATGTGCACATTTGACGAGAAAATCAGGGAAATACTACCTCTAGTAGGTTTTAATGTCTTTACGACTGGCTGCATTCATTAAAAAGCAGTACGTTTTATATGACGTCTTCCAGATATCGATTTGTCGTTTAGAAGTTTAAGTTTTCGGAGTTGAAAAACATCGTTTCTGTTGTAAGAAAAGCCAGCATCTAAGGCGACGTCGCTGTTAGTGTATTCTGATGTAAAAGTTCAGCATAACTACATCGTAGTTATTATCTAATAGCTGGGTCTTCGCCTGAAGTGGACTCCACCATGTACTCCTTCTATACAACGAGGACCACAATGAGAATTAGGACTTACTTGCTAATTTTTGAATAGCTGGGGAAAGTGATGACTTTGTTCTACAATAAGTTTCTATTATGCATCCGTGACATTTTCGTGAAGTGCTATTACCGGATCTCTTTTTCAAATTGGTAATAACATTAAGGTGTCAATTATGCTTAAGCTAGTTTTGATATGTGATCATTTGATAATTTCTAGATCAGTGACTTTTGTTTTTACCTCCAGATGGTAACTAATTGATGGAAGTTGAAATGTTGCTTATATGTCTCTGGTTCGTTTAATGGTTCACCGTGTATTATACATTTACAGATTAATAATTAATTAATATGTTGCTGACTTTAATTTGGATCAATGAGAATGACAGGAGGTAAATTACCCACAACAAGTGTTATGTGTATTAACACCACACCCCACCACCCTAACACAGACCTTTTATTGGCTGACATGACGTTGGCCTTGACACTTTGTGGCTATCATCTTAAAATGTCTTGAATTAATCAGCTATTTGCAGGTTAAGGAATTATAACAAACACTAACATTTGTCTACTGAAACAAGTTATAGTACTATCTTTCGTGCATTCCGATTGAACTTTCAAAATCAGGGCTTATATAAGGACGTATTTATATATATAACTACTTTGACAAATAAACTGTCCCAAACCATAATAATAAATAATATAAATAAAAAGGGTTTCGGATGAAATGTGTTTTCCCACAGGTAGACCTTTTTGACAACAAAAATTGTCAATTACTATTAATAAACGCCTCTATACACAGTATGTCTAAAACAAATACTACATCTTGGACTGTATCATTTTATATTTTATGCGTGCAAATAGTTATCAGTTTTCTTGGTATTTTTATGAACTTATATTAAATGAATTACGGTGTATGTTTTATGTATAAATTATTAGTAACGGCTCCAGGTACGGGAGGCCCCGGGCTCGATCCCGGGCTTCGACATACAGTTATGTGCCAAATTATTGTCCACAAACATGGCCGCCGTCTACAGAAAACACAGACAAACCACATTTCAAATTGCTGTTAATTTTTAAACTTAACATGGAACTTACTTGATTTTTTTCTCAGTAGCCTACTTTGTGATACATCCATCTGCGGCTAAAACTGCTCTCATTCGTTTCAGTAAACTGTTGTAGAGCGACTTTATGAGACTGCCAGCTTTCCTGAACAGTATCAATAAGATCTTGGCTATTGTGAATGCGGGTTACCCTAGTCTGAAGTCTGATTTTCAAAAGTCTCCATACATTTTCAATAATGTTCAAGTCAGGTGATTGTGTCTATTTGTTTGAAGTTTGGCTATAACTGGCCAAACTTGACTCTCAAGCAAATAATATATTTTTAGAGTGCATAATGCCATCAACAGCTCTCAGTGCTCCCCACACCTTCAAAAGTAATACATCCCCAAAACATAACACCGATGACAGGAATAGATTTGTCACTGTATACAGCTAGGTATCATGGTTTTCATTTTTCCGCCACACACAAGTTCTTTTATCTCTACCTATCACTATCTGTCTTTCATCGGAAAATATTATTTTTTTACCAGTCTCTATCAACAGTCCAGGGTAAATGAGAGCCACAGAATGCTTTTCTTTTGACTCTGTTCTGGGCAGATATAGTGGTAGTCTTCAATACAACTCTCCTATGATAGCTATATATTCATGTAACCTTCTCTGAATTGTGCGTCTGGACAACTTTTGTGGAGTACTTTCATTAAACGATGATGTAATTTCTGACAGAGATATTCTTCTAATGTTTATACCACATTCATCAACATTCTGTCAGTCCAGTCTGATGACTTGCGTTTTCTGCTACATTTCCCCTTCCTTCTGTTTTCAGTTGTGTTTTCTTTACTTTCTGTTGTTTGAAGCCTCTTAAAAATTTACACACCGTAAACCTACTTATGCCAAGCAATCTGGCTATTTCCGAATTATTTTCACCATCATGATTAAATGTAACTAAAAATTCTTTAAGAGACACTGTCAGATCTGTTCCTCTCAACCCTAGGACTTATAGCAGACGATTCTTTAACAATTGGTAAACAATTATAGATTTATATCTCCCCATTCTTAACATTTTTCGGGCGCTAACATGACTTTCAGTACTGAAAAAGTGTCCTTACTTAACTGTATTGGAAAAAAGTATGGCGTAAACATTTTGGAATGTGCTACACTGTCAATATCATTATAAGACGTCAGCCATGTTTGTGGACATTTTGTATCTATGTCGTTAAAATTGTTTGTAGCTCCCTTCCTGACGTTCAAACAACCATATGGGTTGTTCCACGATTGGTTAGCCAGGCGTCAGAATCATGTGACTGGGTGTGGTATCATGCCAGGTGTCCATGGCATGCTATACACAATGAAGGCAGCACTATATCTGCTTCAACTGGACACATGAACATAAACAAAGCCTATTTACACGTTAACAATGTGTAGATGATAATCTTAAAACGTAATATAAATTGTTTAAGAATTAATGAACGAATGATCGGGATAAGTCTGTATAAATATGGAGTTAAACGTTTGTACAATATGTTCTTTTCACGTTCGGATTTATGGCAGACATCTGGCCCCATAGTGTGATAAAACAATGAACGAGGGGTTTTGTACCTACACACCGTCCGTCATTGCATCAGTTACAAATAAACGTGGTTATTTCGTCTTTGCAAGCATAGGTAAGGAGATGCCCTAAATAGTTTTAAATATAAGGACATTATTGTGCATTTAACTTAATGGCATATTGTTACATGTTCGTTTTTTGTTAAAATACCAGATGATAATCTCCAGATGATCTGCACAACTTGTATATTGCTCGCAAGGAAGAGCACCCGGATAATGACTAAAATTTCACATATGTTTCAATTGACATCTTGCGTTTGACTTGTGAGAGACAGACAAGTTATTCTTTTGCTTATCTAAAGCATTTATTTTTGGAAGTTTTTCAAGTTTAACTTCTGCCTAAGCTTGCGAATCGGGAGGTCACAGTTTCAAACCCTGGCCTGGTCAAACCAAAGACTTCTAAGTTGGTAGTATTGGCTTCCCTCCTAACGCTCGGGGCTAAGGGGACAGCATATCCTGCTTAAGTTTTGTACTAATTAAAGTAATAAAATATTATTGCTGAAGCCTATCTTAAACAGCTATCTACATATTTCCCTTCTTTCTAGTGATATTTGCATTCCTGTAGAGTCATGTGCCACAAATATGTCAGAACAAATTGGACACTAAGCATAACATGTGTAAGATGTACATTTTTGGAGTAGTCACATTCTTTCTTAGACATTAATTTCTTTTGAAGTTGGCTGCCTCATACTGGAAGTATATCTATCTTTATATAATATGACTATGCCCAGCAAGTATTTATTGAGGAAGATCCCAAACAAATATCTTCAAGTCGGCTTGTAGGCTTGACCACATGTACATTTACACTCCAACAGGACTTGAACTGGAATAATGAGGGACAGGCTTAACATATATATGTTATCATATTTATTGTAAGATATGTATGGTCAAATATAAAACACTTATTTGCCCGCTATGATGTTACTCTGCAAGTAACTAATCTTTTTTCAGAAGATACAATAATAATATAGAATTAGCCAGCAACTAGACCAATACAACAGACCCGACCTTTCGATATGATTGAGTTCCAGCCTGTGGTGTTGGCTGCAGGCCGTGGATCTAGGATGTCCGATCTCACCTCGAAAATACACAAAGCTCTGCTGCCAATAGGCAACATGCCCATGATGTGGTATCCCATTAACACGCTTGAGAGAGCTGGATTCGAAGGTACTATCAGCTGTTGTAATTTGGTGAATTTTCCTATGAAAAAAAAAAGAAACATACAAAATACATTGTATAGGTGTTAAATGAAAAGTCAAAGGTCTGGTTTACTTCCAAGGCAATGATTATTAAGCTAACTTTACAGCTTAAACCCCTGGTCATCAGATATGTTCGTAAATCCAGTATTAATATAAGCAGCACAGACATGTACATGGGACATACCGGTACACATGTCTAACTGAACATTATTGACATATCTTTTATTACACTTGGTTAAAACTTGGTTAGAACTGAATAATTTAAGGTTATTCTTTGGGCAGTTAGCAACAACAGATTTAGGTTTTAAACTGCAGAGTTTGAGCAATCCTATTGGATTGTACTGTAAAATTTTAATGAAGCCTTATTCTGATTCAGACATTGAAAAAACTGATTAAATATGTGTCTGATAAATTTATATTTCCAAAGATTACCATTTTAATGTACCATACGGTTAACTTTGAGAGAAGAAAAATGCAAGACAGAATTGCATAAATTTTACTTTTGAGTAAGTTTGTCATCATTTTTAGGTCACTTCTTTTGTCATATTTATTATCTATAGTCCAAAATTATTGCATACTTTTGATACAGTTCAAAAGATTTTTGGTGGGGCCCAGAGTGCCAATTCTGGTATTTATTAACAAATTAATCCTTTTTTATTTTCATTAACATTACAGAGGCTATAGTCATTGTTTTGGAATCCTTCTGCACAGAGGCTCAGAAATTGTTGATAGATATCTGCGAAGTGAAGATGCGGCTAGACTTTGTCAGCATCCCAGATCAAGACTACCTTGGGACTGCTGACTCTCTCAGATACATTAAGGATAAAGTAAAGGTGCCTGAAACGTTTTCATGCTCTTTTTCATATCACCTTATGATGGCATAAAATGATGTTTTGGTGTCACATCTTACATAAATCATGATGTTTTTTTAGCTCACCTGAGCACAACGTGCTCAAGGGGAGCTTTTGTGATACCGCTTCGTCCGTCGTTCGTCGTCCGTCGTTCGTCGTCCGTCGTCAACATTTACCTTGTGAACACACTAGAGGCCACAATTTTTATCCAATCTTTATCAAACTTGGTCAGAATGTTTGTCTGCATGAAATCTTGGATGAGTTCATTATTGGGACACCTGGGGTCAAAAAGTAGGTCACAAGGTCAAATTTTAGGAAAAACTTGTGAACACACTAGAGGCCACATTTATGGCCCAATCTTCACCAAACTTGGTCAGAATGTTTGTCTTCATGAAATTTTGGATGAGTTCGTAACTGGGTCACGTGGGGTCAAAAAGTAGGTCACGAGGTCAAATCTTAGAAAAAGCTTGTGAACACACTAGCGGCCACATTTATGGCCCAATCTTCACCAAACTTGGTCAGAATGTTTGTCTCCATGAAATTTTGGATGAGTTCGTAACTGGGTCACGTGGGGTCAAAAAGTAGGTCACGAGGTCAAATCTTAAAAAAAGCTTGTGAACACACTAGAGGCCACATTTATGGCCCAATCTTCACCAAACTTGGTCAGAATGTTTGTCTCCATGAAATTTTGGATGAGTTCGTAACTGGGTCACGTGGGGTCAAAAAGTAGGTCACGAGGTCAAATCTTAGAAAAAGCTTGTGAACACACTAGAGGCCACATTTATGGCCCAATCTTCACCAAACTTGGTCAGAATGTTTGTCTCCATGAAATTTTGGATGAGTTCGTAACTGGGTCACGTGGGTCAAAAAGTAGGTCACGAGGTCAAATCTTAGAAAAAGCTTGTGAACACACTAGAGGCCACATTTATGGCCCAATCTTCACCAAACTTGGTCCGAATGTTTGTCTCCATGAAATTTTAGATGAGTTCGTAACTGGGTCACGTGGGGTCAAAAAGTAGGTCACGAGGTCAAATCTTAGAAAAAGCTTGTGAACACACTAGAGGCCACATTTATGGCCAAATCTTCACCAAACTTAGTCAGAATGTTTGTCTGCATGAAATCTAAGATGAGTTCATATATGGGTCACGTGGGGTCAAAATATAGGTCACTATGTCAAATCTTAGACAAAGCTTGTGAACACACTAGAGGCCACATTTATAGGCCAATCTTCATCAAACTTTGTCAAAACGTTTGTCTACATGAAATCTTGGATGAGTTCGTTATTGGGTCTCATGGGGTCATAAAGTAGGTCACTAGGTTAAATTTTAGAAAAAGCTTGTGAAAACACTTAAGAGGCTACATTGATGGCCCAGTCTTCACCAAACTTGACCATCATGTTTGCCAGTATGAAATCTTACATATGTTTTGATGTGAGTCATGTGGATTCAGTAGGTTACTTGGTAAAATTCTAGAAAATGTTATCAACCCAGTGGCCACACTAATGGTCCAATCTTCACCAAAGATTTCTAAAGTAAATAACCCTTAATAACTTAATGCCAGATTTGAGCCTACATAAAGCCTGTGTCATCAGGTGAGCGATTAAGGGCCATCATGGCCCTCTTGTTTAGTTATAAGGATTGAACAAGTCTGACTAATGTTAATGTATTTGTATATTAATGTAGGCAAATCTTTATTTTATATACCTATCTTAACAGTATCTACCATTTTACTTGCTCTTTCTCTATGTCTGTGTAAGTTACTTGGTGCCTTATTTATGGTTTTCACCTGCCTCTGAACAGAATGAGAGCTGGGTTCCATCATCAAGTCATCTCACATGGTAGTGTCCAAGGTCTTCGTTAAGCACCTTGAGCCATATGTCCGTTTATGTCCTAGACGTTAACTACCACACCATACATGATATGGAAATCTCAGAAAAAATCTGTTGTCTATGTTGCAGAAAGATCTGTTAATAATGAGCTGTGACCTCATAATGGATGTCAGCCTTCACAGCATTGCTGACCTTTACAGAACCTACGATGCCACAGTCACCATGTTGCTGTGTAATGTGCCTGACAACCTACAAGATCTACCTGTACCTGGACCGAAATCAAAGAAGAAAACAGGTAATTATGTGAAATGACCTATTTTAAATTATTCTGAAAAGAAATCTAAGAATTCTGTTAATAAGATAACTAAAATGAATTAAAAAAAATTTTGACATACTGAATAAAATAAAATTTCCCTGATTATTTAGTTGTAGAGTAATTTCTCTTTAATTGGTGCTTGTAGAGATATGTTAAATACACCAGACAATGAACATGTATATTGATGGCTGACTATGTGATTGCCATAATGTACACACTTATGTAACAATACTTACCAAAGAGTACCAGCCTGTAAAAACAATAATACAAAAGAAAAGGATGTGTTTACATTTAAGAAGTAATTAACAATGATTCCAGCAGTAACATCTATTCAGATCAAGTAATTGTTATAGTTTGAAAATAAACTTCACGCCTTAAGTTTGAATATAAACCCCATATCTTTTTTATTTTACATGATAATACTTGGTGTACACAGCATATTGACATTTACATAAACAGTTGTGTTGAGTCTGTATATCTTGATTCACAACATGTTTCAGAGCGGGACATAGTAGGCTTGGATGTTAAAGGCAACCGTGTACTCTTCATGTCATCTGAGGCTGATCTGGTAGACAAAGATGCAGACTTCCTGAACATGAAACTGTCACTCTTCAAAAAGTAGGTGCTCATTTAGATGTCCACTGTCACAATAGTGATTGTTTTCTAACTTTGTGTATTTTGGTTTAGTTATCATTTTTGGACCGTATGTTTACTGTTTCTTTTCAACTGAAATGGCCATCAAGATGTAATATATTTTTTGCTGAAATAGCATTTTGGCACTTTCCCTCACTGGGTAAGTGATGCAATTGGTGAATAATGTTAAAGCAATAACTGGTTGGACAAAAAGAAGTGTGTTGACTCCTGGTGCCAAAGCAGCGAGGTATAAAATCTGACCACAACATATCAGTCATAATGTAGAGGAGTTGTATAGCTCCTCTGCTTACACTTAAGCATATATCAGGACAGTTTTACAGATGGGCAGCTGAGTGTCTGGATAATATGATGCAGCAGCATCATATCAGGTGTTCACAGTATGTTATCACAGTAACAGCAACTCTATGTGAACATTATCTCCAGAAAGTTGAAAGATTGGGGGACTGAGCTACTTTATGATTTCTGTCTTTCAGACATCCCAATGTGAACATCCGTTCCAATCTGACAGACTGCCATCTTTACCTTATGAAGAAATGGGTCATAGATTATCTTGCAGATAATAAGTAAGTTTTATTAGCATCCACACGTTATTTTTAAACATGAATGTATTGTATATTTATATATACCACTTGTTAGATAGTATCGATATCAACTCAAAACAGTTTGGTTTTTGAACATATCTCAACTACACAATAAATTAAATCCTCTAATTTTACAGATAAATAGACACATTTTTAGTTAAAGGATGTCAGAATTACGTCAAAATGACAGCACTGAAAATGATGTCGTAATTTATAATAAAAAGCACATAAGCGATGCTTACATCAAAGGTATAAGTGTGCAGTCCAGAAACTAAATAAAACAATATTCATGATATGATATGCTAACAGAGGTGCACACCCAATGACAGCCTTTGGATTGGGTATACTTAAAAATTAAAACGAAATCAATATTTTTACTTTTTAAGTTTATAATTTTAAAAAAAGAAACTAAAATATCATTTTGATGCTGCATTTTTAAGAAAAGAGCAGAGGCATGAAAGTTTACACACTTAACAGTGCACAGGTCATGACCCTGACATGGGTTATCTCCCCTTATGACACCGGACCAGGTAGCGCAATCGGTAGAGCGTCGGCTCCAAGTATGGGAGGCCCCACGTTTGATCCCTGGGCGCGACATACAAAAGTAGTTAAAAATGGTAGTAGTATAGCTGTCTTGCTAACGTTCAAGCAAA
The DNA here is from genome assembly GCA_007844125.1 of Sinonovacula constricta. Lineage (NCBI taxonomy): Eukaryota > Metazoa > Mollusca > Bivalvia > Cardiida > Solecurtidae > Sinonovacula > Sinonovacula constricta. The sequence goes on from CM017562.1 coordinate 46,244,468, forward strand.
CAAAGGAGGCCTGGTATCACTGTGACTGGGTGTTGTTTAATGCCAATAGCCTGGTCAACGAAAAAAATTTAGTCGGACTAATTGCAACAGAAAGAAAACCTATACTGAATGAAAGAACATTATATTAGGATTATAAGAAAAAAAGTTGCACATTTTTGTCCGTGGCAAAACAAAAATATTTTAATTTAAAAATTGTTAAATATTTACTTTTCGACGCTTTCGTATATGTTACAGTTATGCCTCACCATAGTGAGTACTCTTCATAACGGAGATAGAAATGCGCTCAAAGTTGCATGAAGCCGCCATTTTCAAAGCTTACGAAATTCAAAACATTTGTTAACAAATTATTTTCTGCGTCTCCGTTGGATAAAAGGTAAGAGTACCAATTGTTATTAACACATTTTAAGAATATACTAGCTAATTTTTTCTAAATATGTCATAAAAAAGTGAGATATTCTTGCATTGAGTATTATTTTAGCGATTAAGCGTAAAATCGGTAAAATAGCGATTCAAATTATTTTAATATCATTTTACATATATACCATCATAAAGATAGTATTTGCTTAAGAAAACTATTCAAATTGATATGTTTCTGTAGTGTATAAATAATAAAAAACTCTCATCTGGGTGGGTCACGGTCAATTATTTTTTTTAACTATGGAAGCCTAGCGGGGACTTAAAAATACAACGTTATAAACAAAACTGGTAATAATTCTAATTCAGTATATTCTTTTAAGTCTTTGTACTGATTTCAAATGTATTTCTTCAAATCAATAAGATGTTTAATGCAAGTTTTTTTTTCCAGATGATAGGTGTCATGTAGATCATACAACTACTGGTTCCAGGCAGTCAGCATGATGATTTTAATATTCAAGAGCAACGATTTTTCTCGGTGTGTACACTTTATTTTTTAGTTACTAAAATACGTAGTTTTAATGTGCAATAACTATTATGCTAGAGTTATAATTATGGAAAAACAATATTAAAACACTAATCATATAGATATTTGCAGTATTTATGTGTTTTTATTAAATATTGTTTCAGGAAATAGGGCTCTGAATATGACCACCCAGTGCACGTTGCAGCTTATGCAGCAGTCAACTACATGTTCATCAGAATTGACACTGGTTCTCAGCATATTTATCATCCCTTTCAGAAGGTATGAGTAGTTTTATGAACTTTTTATTATTATACAAATACCTTTCTGAAAACAAACAAACAACACATATTTTTTAAAAGAACGTGTTAAATACGGGTGTATAGATATATTTCTAAAAAATCTGAGCTCATTTTTCTTGTTTTTCTCTAAATAAAACTGATAAATATAGCAGATGAGTTCTTATTAATTTCAATCCGGCAGTATACAGACAATCCACACAACACCATATCACCAGTTAAATCAAATGATATTTCAAGGTAATATAACAAAAAAAAGTATAATGTTTGTAAATATTTTTTATCATTTTCTATTTTTACTGCCAAACTGCTAAATGTGCTACACTTATCTTTTCTTTAATCAATAAGTTTTGCAGATTATTTAAAAAAAAAGCATATGTATAGTTAATAATCATTTTTTGCAGATGGATCACTGCGTTTTCTGTCAGAAGCCTCTGGGTGACCTCCCAACAGTCAAGCTCCGAGATAAAGGGTGTGAATCTGTAAATAAGGCAAGTGAAGAACGGCATTGCAGCATACATGTTACCACAGGACAAGAGGTGCACATTGACTGCAGACGAGACTTTGTCCATAAAAGAAATATAAATAGTGTTGACATTAACAATAACTCAAAAAGATGTTCAACTAGGTCTTTGAATGTGTTTGACTTTAACAATAAATGTATATTTTGTTCAAAAGATGCCAAAATTAACCATAGAAAACGAAGCCAGGATGTTTTCCCTGTTAGAATTCTTCCATTTCAGAAATCCATTGAACATGTGTGTATTGAAAGAAATGATCAATGGGCTCATAATGTCTCTGGACGAATTGCTAGTATAATAGATCTTCCAGCAGCTGATGCATTGTATCACCAGTCATGCAGTGTGAACTTTAGGACGAAACGACAAATTCCTAAGGAATTCCAGTCAGATGTAAGTCCATGTAAAAAACAAAAAAGTCCTGGTAGGCCTGAGGCAACAGATACCAATGAAGCATTCAAAACTGTTATCAGTTATATCGAGGAAAACGAAGGCTCTGTTTTAACCATGAAAGAACTTATAAATCTAATGGAAGAGACATGTGGTGAACGAGCATATTCGTACAAACACATGAAAACCAAGTTGTTGAATCACTTTGGTGATTCCATATCAGTTTCTTCCTTTGGAAATACAGAAACGAAAGTCACACTGAAACGAAAAGCATCAGAAATAATTCATGAATTTTCTACGAACATACAAGGACTTTCTGAAACTGACCAGATGAAAGCAGTTGTAACTGCTGCAGCAAAGATGATCAAAGCGGATATTAACTCCATTCAAGATGACAAGAAATTCTACCCCACATTCCAGTCAATATCTTCTAAAACAGAAAACAAACAGTTTATACCAGACAGTTTACAGGTTTTTCTTACCATGTATTGCCTGGAGAAAATAATGATGTCAAACTAACCTCACTTGGTCAAGCATTGGTGCAGGGTTGCAGACCGAAAGGATTACTCGCCCCTTTACAGATAGGCCTCGGAGTTCAACTACATCACCAATTCGGGTCAAGGTACTTACTGGATCTCTTGAATAGCATGGGGTTTACTGCTTCATACTCAGAGGTTCAGCGTTTTGAAGCCAATGCAGCTTCAGCCATGAACACATCAATCCCATCATACTTTCCAGGCAAGTTCCTGCAGTTTGTTGCTGATAACGTGGATCATAACACTCAAACTCTTGATGGCCACGGGACATTCCATGGAATGGGAATTATTGCCTGCACAACGCCAGGTTCAAATGTCAGCTTACCCATTCCTAGGGCACGGATAACAATAAGTGAACTGTCAGAGATTGGTAAAATAACACTGAGGTATTTCACAGAACATGACAATTCTACTGAAGAAAAGGCACTCTTCGTGGACCTTGATGAGAACAGCCAACTAGCCAGAGATGACACGGAAAATGATCTCTTTGATTTGTTTTCAAAGGTAATTTGGCCTCTGAAAGAACAGCGTCCGAGCTGGTCTGGTTTTATGCAGCTGTACAACAAAGAAGAACATGACCCAGGAAAGGCATCGATAACATTCCTCCCCATGATCGACATGAGTCCCAGTGACCTTACCTGCATAAACTCAACCTTACACTTTGTGTGCCAGCAATCTAACAAGTATGGGGTTACACCTGTCCTGACCTTTGATCAACCGTTGTATCAGAAAGCTACACAGATTGTTGCTATGTCTGAAGTGTTAAGTCCACTCAAGAAGATTGTTCTACGACTTGGTGCATTTCACACACAGATGAGCTTTCTCGGCACCATTGGACACATCATGTCAGGTTCTGGCCTTCAAGAAATACTCCAAATAGTATATGCTCCAAATGCAGTCACGCATATGATGTCAGGAAAGGCTGTTTCCTGTGCTACAAGAGGTCATTTTCTTGTAGATTCTGCCCTACATGCACTGTTGATGTCGAAGATTTGCCCAGCTGCAATACCGGAATCAGTCAACAGTGGATCAGCTGCCGACAAAGAAAAGAAAGCGGATGAAGTAATACCTGATGATGAAATCGTCGATGAAACAGATTACAGTAACATGTTAGTTGACAGCAGCCCTGTTCTTGATATCGACAGATTGACACATTTAACAATGATGTATGAGCAGCTAGAAGAGAAGAAAATCAACAGAAAAGACATATGCAGTAATGACAGTCTGAAAGAAGTGGACCAAAAAATCAATGAACTGAGAGAAAAGCTGAGAAATCACAGAACAGCTGCCTTATGGTTCCAATACATGGACATGATTTCAACATTACAGCAGTTCATTCGAGCAGAAAGAACAGGCGATTGGGTTGGTCATCTCAGATCTCTACGAAAGATGCTACCATACTTTGCAGCTTCAGGGCATCATCTCTACCTAAGGTCAGCTTACAACTACTTGCAAAACATGACGAGACTAGAAAGAGAGCATCCCGATGTTTACCAGCAGTTCCTACATGGAAATCACACTGTGCGTCGCACTGAAAAACATTGGGGAGGACTTTCTACTGACCTCATCATTGAACAGGTTTTAATGCGATCTTTGAAGACCACCGGTGGGTTAACACGAGGAAGAGGGATGACTGAATCACAGCGTACATTGTGGCTACTCTCAATGCCAGCATGTGCTGAATTGAACAATTCAATGCAGGAATTCAGTGACATGAACTATGCAACCAGTGAACAACATCAAGAAGTTTCAGTATCGTGCAAAAACAGAGATAGCAATGATTTGAAACAAATATATTTGTCTATACAAGGTCGATCTCCGTTTGATGATGAAGATACATCTCTTCGTAGCATAGAAACTGGAGTCACAGCAGACACAAGGGTCAATGTTGACGTTGCATTTGCCATCGGGAAGACAATTGTCAGTAACATGATAGGCCAACAAGTTGACAAATACACATTTAAGAGAAAAGATCAAACGGTGCCACTTAGTATCAACAATGCCATGAAAGTGAACGAAGAAACAGTAAGCATCGATCCACAATTACTCTTCCAGAGACTCATTACAGTTGCCGATAGATGTGATGAAGACATTTCAACTATTTTCAACACGAATTGAGCACATATCCATCTTCACTTTTCGACAATTCAGGTATGCCTAGGACTGGACAAAAATCTCAACTGGCCGACGCAATGTGGAAACTGGGTGAATGTGCACAAGATTCAACACAACACGCAGATGAAGTATCGTATGTTATTGATGGTGGTTCATTGTTGCAGAAAATTCCGTGGCAGAAAGATGGAACGTTTGGCAGCATATGTGAGCAGTACTTCCGATACTTGTCCTCCAGGTACTCTAACATTACGGTTGTGTTTGATGGGTACTCCTCAGGTCCTTCTACAAAGGATATTACCCACATTCGTCGAAACAGAGGAATCGTAGGCACACAAGTAAGATTCACCATAGATACACCTTTTCGACAAAGCAAAGACGTCTTTCTGAAGAACAATGAAAACAAACAAAACTTCATAAGATTGCTTGCAACCTACTTGACAGCGAGAGGCATAACTGTGACACATGCAGAAAGCGATGCTGATGTGTTGATTGTTCAGACAGCAGTCGAGTACTCCTCAAGAACGACAACATATGTGATTGGAGAAGATACAGATCTTCTAGTTCTTCTGTGCTACCACGCACAATTGGATTCAAAGAAGATATTTCTGAGGTCTGATACGAAGCAAGCAAAACCAAAACATGTGTGGGACATTCACAAAACACAGTCATTGCTTACACCAACTATATGTGAACTTCTACCATTTCTACATGCGTTGACTGGCTGCGACACAACTTCCAAAATCTACGGAGTGAGCAAACCTGCGGCACTTAAACTGTTAAGTACCAACATAATATTTCAAGAGGTTGCCAGATCATTTGTTACAAGTCAGTCAAGACAAGATGTAGTTACACATGGTGAAAAGGCTGTTATGATGCTTTTAGATGGAGATCCACTCCAAAACCTTGATGTTTTACGCTATCAAAAGTTCTCTTCGAGAGTTATGACAAGCACGTCATGCATACAGGTCCATACATTACCACCGACATCTGCTGCAACAGTCTTCCACAGCCTACGTGTATTTCTTCAACTGCAGTTTTGGACAGACAAAACTACCCTTACACCTGAAGACTGGGGATGGCAGTTGAAGAATGGTGCCTACATTCCTGTAAAGACAGATATTCCCCCTGCACCGGAAAAACTTCTCAAGGTGGTTCGTTGTAATTGCAAGGTGAATTGCGACAACAAACGTTGTTCGTGTCGTAAACACGGACTTGAATGTTCATCCGGATGCGGTACATGTCGGGGTATCAGCTGCACCAATGCTGGCACAGCAGACTATGAAGATATTTGAGTGTGAATGTCTTTCTTCAAACTGCCTTGATCCTCTTTGCCAATAATGTTAAACAATTGTGTCCCACATTCAGTATATAACAAAATGAAATGTTATTGTATCATTTAAGCTTCAAACCATATTGTAGTCTTATGACAAATGTTAATAATTGGTGTTTATTTAAAGCTAAATGAACAGATACATGTATGCTGCATCCATGTCTGTCTTACACACTCTATGTATCATTATGGTAGCTTTAAAAACAGCATTATCAAATCTAACATTTGTTTATGAAAATTGTTGTTCATTATAAATGTTGTTGTTATTAAATATATAATTATCCTACATTCTGTATATAACATAATGAGATGTAATTGTATAATTTATGTGTAAACTATATTGTAGTATAATAGCTGCATGCATGTCTCACAAACTCTATATATTCTTATAGAAGTGATATAGTAGTTTAAAACAACCTTATCAAATATATCAATTTATTATGAAAATTGTTGTTTATTATTGATGTTGTTGTCATTAAATATATTGTTGTATATAAAATTGATAAGATCGTACTAAGTAGATCTTTATTAAATTTATAAATGAGTATCTGTTTTTTATTAAATTTCTTGTGTTTTATGTTATTCGGAGTGGGTGGGGTAAAAACACCACTCAAATTTTTTAATTTAATCAGTAAATAAAGCCAAAATGCATAGAAATGGTCTATATAATAATTTAATTATGTTAATATAGCACAAGATAAACTTTTAAATGAATATATGCGTTATATTTTGAGAAATAAAAACACTACTGTACTGAACTCATTCAATTGACTGTATTTTAAGATCTGGCAAGTGCCTATTTTCAAAACCATTTTTTTTGAAAAATGCCTCGTCCATCAGCATGCAACTTTTTTTCTGTACTTCTACACACATTATAGTTCACAAAAAACATAAAGACGTTTCTGTTGCATTAGTCCGAGAGGAGGTGGGTTTCAATATTTTGTTGATCAGGCTACAGGTGTTCCCGGCATGCTATACACAGTGAAGGCAGCACTATATCTGCTTCAAGTGAACACTGTCTCCAGATAACTGAAATACTGTTGGTGGGATGATAAACCCAATAAACACTCCCCTTTTTGTACTTAGAAATATGGCTAACCAATTTTGGCAAGTTGGACATTTGTCTATTTCTACAAACAGCAGTGGTATGAAAGTTTACACACTTCTGAAACAGTGCACAGGTCATGACTGACAAGTTACATAACTCTGGCTACTCTTACTTTTTGGTTTAGCTCCCATCTATGTACTTAGAGAAATGGTTAGCATGTTTCACCAAGTTAGATATTTCTCAGTTTAAGTTTAGACACTTAACAGCGCACAGGTCATGACCCTGACAAGTTACATACCTGTGGCTACCCTTATTTCTTTGTTTATCTCCCCTTTTTGTACTTAAGAAATTAAAGCTAACCTGTTTCGGCAAGTTGGATATTTCTCAATTTATAGAAAGTGCAGCGGCATGAAAGCTTACTTAACAATGCACAAGTCACTAACCCTGACAAGTTACATGACTCTGGCTACCTTATTTCTTGGTTTATCTCCCCTTTTTAAACTTAGAGATTATGGTTAACCTATTTAGGCAAGTTGGATATTTCTCAGTTTCTACAAAGAGCAGTGGCATGAAAGTTTGCACACTTACTAAACAGTGCAAAGGTCATGACCCTGACAAGTTAAATAACTATGGCTACCCTTTTTTCTTGGTTTATCATGACAAACTATGCAACCGGGGGCATATGTGTTTAAGATCACAGTGTCTTGTTTTTTTAAGTTTTAAGGAGTGTCTTTTTCCTTATTTACTGAAAAAGTATACATCAGTGCAATAAACCAGCTATAGTAAGTAATAGCAATCATCCAAGTTTTAGCATAACTTTTATTTATTGATAAATACTGTTTCTTATACATTGTGTATTTATTTAGTTGTTCTGTTGTGAATTATTTAGCTATTGTTTTTATGGTTTCAGACTGTCATCAATCAAAGGGGAACTAATACCACATCTAGTCAAGAAACAGCATGCAAAGAAACCAAAAGCAGAATTCCCCAACCCAAACGAGTCAGTTATATCTGAACAGGTGAAAACAGGTTAGTGTGTTTGTAAGTTAGTTTACACATACCACATCCTTCACTACAGGAGGGGATATCTGCCATTATTCTAATAACTATTTTGGACTTTCACTGCAAGAATTTGTTATTTCAATTGTAAATGTGCAATTTGTAACACCACATATGCTTACATTATTATTGTGTTACAAAACAGTCTAATTGTTAACAATATCTAATTCACAATTCTTGCATACAATTTGCAAGTTAGTAATCTCAAATCTTAAGTCACAATTCACTAGTGTATTACCGGTAGTAACGCACTATGCAATCTGAAAGCTTTTATATGCCAGGTTGTGATACTGGAAAAATGTAGATGTTCTTAAAATTAAATGGGATGTATGGTAGACAAATAGAGATGCAAGGCTTGCGTGGTTAAGGAGGTGGAGTTTCCTTGGGATTTTTAGTATCTGGAATGTTAGTAGCAAAATACGTACTGTTTAAGATTTGGACCAAGACTTGACTTTATTTTTAAGTTTTTTTTTATTTATTTGAAAGTCAGAAAGTACCTTTGAATAACAAAACTTATCTTAGCATTATTATCTTAGAAACTAAATGTTGTTATTTTACAGAGGTTTGCCAACTAATGTTCCTACATCCCACAAAATTATTGCCAAAGAGACTCACTGGACTTAAGTTCATCACTTTATTATAACGTTTAGAATATTGTTAAATGAGCTTCATTTTCTCGAAATACACAGCCAATTAAGGCTGTCTACTCAAGCAATAATATAATGTTTGCACCAAATTTATAAATGCTGTCCATTTTTATTTGTCTATGAAAGTGACCAAAGAATTATCATTTTACTTCATACGCATATACATACACATATGTGAAAGGAGAATTAATTATTCTCTTTAAAAGAACACTCAGCATTATTAGTGCTATTGAATGGAGGAACAGGGACTGGTAGTCTTCACATTACCCTGTCAACACTTCTTTACAGTCTCTAGTAACTATTGGTGGTAGCACTAAAATTCATATGTTATTTTCTGTTGTTTTTTGTTTACATCCAATGAACACAATTATGGTCCAGCAATTATTAATGAAGGAAAATCCCACATTTCTAGGGTAGATCCACCTTCATGCTACATGTCACACACTGTAGGTCAGCTGTAAGACCTCACATCAAAGTTCTCCTCTGGACTGTGGCTCAAACCTACATGGCTAACGAGTTACAAGTAGGTAAATCTTAACTGCCACCGGCACCACTCATGTTGCCATGTTGGGAAATGGGAATTAGGGTAAGAGCTATTCAAGCACCCACTGCACATTGAAAGTACCTTTGTTTCATTTTGAAATTTAATTGAGGCATCTTTGACCATGTGGATAGATATGCTAATTTTTATCTCACCATTTATGCACTGCATTGGTTTGAGTCCCTGTCTATGTTAAACAATTGTGAGTTCTTCTTGCTGTACTAAAGTGCACCTGTGGTTCTATGACATTTGTCTAGGGTCTTCCTCCTCCAAAACTGGACGAGTCACTTTGACAGCTTTAGTTGTGCAACTGCAGTGTAAAACAAAATTCAAATGTTATTGTGATCTGGTATGGTTCTTTGCTGTTTAGACATCCTGAGTTACATACCTGAAGACAAGATGCAGTCTATGATTGAGGAGATGTCAACCTGGATCGATCACCGAGGAGACATGGCAGATTGTTACCATGGTGACAGGATCAGATGTTATGCCTATATACAGACAGGAGGCCTCTGTGTTCGTACAAACACACTCGGCTCTTACAATGAGATAAACAAACAGGTGTGATAATACGTATATATTCATTTTTTTTTATTACGTTCATAAATCAAAACTAAAAAGTACAATCTGTATTTTTAACTCTTGGGTACTTTGACTATATTTAATTAATTTTGCAAATTTTATTTTTAACATGTTACAGATGATCAATTAGAACTAAAATGTTAACAATGGAGACTAATTGTAATATTGTATTGCAAAAATTATTGTAATTAGGACAAATAAGTTATTGACTAAAACTGTAATATTTGTAAATTCTTCCCATCTGTAAACATATTTCTTTAAACAGTGTAACATTTCCTACACTTACCTTTATCTAAGGTAATGAATATAATGTCGAGGTGATTGCACTTACATTAGCCTTTGAAAAGGCCCAACTGCTCTAAATAACTTTTGACAGATATAAAATGAGAATCAATCTTGACTCAGTTGCTGTTCCTGAATTTATAATGTACTTTTATTTTTCTGTTTCTGTCATAAACATGCAACCCTTTATATTTTTCAGATAAGCAGACACTTGATGTCAGTGAAGAAAGATTTCAGTAATATCCATTCATCAGAATCCTTGAAGAATAAACCACAGGTTGGTTATGCTGTTATGAAATATGTTTTGTCATATCCTACATGAAACATGTCTACAGATGATCTTTTATATACAAGTCACTAAAAAGATTTTTGGTGGTGTTTTTGTTTACATAAAAATTTACAAACCACGAGATGGAACATGAACAAGTACAATGTGATGTAGCAATTTCCTGAGCACAGTGCCAAGGACAATTTTAATTTGCTTTACTAACTCTATTTCTTATTCTTAAAAATTAAGTCATTGTTGTACAAGATTTTGGTCCTTTCTCATAAAGAATTGTTTTCCTGTACAGATTGGTGCAGACTGCCTGGTGGGAAAAGGTACCTCCATAGGAGAGAAGACATCTGTGAAACGTTCTGTGATTGGTCAACACTGCACCATCGGAGAAAAAGTGAAAATCTCGAACTCTGTCATTCTTGACTATGTTCATGTTGCTGATGGGTAAGGACTCTTAGTATCCATATGTAACATAAAAGGTTTTATATTTAATTAGTGGTGGGAATATTTTTTTTTTCAAGTAGTACAGTGCAATATTTCAACACAGTAATACATTTTGTATAAGACTGCCAATATTTGATTTCACTCAGTCCTACATCCTTAATATCTATGGACATTTTTGCAACTACTAGCTGTAACCGATAGTGGAAGATCCACAGCAAATATCAGGGTAGAACCACCTGGCAACTCATATTTAAGTTTACACTATGAATGAGACAAGAGTTATAGAATCATCCACTCAACATGCCTACCACTCCAAACACTATGCAGTCTCATACTTTTGGCTTATTGAATTAACTGAATTAACAATAATATTAAACGGGATTAAAGAGTAATTTCTTTTTCAGTTATCTTTTCATATATCTACTATGCCAAAAGTGTCAAGATCTAAAGATTTTTTAAGAATAAAAAAAACAATATATTAAAGCTTTGATAAACTGGTTTAGTATCTAGATATATGTATGGTTTGATGCAAAAAGATTGAGGTATAAACAATCACAGCCCATTTGCTATAGCCTCACGTAGACTTTGTATGAGCAGACACTATTTATAAATGAGCACCAGCCTGTGAAGTTGTGTTTCAGCATTACAAAGAAGTGTGTCAGCTCAAGTCCGTAAGTTAAACCCAGAAGTTGACATATCACTGTCTTGATGATTGGTAAGGGTTTATCTCTTTGGTCTATTCTCAGTATATAAGGGTTGTTTCAAGACTGGTCCATCTATTATCAACAAAATAACATGATGTGGTATCATGTTGTGTAGTTACATAATTCCATTACAGTGAAGGCAGTGTAATATCTGCTGCTTCCAATTAAACATTTGGCCAGATAAGTGAAGTTTTCTTTGTGGGACTACTTTTAACAAAACACTGGCAATGTTTTTCAGCAGTTTTACGTGTTAATGTTGCTGTTGTTTTACCGCTCTCTTTTTTCTCAATCACCAGATGTAGTGTCCAGGGCTGTATTGTGAGTTCTAATGTCCAGATAGGTGAGAAAAGTGATATTAAGGACTGTATTGTTGGTAATGGACAGACAGTTTCAGCTAACAGTGAGTATATGTATTTATATATTTGTTACATTTTGATACATTTGTTCCATAAAAACACTCATGGCCATCATGATACAATAATGGCCATCATGACACTAAATAGCCATGAAGACATAAAGGTACCATTATTACATGGTAATGGATGCCATGATGGACATCATGAACAAATTATGGTCGTCAAGACACTATTGTGGCCATCACAACAATATTGGACACAATCAAGGCACATAATGGATATAATGACAAAATTATGTCTGTCAAGACACACCTTTAGCCATCAGGACACAATAATGGACATGACAAAATTATGGCCATCACAATACAATTTCAGCTATCGCAAACAATTTTGGCCATCATGACACAATTTTGGCCATCACAACAAAATTGGACTTCATAAAGAAATTGTGGTCATCAAGACACATAATGGATTTAATGACAAAATTATGGTCATCAAGACACAATAATGGATATGACACAATTACGGCTATCACAAACAGTTAATGGCCATAAGGACATAATTATGGCCGATCATACTAAGTTATGGCTATAACATAACACGAAACCATCATGGCAGTAATGGCCTTCAAAACACAATGGCGATCATGATGCAATTATGGCCATTATGATACAATAATGGCCATCATAGCACAATTATGGCAATCATGAAACAAAAATGACCATAATAAGACAACAAAGACCAGGAAAATTACCAAGATGTATCTGGGAAGAGCTACAAGCACACTGCAGGCTGGGAAGTTCTTTAATTAAAATGTTTGTCCTCACTGGGGTTAAAAGACATCCAGGCTGTGGGAGAATTAATGAAGTTTTTCCTATTCAGTTAGAACTTTTATTTTTTTTTTTTCTTTCTAATTTTGATTTGATTTATAAAAGTTTTCAGTGTAGATTGCTTGCAAGATCCCATGTCATTCATGACATCATTTTGTAAACAAAGCATCAGTACAACATATGTCACAAATTGAAATGCCATTGATCCTAAGATTAACTCCTTACGAAATAGTTAAAAAAAATCTATGAGCAATTGTGCATCTTAACTGTGAATGGTATTTCTCTTAATTTTTTGGGCTGCATCATGATAAACTTTATTAAACATTTATGATGATCGCTTTACAATCAAGTTAATGGGCTTTATTTTTCTATTATTTATCTTGTTAGGTTACTGTCTGCTTTTTTTAAACAGCCACTATAACAGTTTCTTGTCTTTAATTTTATCTTAATTTATTTCCTTTCATAAATTTGTCTAATTTTATAACATTAGTTTTGCCCTGTGATTTACTGTATAAAATTCAGTATAGCTTATTTTTATTGTAAAGATATTACTCCTACAGTGATATTGAGTTTAACTGACCTGCTTGTGACATTATTAATACACCTTTAGTTCATATGGTAATTGATAGCTTTTAAAAGTTGGAATAAACATTAAAAACATTACTGGTATTTATGTACACTTTTATCTGTTGTTGTTTGTATTTTCCAGGTAAGATCTCCAATGAAGCCCTGGTAGCCAGAGAGGAAATGTTTGAGATCTGAGATCGTAAACTGTTCAGAATGGTCTAGATACTGGTCATCCCAAGTAGCTGGGATAGACACCCAGTTTCCTAGCCTTTGACAATTCACTGTGGATTGAACACATGGGACTATAGTTTATTATGGAATTAATTGGCAAAGGTTAGATAATCAGTAACAGTTTCAAAAGTTTGATAAGTAACATTAACACTACATGTATACCTATTGTGTATCGGTACTTGGAATGAGATAAGCCCATCTACCTGTGTGTTATTTGTACTTTATGTTGACTTGCAAATTTTTAGAGAGTATTTTAACAAAGATTGTTAAACAAATAAAAAAGGATATTATGATAGAAAAATAGCATATAGTCAGTATTAGTATTTATTAAACACAATAAATAACAGCATGCAAATATTGCAAAGCAGAATTGTTAGTTTAATATTTGTAGCCTTTTTGAAACAGTAATTATTGTTTTTCCAATAAATAATTTGTGTGCCTGTGGCATAGTGGTAGAGTTGTCGACTTGTAACTCTTTTTAACTGCTTAGTCTCTTACCCCGTGGAAAAAGAACGTAACAACCTAAAGTGGGACTCTTCCTGCTGACATGCAGTGTGCCAGTGGTTCTTTCCAAGGCATTTGTTTGTGGTCTTCCTCCACCAAAACAGATGGGCATCACTATAATGTCCATAATTTGTTGCTGCCATGTATTTCAGAAACAAAACATACATATACATTAGATATGGAAAGCGCAATTGTGTAAATGTTACCCAAAGTGGAGAAGGTACATTTGTTTGGGGATGAAGGAAGTTAGTAGGGGCAATACGTGTCACAAGAATATTCTGTGTTTTGTCAGTAACTTAATGTAGTCATGTCTTAAACCTCAAAGGTGCTGGAGAATAGTCTTACACAGTGATCCATATTTTCTATGCTGAAACCTTAAATTTCCTGTTAAACCACTGTAGAAATAAATGGAAACTCACTTATGGTTTCATTCAGTAAAATTATTGTACATATCTTTGTTATATTATGTAGTGCAGTATAGAGGTGAACTGCTCAGATTTTCCATAATTTTGCTCAAGGCTAAAATTCAAGATTGATATTGTTATGTTCATTGGTGCAGTACAGATATGTTGTCCTCTGATTTTTTCCACAATTTAGAAAACTCACAGAGGGCCAATTCAAAAGAAAAGAAGTGTTTAGTTCCACAGGTTTCTATGAATTTACAGCGAAATAAAGGCTGAGCTATCAAAGTGTTGTTTTATCTGTTTTTAAATATCACAAGATGGCATCATAAACATAGTGAAGTCTGATTTTTTTTTATTCAGACATGATTTAAAGATAACAATACTACAAATCCCATTATCATTAGGTTTTTATTAGAAACTTTTAAGTTATCTTGCATTTAAAATAAGTCTGTGAACTTTTGTACTGTCAGGTTGTCGTCTCTTGCAATCAAGAATATAAATAGGTTAAAAAAGTTGACAGAGAGCACTAATAATAATCATTATCTTTTCTGTATGTTTACCAAAGTGCTAAATAACATTTTAATTTTTATTATTTCAATAAAATGTTTCAAAATCTTGAAAAGTGCGTAAATTAAATTATCCTAGTTCTTCGTGTTTCCTAGCATTATTACACTATAATTGTTGTATAACTGTTTTCTGAAATCACAAATACAATTTAAGCTTCTGGCTTCCGCTTTCATTCACATTCCATTTAGTTATAACATTAGTCAATTGACGTTCACAATTAAATTATATATGAAAGATTAAAACTAAGAACTTATCTACACTGTTATTTCGATAACACTATTTATTGTTATTATTTCAAAAGTGTCTATTGCATTTTTACACATGGAATGGTAAAAACATGCAGGTATGGAAATGCATTTCATTTGACATATGGTACGGGGTCAAATTGTTGGCCTAACCTGATTTTATGTTTGTTCCGTTGAGCTTTTCTTAGTTTCTGCCTCTGTTTTGTGAAATGCATCAATATTTTCACCTTTGCAACATGTATAATTCACCAAAATGTCGACATAAGGATTATCAATACAACTAGGTTAGACACATTATACCATTTCCTATTTTTGTAAATACTAGCAATCCCTAATGACACAAGCAAAACAATTATTATTGGTGTTTCTCAATATTCCACACACATCTATGTAGGCTATAGATTAAACTGAATATTTTACATTTTCAGCCTGGTTCGGAATCGTCAAAAAGTTTCTCGCAATATTGTACAAGCAGAGATTCCATTATGGCACATTGTTTAATTATTCTTGCTTGAACCTGTGATCTCAAAATTTGATATTTACCATTTCCACTAGCTCTATGCTAGTGAATTTAAACAGAAACAAGGCCTAACTTACATAACAAAGATATTTTGCTACATCTTTTCCATTGTAGGTCTGCTGCAAAACCTACCAACCACCCCTAATATAAACCGGTATATTAGGTCTATTCCTTCATCAAAGCCGATTCATAAATGTTACCGTCTTCTGCATTGAAATAATGTGAACTTTAAACTATCAGTTTCATTTGTACATCACTTCACTTTGCAATAACAGCAACAATCACAATCAGTTCTATTGAAAAGGTTATGAATAGAAATAAAAATTATTCCTGCAGCTATGACATCAATTAATCCTCCTGCACTACTTCTTGACTCTGTCTTGTTCGGTGCAGAAACTACGGTAAGCAAAGCATGATCCTTCGAGCTTCGCTTGACACAATAAAAATACATCTTTAAATGTTTATGTTCATTTCTATTTTACAACTTAAAAGGTTACTTAACTTTGTCATACAACCTACTCTTGTTACCCAGCATCTTAACACTAATATCTGAACATTGGTTACGATTTGCACAAACTACAGAAGGTTTAAAAGACAAATCACACCAGTTGAATACACCAGAAAGAAAAACAACAGTTTTAATTTGTATGTATCATTTTATTTGATTTTCCCAAAGTTTATATGTTTATAAACAGGTTTTAAATTAATGAGAACATGTGACACGACAATAGGTATAACAAACATAAGACTGTCAACACACTCTTATAACCAGTGCTATATTCCCAAAATAAAGAAGTAGTTAAGCATGTAACAAGACAATTTATTTCTAGTTTATTTGTAAGTGTTGGCTATAAATCTGATGCATAACAAAATCATATGTAAAGTAAACATTTTTATAATGATGCTTTCAAAATATTAAGTTAACATTGGAAACTGCAAAATAAAGATATGCCGAACAAACAGGTTGCTTTTTGTATACTAGGCAAGGTGAGGATACAGAGCCGAACAAATGCATCTTTACAGAATAATTAAGATCAAGCCAAGATATTGGATGAAATGTGCCTGCAATGTCACGTGCAGTATTCAATGCAATAAGATCACCATATATTGTTTAATTTCTTAACCTTTGCTGACAATCAGTATTCCAATATGATTAAATGACTTCAAAAACAATGTTCAATACCATTTACTTTTTTTCCTTCAAATTTACAACACTAGATGAGCCGATTAAATTACTCTAATCCCTTGTATATTATATGTTAACAATAATTCTGTCAATTATTCTTTCAGATATTCATATCACTTTTACCTCATACTAAACCTAATTTGTGCTTCTTTTTACTCGTAAAAATTAGGAAAGCATTATTTGATATCTTGATATTTGATCGCCACAATACTTGTACACAAAACATTACCCCGCATGTTTCATGCAATAAAAAGTGGAACCAGCGTCATATTTTTTCCAAAATCCAACCATGAACTTGATTGTATCAGTATTGTTGAATGTTGTGATGTGAAATTTCACTCAAAACTATTAATTGGTTATCAACAGACATAGCCTTAATAGAACTTGCACACAAAATATTAACCTGAGCATTATGTTAACGGTGATACTAACGCCTTGATGGCAAAGCTCTTATTTTTTAAATAGTCGAGCTAAAAAGGACTGAACAATATAATCGCCCCCAAATCTGCACCTCTGCTATGGTACATGTATAGGGAAATGATTAGATCTGTAGGATTTTTATTCACTTTTGTAAACTAACATTAATTTCTGCCACCTGGAGATTTTTCACATATTTTCTTTTGATGTCAGTTTTACATGAAGTCATCTGAGTCATTTGCAGCATCCTGAAAAAAATTAGAGAAAATACTAATAAGCTTGCTATTAAGCTGGTGATGTAATAAAAGTTTAAGAAACTTGTATCTATGTGCATTATAATTAAGAAATTACACACAGATTACTGGTCACACAGTTAAACAAGTCAATTTGTAAGTATATAATGCACTTTGAAACAGTTCTACAGAGGAGCACTGAACTTACTTACTCATAGGCAGAACCATGCGACAGAAAAAGACAGATTTGGCGGTACAAAGTCATAGGCCATAATTGATAAAACTGGTTGGCTCAAATCACTTTCCACATATTGCCATACCAATTGTAGTTGATTTTTTTTTATAACAAATATTAACAAGTCATGTCAACAAAAGTATGGTGATAAAAGCAAGTTGCAGCAAGTTTCAGTTGAGGATGACCCCTGACATACCTTCTTTAAATAACTGATGCACCCTGAGTTAACTTAAGTCTTAAAATAAAACTTCCTTCACTTCTGAGAGACAAACAGAGCAGTTGATTTGCTATCAGTTCTTTCACCATTTGGTTCAATTTTGTTAATTATGCAAAAGTAAGCTGTGTTAACTTCATTGTTAAAGTATTCTTCTGGCTAGTGAAAGAGCTTCATAAGGTGAAACACATACAACTAATACACACTTTGTCCTGTTCTTGTAGAAAATTACATAATCGAAACATGTGTACTTCAACCGAGGATGTAAAAATAATTTAAAAATATCCCCTTGTATTAAAAGGTCACTTTATTTTAAGGGCGGTATCCGAAATTTGCCTCTTTCTAATATCTGACCTCTGTTTGGGGTGTCTGTACATAATTTCTGCAGGAAAAAATACTTGAGTCTCAGTTTTGATAAGTTTCAAGAGTATCTCAATTTAAGGGCAGCAAAACTCATCAATCAACACTTTAATGTGCATTTTTTTAAATTTAAAAATAAAACAATCGGGATTCCTGCCAAAAATAGACATTGACGTCACAGCAGATAACGTGGATGAGCTTAAACCTTAGTAGTCACCTGATTTTCTTTAAAAACTGCAGCATGGCCCAGATAGGAAACACATGTTTGAAATGACGATTATAATGTTATGGTTATCTTTTCATACAGGTGTAGAACATCAATAAACAAGATTTTGCGAGATCTGTTTAGGTAACAATGGTTGATTATGATGTTTAATGGAGTTATTTTTGGTCCAAACTGTCGGATACCACCTTTAAGTAAACATAACTCAATGATTAATATACTTTCACCAGTATTTTTTACAGGTATGGATATTTACCTGATTTGAGGTCATATTTTCTGCCTTGAATAATCTATCGTAGGATCTAAAAAAAAAAAATAACAGTATCATTCCACTTTTTCACCAGATTTGGTTTGTTGGCTGTATCATCATGCAGCAATATTTCAGTTATTGAGAGGGTGAATCCCCCTGAAGCAGACGAAGTGCTGTCTTCACAGTGTATAGCATGCCATGAACATCTCATATTATCCTGACAGTTCCAGTCCTGGAACTACACTTACTTGCTTGAGCGTTAGCAAGGAAGCTATACATCTACAATTTTTAACAACCATGCTGTGGTCCAGGGTTGAACCTGGGACATCCCGTACCTTGAGCCAATGCTCTGTTGATTGTGCTACCAGGTCTGGTTCCCCTAGATTTTATTTGATATTACAAAGACTCAGAAACCCTCTTTAGTTAGGACTACATTGCCAGTTAGATGGTTTACTAAGGTACAAAAACAGCACTCCTGGACTAACTAATAAGCATAAAGCAATGATGAATCAAAAGTATATTTTACAGAATTCGATGTAAAGATATTTTATGTAATAAATTTTTTTTCTATCAAATCAAGCAATTTGACAGCTCGATAAACAAAGATGTAACAATTAAAAACAAATCTGTTAAACATTTCTGAAGTGTTAAGAGTTAATGATAAATGTTGCTACAAACAGAAAAAGAAACTTAAAGAGTAGGTTTCAGATCTAACCTTTCTTCTTTTTCCTTTTCTCTTTTTTCAATTTCTTCTTTTTCTTTCTTCTTCTGATCCAACAATTTCTGCTTTTGGTCCTCCCGCTCCTGTTTATCTCTGTCTTCTCGCGAGGCACGTAAATCTGGAAACTTTTCTTCTTTTGTTTTATTAAGTCTATTTACAACCTCATTTATTCTTTTTTCAACCCTGACCTTTCTAACCTGTAACATAGGAAAAAAAACCCAAATATGATTGATTAAAGCCAGATTTTTGTGAAACATTTGCGATGTTAGCAATTGATCTCTTTTACTGGACATTTTAAGTAAAGAAAAATTGTTCCTATTAAAACATCTTGTTCTAAACTTTTTTTATAATAGTTGTTGTTTTTAGTTAAATTCTGTAGATATACTTCTTAATATAAATGCAAAAATGTTGGGAAGTGTGTTCAATTATCTCAAAAAAATTACCTATTTCTTAAAAGATAATAAGAATTTACACTTATGTGTTTACAATGGCTAGCAAGACATACTTAAGTCTTTAGAATCATTGACATTAGCCTGCTAAGGCTTTGGTAAGTAATGTTGATTCATATTAGCTAGTGCCTAGCTGGTAGCCATCCAATTTAAACTTGCACTTATGGTGCTTGCATAACAGTCTAAACAACTTGAGTATATAAATATTGTTCCAAATCATGTTGGCTTTACACCATGTGGAGGACATGTTTCCACAGTAAGTACAACACAATATCTGCTTTATTGTCTATGTGAGACTGACTTACAGATCCAGTATTAGATTCATGTAAAACAAACTCAAACCACCAAAACTCTATCCTAAGCTTGACATAATCTCATTCATGGTCAAGCAATAGGAATAATTACACTATCTAACAATGAATGCATTGTTATTGGCTCAGAGCTTAGGCTCAACAATAAATGTCAATTTCAAAGTCTAAACATAATATTTATCTGTTTTCTGAAACAAAAAGTAGATTTTTATCAATATTCTTTAGCACATTGATTTCCTACATTATATTTTTTGCTTATGTTGTGCAATGAATGAACCAAGTAACCTTAAAAAATGCAAATGTCATAGGCCTGGTGTCATGGAACATACATATTGTTTGTCAGGTGGTTTACTTCTATTTTATGTTCATTCTTTATGTCCAAAAAAAAATAAAAAAAGGTACATCAAACTGACTTAATTAGTATAAAACATAGACAGGTAATTCTTAATGTTTGTTTTACTATACAATTTACTAAAGCATATTTGCTGACGCATTTTGTTTATATCTTTGCTACTAGTAATCTTCCTTCATTATTGAATGTTAGCAAGTAGAAAAATGAAGCCAGTAAGAATGAAGGAAAAAAACTCACACTGTCTAGTATGTCATATGTAAACAAATGAATTTTAATACAAGATTTTTGCTGCACTTTTATTTAAGAGTGGTTATCTGTAAATGCAAGCAAGAAATTATAATTGGACGATAAGGTTATTATTTGTGTCATATACATGTAATAAAACAATTATTAAGTAGCCTGCACAGCTCCGCCTCAGTCAATTTGACACTTTGCCAGAGAAAATCACTTCACATTTGTTGACTCACTTGTGAATAATTCTATATTATCCTATGACTGAAAAGTGTTTTGCTTGAAAGATTGCTGATCAATGTCAACAAAAAGAGATATCAATGCTAAAGAAGTAATATTAGTCCAAAAGTGGCGTTGACCCAAAATGATGTCAATTTTATAAATACAAAATTGAGTAATCTTTATTATAAGTTAATTTATAGTCTCTATGGCAACACAACACTTTTAAACAATCACTATGGTACTTGCAATAATTTGTTCACTTATTCCATTATAATATCGACTCTATATGTTTGTTTTTATCCTAAGTAATGTGTTTCTCTAGTTACAATGTCACTGAAAATGTGATAGAGTTTTGTGATGTTTTTTACAAAAGCTTATAATGATTGTTATTGTTGTTGTCCTGTAAACTGATAAGGAATGTAACCAGCAAAGACTTGTGCTTTTGGTCCATTTGCAGTTTGTGGGTCTGGTTGTTATAGTATTGATCTAAACACAAGTCTTTATTTGTATAATATCTACCTCCTTGTTTTTGTGGAAGCCAACTTGTCCAACATCCATGCCTGCAGTCTTCTTCAGGTTATCCCACATCGTGTAGACAACATCCACATTATTCATCTTGTTACCTACAAGCATATGAACGATTCTATTACGATTATGTAAAAGTATAATTGTAATGTAGTCTATGCAAAAACTAAGTGATTTAATAAATACATATTAATGGGAAAAAAGTGTGTGGAATGTCAATTAGATAAACTGCATCCTCTTCAATCAATTTTCAGAAAAGGATAGTTCCAGATAGAGAAATAAAAAAAAATATGTAAAATGATTCAAAATTGAGCAATAGTTGTAAAAAAAAACATTCATTTAGCCACTTAGTGCTTTTTAATAAAGTCAAATAACAAAAGTATGTTAGCCTATGTTTGCATACAGTCTCTATAGAATGCATCACCAACTTCATCAGTTAGTTGCTGATACTCCACCAAGCATTCTGCTGCAGGGTACCCAAAGACACTCTAGTAAAGTGGGTCCACAGCTCTAATCATGTGCTGCTTTTTTTTCACAGCTATCACCAGCTGTTTTCAATTCTATGAAGTCAAGTTGATGTCTTCTGTGTGCCTGTATTGCATGGCTTACTTTCTACATTGGTAAGTAAGCATCCTCCACAATAGTATTAAGAAATAAACAATGAAACAAACTAGGGCAGCTGGATTTTTAAGCAATCCTGAAATATTTCTTATAATTTCACAAGATGAAATGAGAGAAACAGAAGCTGATGA
This sequence comes from Sinonovacula constricta, assembly GCA_007844125.1. NCBI lineage: Eukaryota > Metazoa > Mollusca > Bivalvia > Cardiida > Solecurtidae > Sinonovacula > Sinonovacula constricta. The sequence goes on from CM017562.1 coordinate 46,267,022, forward strand.
TCTACACTATAAGCCTGGTTAATTTGGGCTTTCCAGGGTAAGGGTCTATACTTTACTACATCTCTGGACACGGACTTACCGGATATGCTGTTTGCTTTGACCAGTTGAGCACAGTCATCAATAACAGTCTGGGGGACATCATCTAAAGTTTCACCCTGAAATAGAGGTCATCAGAATGGTGTTTGTCATGCTTTGAAATAAAATAGCTAAAAGTAACGTGGGACAGATCCTGACATATAAATGAGCATAAATGCTCTTAGAAGATGCTTAAATAGAAATAAAAACTTAATAAGAAATGATGCAGAATACCTACTTTATGTAATCTGAGGTAAACATGAGCTGATGAAACTTTATCCACATGAAACCTGAAACAAAGAGGAAATAACTAAACATTTGTAAAAACAAAAAAGGAATGCATTCTACACTAGACTATGTTAAAAAGTAAGTTTAAGAAAAACAAGTAAGTACAATATAACAACAAATGGAGCACATTTGAAACTTAACCTCTTCTTAGTTTGTTTTATTACAATGCATCTTTTTTATTCATACAAAACAAGTGCAGAAGTATCATAAAGTTCCAATGGGGTATATTGGTAAAATGGAAATTGTCTCCCTTGTTTGTTAATATCCAAGGTATTCCAAACAGTAGGTAGGTCCTTGTAGTTGAAATTCTTGGACTTTATCGCCGCTTCTTTTGCAAATATTGCAATAACAAACAGTGAATTTCTTACTTTTGCATAAATATAAGCTTTAACTTAATTTGAATACTTATAGATATGTTATTTAAAAAAGAAAATGGACATGTTTATTAATTATGGTTTACCTTGGTATCATAAGGAAAGGCAGAAAAGTAAATATATACTCCAGAGAGCACAAGCATAAAAACCGAGTAAAACAAATGAAAGGACCTACTTGCATTGAGGCATTATTCAGGGGAGACTATTCATAAATGTCTCTCAGCTGAAAATCAAGACAGCTGAACTTGTTATAATTCCTCCTATCCATTTGGTCTCACTTTTTTTTCTCTGTAATCATTATTTTAAATTTGTTTTGTACATATAATGTTGAATATAATGATTGACGAGTAAATTAAATAAAATCTAAAATTTAAACGAAATTAATGATAATTTAGCATTAGAGCTAATGTCAGCTAAACCTACCATACATCTTCAGGAAAGCCCCATCTAATTAATTCTTCATCTGCAAACAAAACACAATTCATGTAAATAAAAATATACTACAGTTGTGACATGTGTCAACAATCAGAATGAATAATCCACTATCTAAAACATACAAGGATACAGAAATTCCTTATGTGTTATAATGTATGCAAGATGTACAATATTTTTTTTGCTTTGCAGTTATCGAAGACATAATTGCTACCTGGTATAAAATCTTAAATTATAGAATTTCAACATTAATTCAGTCAATAACTTGTATAAAAAACCAACACAAAGAAAAAAATAATTTATCAGTACACTTACTTTCATTCTTGTCAAAACCCATGTACAATGTGTAAGCAGGGGACACAACTGAAAAAGATCAACAGGTAACAGTATTAATGAAATCTAAATTGTTGAGTATGAGAAGGTCAAATCTATACTACCTAGATATATACCTGTAAAAAGGTCACCTACCAATGTCACTGATCAGCCTTATTTGGGGTTTTCCACATTATAAACACTGATGTACAATAAATATTTACAGCATGAGAGATTTGATGCAGCCCAATTATTGTGGTAACATATTTATGATGGTGTATTTGTTTTTTTTATAGATGCATGAAATCTTTTACAAACATTAACCCCATTGTCTAAGCTGACTTGCAAGGACTGACCTTATTTGGAGCTGCAGCTCCCCCCCATGGGGCCCAAGACAAGGGTAACAAGTCAGTTTCTATAAATAGTAAGGATGTAAATCGTATCCTAAAACGATATTTGAATATTCGTTAAGTGTATTCCAATCACATTAAAAAATTCTTACATTATGAGTGTTTTTTCATAGTATTTTTTTTATTTCTGGCCATAATTGACGTTGCTAGTCTTATTAATGATGAAGTGATGGTAGATTATGATTTTAGCATAGCATTTAATTTTTGAATGATGGTTTCTTCTTTTAAAATATAGAAACAGCAATACTATCAATCTGCCATTATCCTGTTTATAGTGAAGAACCAGAGGGGCGTTTCTTTACTTGGTCAGCAGTAATTTGCAAGAGAATACTGTTAAAGAAGAATGCTGGTAAATGTGTGAACAATTTCATTGTTCTTAACAATTATTATTATTATTATGAACATTTAAACTCTTATGACAAAACTATACAGTAACCAATCAACATTAAAATGACCTGCAAAACCCATATAATTTATGCATCATTACTAAGTCATCTTAAACTTGCGTGTCTTTTTGTTACGTGTTGTACTTTGTACAATATCATTTATTGTTTAAAGTCATGTTGCGTAAATAATGACTTATTTGTATTAACATATGACATGCTTAAGGAGCTACTTAAGCTCTTTTAAATGTTAATGTATCAATTTAATAAGACCCCATTATAATTTTATTGCCTGAAATTGTAAAACAAATATGAATAGCTCACAATTTTAATGCTTTACTCTACTAAATGCAAACAATGTATAACCACAAACAATCAGTTTGAGAACAAATCCTATAAATTACATTAAATATGTAAAGAAGGCATTTTCAAAAGGAAAATATGCAAGGTGGTACTGAATTGACTGTAAGACAATTAGGCAAAAGCACATAGGTTTTATTTAGGGTAATCTCAAATGTACAGCCAATTAATGGTCTTGATTGGTGGTCGGATTGACGTTAAATTATGATTGGTTGATATCACTAAGACTATCACATGGAAGTTAATTTGAAGCCATAACAATTAGCAACATTAAGCTACCAATAAATAATTATCAGTCTTACATAATTGCTGTAACTAATTGCCGCAGCACTGAACTGACATGTGTTTATTGTACATTGGCAACTGCTTCCACAGCTGTATGCTTGAAGTGACTGGGTCTAGGTGGGAGGTGGTGGGCAAAGAAGAAGTTGTGTGTGGTGAAGATGGCAATTCATTATCAGGAGACATGGCCCACCCCATCTATCCTAGAGCAAGCGCAATCACATATTAACAGCATCTTAAGTCGTTTGGAGATAATTTGATCAACTTAAGAAATACCATTTCAATTTTACTTCAAACTAAACCAAAGTGATCAAGAATATCAAAATATTGGAATCCTAAGATCTCTATTTTCATACACAACTTTTGATATTTGAATAAATTCCTAATAAATATACAGTAGGGTCTACCTTTTGCCATATTAGTTAATTTCAGCTCATTTTGTTGTGTGATAATTGGAGTGTGTGTGATTTAAATTAGGAAAAAGGATAATTTGTTGTGTCATTATCAGCTGTTAACAAGCTTTGGAAGGAAGTGTCTAATTTTTAAAATATAATACCTTCAAAATTAAATTAGTGTCCAATATTAAAAATGTCATACTTTCAAAGCTTTAGTAATTATTTTGTAGTCATGGTAATGACTGACTTTTTGGTGTGTGTGATTATTGTACTTCAGATTTTAAAAAATCTGAAAGATCCAAGAACTGATATTTGATGAAATATAAGTCATCTGCACAAGCCAAATGCAAATGTATAGATAAGGCATGCTTTATAATAGGAAACATATGTGGAAGATTGATCTGTAGCATTCACAGTTCGAAAGCTGGCACTGGTAAAAATAGCGCATTAAGTATCCACTCTCTTCTTCGAAAATGTTAATTACGATAATTATGTCACACTCTTATCCCCACCTCTACATGAAATAAAACCAATCCATAATAGGCTACAAAGAGGTCTTCATTGTTTTCTCAATAAAAACTTATTCACCTTCTCTCTGAACATAACATTATTAACAAATATTCTTTCAGGTTGTTATTTATCTTAACAAAAACTATTTCTATGTTTTACACAGTGAAACAACAACTTTAATTATTTTTTCATAATAGTGAGGATATACCATCCATGTTTAAATTTTCCCTGAAGGAGCCCCCCATATTTTCAAGTGGCATGAACACACGTTTCAAAGCATCATTGTGATTGGTCAGGATCCAAGACAGTCACATGTTCTATAGCTGGTGACTTTTGTGCAATGTGTATTACGATGATTTTAGGCATTTTTCTAGGCTACAAACCAATAAAACACATCATTGATACGGCTGGGGTTAAATATGCAAGGTAAGTTTCTGCTGATAGCTAATGATTTATTAACTGGTGTATGTTAATTATGCCTTGGAAAGGAGAAAATGATGTGTGTTATACTTGTGGGGCATTTTCTCTTAATATAATTTCTCTGGAAGATGACTAGATTTGAATAGGGATTGCTTAGTGATAGATGAATAGATTTTAATGTGGTCTTCATTAAAGGAATCAGAAAGAGGAGAAAAAAATAATGGAGAGGACGTTTCCCCAGAATTCGTAATTTCCTTCTAGAAATTTCTTTTTATCTTATATAAAATGTTGTATGATTAAAAATACAAAAATTCTTGAAAATCAAATAACTTTCCAACAGGACAAGATATACAAATGTGAGTCATGGTCCTCTCCATTCATCAGAGATGAATATTTTGGTCAAGTCTGAACCAATTTAACCTAGTTTTGTGCATTTATTCACATTCAAAAATATATAAAATTCCATTATTGCTTGAGGTACAAAGTACTCAAATGAACAAAATGATTGCAAATGTCAATTTATTTATGTTTTAATAGCAAGACTGTTGCAAAGTCTATATGCTTCACAGAAAAGGATAAACTTGATGAGGGCATTTTTTGTAAGAAGTACCATTAAAGTTTTAATATAAATGTTAAATTATGATTAGTAAAATAGTTTTACTTATTGTATAATACATAAGAATGAAATAAACAAAGAAAAAACATACAATCCTTATGAATTTATTTTATTATGATCATTAAAGTCAACTAACATAAGATATAAAAGATACATGCATTAAACAACAGATACCGGTATTGTGATGTAACTATATTAAGGTGTAATATTCATCTAAAAATGTAACTTGGATCTAACAGTCAAGGGAATAAATTAATAGCCACCTTATACAGGTATTTATTGAAAAGTAGTGTGTTCCAACTATGGGGGGTTGAACAGTCGCCTTGAACTGGTAGGGATTGTTTAGGCCATGGGGTTGGACAGTTTGCCTTGAACAAGTAGGGTCGGATAGTCAATGGTTTAAATACTTGCCATGATTTCAATAGGTAGAGGTCAAACAGTCAAGAGGTCAAATAGTCACATTGAACAGGTAAGGATCAAATACTCAAGGATTTGAATAAATGCATTGATAGGGGTTGAGTAGTCAAGGGTCATTTTTGTTTTGTTTTTTTGTTTTTAGAAATCCATTCGAAGTGACACAATTATGTTCATCATAGCAACGTCCAGCTATTTTGGTACAGGAACAACCCAAACAAATGTCTAGGTAGAACCACAGGTGCAGGACAGATCAGCTGGAAGACGTTCCCACATTAAGTCCTTGGCCCCAAATGGAACTAGAAACCATGCAATGGGTGGCAAACAGTCAGTGGAGTTACTAGTCCGTGACTCTACAACTACGGTACAGGCATCTAATATGTCTAGGGGTAGAATGGTCACCTTGAACGGGTAATGGTCGAATAACCAAGGAGTTAAACAGTCAGCCGGAACATGTGGAGTTTGAATAGCTGCCTTTGGTACAGTAAGAGTTGAATAGTGGATGATCGTATTGCTGCGTACCACACTTAGTAGTATCAGTATGAAAGTATTGTAAGTGATAAAACCACAACTAGAAGCTTTTTATTACATTATAAAACTTATATATGGGACAATTATGGAGCGAGTTTTATCTGGCCAAGTAGTCATGAATTTCTTATTATGGCACCATATGTCATCCAGTCTTTGGTTTGGTCTGATTTAAGTTTTTATAATGGAAATCGTCCAGTGTTCAGTTTAGTTAATTTGTACATTGACCATGAATTATATGTAAAATGATCCAGGGCTTCAATACTTAGGAATGGGCATCATAATTTATGGCATGCATGATGCACTGACCTGCAGTATGCTTTTATAATTGTAGACTATTTTAATTTCTAAATTTATATAGCAATTCTTACATAATCTCAGTGATTTAAATAAACTTACTGTCGCATGTGAAGAAGAAAACCATCGTGACTGGCAATTTATTTAACAGTTATTAGGAAATACTTATGAAATGGCGATGTTATTGTCGCGAATTAAAGTTACATTTCAAAGGCCTTATTTCTTGCTGCAATCCTCTGAGTGACTATTAGCTAACCAGAAGCCCTTTGATTATATCCCTCAACGGAGAGTTTCGGATCGCTGCGATTTGATCAACAGGTGCTCTTTATGCAAGGGTGATAACTAGCTTTCCGTGGCAACGTTTATTAACGACAAGATGGCGCAGATGAAGAGTGCAGTTGAAGATCTCAAGGATGAACGCGTTCCACAATGCTTGTATTGGAATGTGGAGCAAGTTGCAGACTGGATCGAAGAACTAGGATTTCCATACTATAGGGTTGGTATATATGTGTCTTAAGCATAACCGAATTGCATTGTAAGGCATATCAAATTGACATTACATACTTTTTCAAATCAGTTCCTTGTAGCATTTAGCACTTGAATTCAGCATACTGCTAGAGAATGATTACAACAGATAAAGTAAATGAAATGTTTACCATTAATAAGTAAGAGGGATTGGTATTTGCCAGCATTTTTGCCGATACTGTGCATCAACATTTCTATCATTGTAGCACAGGGGCACTTATGAGGTGCTCAGGGACTGAAACCGGCCAATCCATTATACTGACACAGAGGAGTCAGGCATAATGCTGTCCCCTTAGCCCCGAGTGTTAGGAGAGAAGCCACAACTACCAACTTTAAACTCCTTGGTTTGACCTGTCCAGGGTTTGAACCCGCAACCTACCGATCCACAAGCCGACGCTGTACCAACTGAGCTGTTGCGCCCGGTTTAAAATGAAAGCTTGAATAAACTGATTTTTAGAATATTCCTGCATCAAGATTGCATAAATAGCGCTTAAATTATGTACAGCTTGATAATTAACAGTATTATGCAGATCAATAAAACCATTGCAAGTTTGTGGAAAAAAAATCAATTCTTTTATTCATTGAAAATAATTGTCAAATTACTACATTGACAATGACACCTATCTTCATATCTGATAGGTTCGCATTGACTTCCTGTAGATGGATCCAAAACTACACCTGAAAAATCTCGAAGGCTGCAAGTTTTTATGAGATTTTTTCCTTTAAGTGTAGATATTTATTGTGGTGGTATGTTGCAATTTACCTTTTTCTTTTTGGGTCCCATTTGCGGTAATATGTTGCAATTTACCATTTTCCTTTTGGGTCCCATTTCTACGTGTTGCGTAACAATGTAATACAGGTTAGCGGAAAGTTCCAAAGCGATTGGAATCTTCTGGTAGTGATCAGATTTGTTTAAGCACTAAATGATGTCATCACAAGGTATTGTGTTGTTTTTTTCTTACTAATATTCCAAAAGGGGTGTTACATAAGAAACAAAACTGATCTGATCAATTATCGAACAGATTAAAGATACTTAAATAGAAAAAATCGAGGTTGGTTTGGATTGCCTTTATATTCAGATTGCCTTCACAAACTGGAGCAGAATCATGAATAACTGTTCTTGCCCATGTTAGCATATTGTACCTAGATAAGGTGTAATGTCTGGTGTTTAAGGAAGGTAAGGCAAGTGTTTATGTTATACATTAGCGACTGCAATATATGCATCAAATGGACACTCTTTGTGAATATTGTCAGTGAGATGTTTAACTACAAAACAAAAGATGCAAAAGATATTACACAAGTTCAAGTCTTTTTACATGGTGTTTGTGTCGAAAGACTCCACATAGACACATTGTGTGTGTCAAGAAGTAAATACATAGGGAGCAGTTGTTAATTATTAGAATATATGAATCAGCTATTATTCATGATGGTATTAAGAATACTACAGTTACAACACTTTACTGTATACTGACTAAATGGGTCTACCAATATATTTTTTTCTGTTGCAGGCATGCATCACAGACAACTTGATCAATGGCAGAAAGCTTATCACATTAGAAGCATCCCACCTGCCAAACATAGGCATAACTGATTTTGAACATATAAAGGTAATGTTAAAATATCCTGGTTATTTAGTATAGGAAACCTCAAAATAGGCACTTTTCAGGGCTATAACTGCAGTAAAGCAATACTAAAGTATACATTTTAATTAATTCATTTGCAGAATTGATAAAGTTTAACCATCAAAAAAGATAAAGTTTAACCATCAAAAAAGAATGTTGAAGCTTGTTGATTTTTCCTTCTCTCAAAAAGATCTATCCCTGTTAAAATAGTAGACTGGCACAATAAATGAGCTAAGGACAAAATCCCTCTTGGACAAACTCCATTCATACAGTTTAGGATTTGTAGGAAAGCACCTCACATTTATTTCAGGGCAGACACAATCTCTGCCGTAATTTGTCAAAGATAGAAGGAAAAATATCAATGGGACAGATTTTGTACAGCTATGTAAAAATAAAAAAAAAGTGATTTTGTCTCCCCTGGAAATTTTATGGGAGGGATTTTGTCCATTCCCAGCAAAATGATAGTGCTGCAAGCACTAAGGTACATTGTATTTACTGCTTTAGAAAAGTAGTCCCATATTGAGACAATAAAAAATAAAAATGGTTGAAGATAAACTGTCATACATAGTTTTCTTGTTGCCCCTACTTGAACCAAACTCCTTTTCAGTGTAATTGAAATACAATAAGCAAAACTTACGAGTTGTGGACCAAGACAGAGGGATGTGATCTCTATTGCCCTGTGCTGGTTTCATAACATGCATCCCGTTTCACAGGATGCTGTATTTCTATATGCTGTAGATAGTGGTTTATGTATAAAGTAGTTCATTTTGTGTTGCTCTTTATAGTCATATTAACAGGCTGGACATACTTTTGTGAATATTTTATAATTTTGTACTGCTACAGCATTTTAATAGTGTGAACCTTATTCATTTCACACCCCATATTAGGGACTATTTCTTGTTGAGCTATGAATAGTTGAATTCATCTACTTTTCCCTAAAAAGTAACATTGTTTTGGCCGAGTTATAAAATTAGAAATTCTGGTAAAATTACTTTTTTTGTTGAATTTTCAGTAATTTATGGATGTTAATTTAACCTATACAATAATGGTCATGAAATTAAAAAAATAATAATGTCTGCAAGTTCTACAAATAAATGGTAATTTTATAGAAAAATAATGCCAGAGAAATTGAAAATCAATACTTTTACACACAATAACTTCCAACCACACCAAACAAATGAATATTCAGACCAGTGAATATGGGAGTCAAAGTAATACAGAAACAGAAAAGACTGTTGTTGATCATTGTAAACGTAGGCAAAAGAAATTAGAGCAATTTTAGCTTTGACAAAAATCGTGCATTTTTTATGTCATGTTTCATATTCATCTTTCTTCTTTCATATTCATCTGTCTTCTCCCATTTAACATCAAACTGTTTATTTTTGATGAGGTATGTTCTTAATATACATTTATAGCAACAAAATCATATATATATATATATGTTAACATCATTAACCTTAATGCCTATAACCTCTATATGAAATAATCTCCTCTCTGGTTTCAGATTGTGGCCAAAAGTGTGCGAGACTTGTTGACTCTTGAAGAACCTCAGTGGAACAGAAGTATTTCCCTGCCTCCTAGAAGTGACCTAGGTATAGTGCTGCTGCTTCTTAATATTACTGGGGCCTTTCAAGAATTTTTTTTCAGACACACTTGGTCTAATTTTCATTTATTTAATGTCCATATTATTTATAGTACTTACCGCATTTCCAGTGTTGGTTGTAGGAACAATATTGTCAGTGTTGTTAGCTAAACTGCCGACAGTCATGATCCTGGAAATTGTTTTATCATCATCATATTCTTAATACTGAATTGTGCATTGGAAGCTTCTTGTAAATTCCATACCCAGTTGTGCACATAACATCTACAAGAGCAACCATTAAGGTCGTCATATAAAAAGGGCATATTAAGATCAATCAATATACCTAGTTACTCATGCTATATAGTATTGTCACTGCTATTTTATTTTTGCATGTATTCAAACTTCATCATTTTACTGACACACACCATTTGCAAATGCAGTCCTCAAGATCAGGGCTATATTTAGGGTCATTGAATTTTTAGAATTTCTTTTGTTACTTTTGCATATAGAAAAAGCAATAAAAAACACTCCATAACTTAACTAGTGTGTCATGTGTATTGATTTAATTAAACATGTAATTTGACCATCTGTAATGTCCCATGCGGCATTGGTGAGGCTAAAAAAGAACATTGACTAAATGCTTTTATATTGTATCTCTTTCTTTGACATGTGTGCCTGGCATTGTTATGGCACATACATTCATTTGCCAAAACATTATGCTCACATTTTATTTGGTTGCAATGTGTGTCTGGTATATAATGATCAATATCACATCCCATGGAGAGTGACAGCATGTATTGTCAACCTAAATTGGATGTGATATTTGCATAATGTCAGTCGCAAACAATACATTGATTGGCCAGATAGCAACACAATATTTGAAATCAACATAGTGCAAATCATTGTCTCTGTTGTTTTGCAACCACCAGTATATATTGTCATCAGTTTATGTGCTTCCTCTGCATTATGAGAGAAGGGCCAAGACTCAATGTCTTTGTCTCTTATGAACAGGCAGTGTTTTCTAGTGAGAATTTAACCAATATCTAGAAGTTTACTTTATAATTTTGATAAAATTATTGCACATTAAAAACAAAAAATCATTGAAAGAACATTTTTTTATTTGTTATTGACAAAAATTGGGTAATAGTCTGTACAAATTTTGCCATTATATTTTTTAGGAATGTATCTGGAAAAGAAGTTTGGGACTGGGAAAGAATTGGATGGTGTGACATTTACACAATATTTACAAAACTACAAGGACCCAAAATGGAGACCTCCCTTGGCCAACCACTGCCTTATTCTTCCATCTAGTTAACTTCACATTCATGTACTGGCCAGTGTTAACATATAGTTTTTATTACCTTTCATCACTAATCTTGCAGAAAGAGATCACACTGACTGAATTGGACAAGTGTTTGTTTATGTCACCTGTTTAACAGCTTTTATTGGGTTTAAAATCATACAAAGCAATTTCCTGTTTAACAAAATAAACAACAGCTCTGCATAGATATTTAAAATGCACACAAAAACAACACCTTGTACTAGTATGATAATTAAGTATTTTAAACACATAAGAATGTGCTATGAAATTTATAAGTACAAAGTTTTGTAATCGTTTTGGGCCATATCAACACTAAATCAGGGACATTGTTGATTTCGGTGTATGAACATATCTTATTTCACAAGTCTTCATAGACAAATATATATTCATGAGTGGCCCAATTTTCTTTTTATTTCATGCTTATTTAGGTTTCAAGCTTTATTTTAATCTCTTAATTATTACCTCCCTAGGGACAAAGAATGGAAATGATAATGCAATGAAATGATAAGGTTTTCTTTCACTGCTATTTCTCACTTTTTCACGAATCATGAAATAGAAGGATGTTCATATCACTGTGTCACATTTACTGCCTAAAACTTTGTAGCTTTCAAGTTTTAAAATGACACTCCTTTCTACATTTTTTACTCTTAGTTCACACATGAACACATGCGAGACTGATGTTTTTAATACATGAAGTGAACACATAAGAGACAAATGTTTTCAATACTTGGGGTGAACACGTGAGGTTGATGTTTTCAATATGTGAGGTGAACACATCTGAGATTGATTTTTATAATGCATGAGGTAAAACACATCCGAGATTGATTTTTATAATGCATGAGGTGAATACGCTTTAAAAGAATTGACCACTGCCTTGCAAAAGTGTATTTTTTTCATGTATTTTTTTCCTTTTGTCCAATTTATTCTTGCATTAACTTTCAATAAATAAGCCTTCAGGCTGTCCAAAATTGTAAACAGCTTATGGTTTGTTGTAAACATTCCCAGAAGTCTAAGCTTTTTCACAATGAATCCAGGTTTAAACATATGATACAACACATTTAAAACAGAACTGTTTGCTGTTACTTTATGATAATCTTTTTTTCCCCTGTAAAATCATATGTTGTTGTTTATGTCAATAGCATGATCAATTGATACAATATGCTATAAGACTGTATTCTGTGATATCTTCATCAGTTATTAAAATGCCTATTTAATTTGTTTTGTTGTTCTTTTTTATGCATTTTGATGGTGTTAAGTAACTTGTGGACATGAATGGGTTTTTTATAAGGGATGATATGGAGTTATTTAGATATTCCTCTAATTGTTCTGCACTTCCAAGACAAAAACATACCATGCATATCATACATCATCACTGTAATTTATATTTCTAATCAGTTGTTATTAGATAACTGTTTATTTAACAGATATTGTCCTATGTATTACAATGTAGTTTTTGAGTAATTGTACATTTTTTCTTTATTATTCAATATTGTTTTAGGACACATTAGGATAGTATTCTAATTTTAAATCTATTGCTGTTTCTTTATTACATGTTTGATGAATATTACAACAGTGATGTTTTTTAATGTAATACATTGATGTACAGATTAAAAATAGAAATCTTTTTTTCAGAAATCTTTTTTCATCTTTATTGTTTCTGATCTTCTAGCATAGAAAAATGTTCTCATTTAACTACTTCACATATTAAACAGCACAATCATAAGGACTTGCTGAATTTTATTATAAGAACAAAAGACATTTAATTGGAGGTAAAAGGCAAAAATTGATGTACAGCAAGGAAGTTGCTTAATTCAAGTAAAAGAGTAGAATATGACAAATATTAGGTGTTTCACTGTCATTCTTTTAATTTGCATACACGTTCTGTCAACTACTATCAGTTTTAAACATATGATGTAATGCTCTTATTATGAATAGTTATAAATTCATCTTCATTTAAAATGGAACCATCCACAAGTCTCAAGGGACCTGTAACTCCAACTTTAAAGAATGGTGCAATACAAAACTACACACAGAGTATACTTTATTCTAGTTAAAATACAATGATGATCATTAACATTCCTACCATTGGACACAACAGATATTACCATCACCATAAATAAACATAAAAGAATGCAATTGAAGCGTCGACATCACCAGCCATTTTGCTATTGTTTCCATGTTTCTGGGTTGCACATTGACTTATAGCAGCCCTCCATTTGTCTCTGTCCACAGCAAAAGTTTGTTGTCTGTGTTTTCTGAGCATCATTCTTGTTAAAAATTTCTTTCTGACCTTTTTTTTTTTTTAAGTAAAATACTACACATATTTTGAATACTAAATGACAAAAGAGCCAAGATAAAACAAGCATACATAAAGGTGATTGTTCTGACGGTCGTTTTGGAAAACAAATGGATCTTAATAAAATATATATGATCCAGGTACTTCTGATCCACCTGCTACGCATCATCTTGACAGGGAATACTGAAGAGGTAAGTATACAGCACATCAGAGGTGGGGCTCTCGTTCGAAAACGCCCTCAGCAAACAGCTTCTGCCAGACCCGACCCTTGGGATACTCGTGGTCAGCCAGTGACTCTGGCTTGATACCGACCAGGAACCCTGGCACCTGGACAAATTAATAATTGAGTTGTTGGTAGTATAATAAGGTTCAGCATATACATCTATACATGTAGATATTTAAGAAAGGTAGCTTTTCGAGTTATATAAGTATTGGGATTTTAATAATGTTTCAGACCTACGACTTTCTATATAATGGCTATTACACAACTATCATTCATTAAATGTATTAAATCTTTTAACACTGCCCAGTCATTAAAGAAGTTAAATGGTTTTGGCCCAATCCCAAAATGTTCAAGTCAATAATGAAAGTGTCGATATTAACACTGGCCTGCATATACATTGCAGCCCAGGTTTATCATCACTTGCATTAAATATTTAATTCCCGAATAAATCTTCATATAAGATCGACGTTATTTTTATCTCACTGAATTTCCGCTAATGTCGAAGAATGATGGTTATATGGGATCTGTATTGGCCATTTAAAAATTGCGCTAAAATATTCTCTAGTTTAATAAGCAACAAAGAACTATTGAGGGTGATTGAATTCCTACGCACAATTATGGCTTTAACAAATGTTCAGTGCATTCTCTGATATTTAGCCAGGTTTGCGCATAGAAATTGTTAACTATGCAAAGCTATATAATATGTATAACCCCCATGGGCCCAAGAAGAGGATCCATGAATTCGCACAATAGATTTTACAATAAATGTAGAATATCAAATACACTGCTTTATTTTAAAATAGAGCTGAATTTGTCTATCACGATTTAGTGAATGCAACACCTAATGAGTCACACAAAGAAGACGCATTTAATAAAAAAGTCTCCAGGATGTGTAAGGACAGATAATTAGGTTATAACGCTTACAAATCAAAGCAACAACCACTGGAGATACCTGTGTATTTTGTCTATATCTCCCTTGCCACATACCTGTGGAGGCACAAACGCTCCATTCTTGACAATTATTGGGTCTACCATATGTTCATGCAGATGATCCGCGAATTCACACATCCTGGTAAAAGAAAACAAAACAATTTGCACATCCTTTTAAAATAAACAAAACATTTTACAATAATTGGTTCAGATTGCCATTGAAACTGTTACAGTAGCCCCAGATCAAGGATTCCTCTTTTTAAATGTTAGAAATCAGCTAGTTTAGATATGCAGCAGTAGTGAAACTGTTACAAAATTTATTGATCATTTGTATGTAGAAAAAAGCTTTAAGAACTACGGCACCTAACAATAAAATATTTTCTTACAAGTCTGCAGTTATATTTGACTCCACTTGAATACCATTCCAATCTTTAACTTTGGTAACCAATGCTTCTGAGATGACTTTTCTGGCTGCCGGATAATGTTAGATATTCCTAACCAAACACTGTTAGAAAACAACTCCTAAGCATAAATAACTAAGATCATAATGATTGATCAAAAGACATTTTTATAATTTCAACAGTTGCCAGTGGTGCCATATTACAATTAATCTCGTTTTGTGATTGGTCGTATCCTGGCAAATACTGTTTTTTCGACAGTCGATTGGTCATCTGTACTATCCAATGACTTAACCCCTAATAAGCAGGCCTTTGCTTACATTGTTTTTGTTTCGAGCGTATACGATGATAGTGGGATTTTTCTACCAATGCGAGTAGCTTTGACATTAATCCTGTCTAAAAGCATTGATAAATAAGTCAAGAGTGAGAAAAAAGAAAAAAAAGAAATTTTGGAAATCAAACCTTTCTAAAAGAGCAGACAAGTAAAATATTGCAATCAGAGACAACATCTATTTACCTATTTTGTAGAGAGCCTGAGCAGCGGATGTAGTCAAACAGGGAGTAATGTTGGACAAGTTCGCACAGAGCAACGCCACCAGCATGGGGACACACTGGCACTGAAACAGTTATTTATAACAAGCAGATGTTAAGACAATTTGAATAATATAAAATTAAAGGCCAGATCTGGTCATTCCAATTAACTGATACATATATACAAGTATGTTGTTGACATTCTGTTATGAAATGCAGGCGCAAGAAGATAAGTTGCTTCAGAATTGGCAATAGAATTAAGTAAACCTGGCAAAACCTTACAATGTTGCAAAGTAAAGAGGTTTATATTAAAATGAAACAAAAAGAGGTTTCTCAAAATATTAAGTTTCCTTTAGGAATAAATGGTCTTGGTCTCAATAATTAAATGTGCAAGCTGATCAACTAGACCAAAGGTTATGTTTTAAAACAAAAAATACACTAACAAATGCAGTACCATCAAACTTTGCTGCCATGAGGAATAACCGCGAGCACCTCATTTGGACCCCCGAGACGACATGAGTCGATCTGACAGAACTGGAGCGCGTTGGCCTGCAGAAACTGCTTGAACATGACCCTGTTCTGACACATCTCACCTGTAGCTACGCCCACACCCAGCGGGTTCAATGCCTTTAGGTCAATAGGTCGCAATTGAAGCACAAAGCACATAAGAAAATAAGTTTAATTTAAAATTTGCACCTGCATACGTCAATAATATCTTGTTTGGTGCTCTATAAATTAAATTCTGT
This sequence comes from Sinonovacula constricta, assembly GCA_007844125.1. Lineage (NCBI taxonomy): Eukaryota > Metazoa > Mollusca > Bivalvia > Cardiida > Solecurtidae > Sinonovacula > Sinonovacula constricta. The sequence goes on from CM017562.1 coordinate 46,283,292, forward strand.
TTAATACAATAACACAAATTTTAAATTTAAATAGTATATGTTAATATTAATCATGTTATGCATTGTTCTTTGATATTATGCACTTGTAAACATAGACTTAATGTCTTAAAATATTTTTGCTTACTTTTTTAACATTCATTTGAATCGGCTTGTTATGAATCCACATGTTACAATTTAATGACCATATCTCGTTAACGTGAATCATTTAATAAATGTTTAGACCTTTGCGATGGTCGCATGTCCAATGACATCATCAGGGCTGGTAGGTTCCTCGATCCAGAGCGGCTTGTAGGGAGCCAGCTGTTTCATCCAGTCGATGGATTCTTGTACATCCCACTTCTGGTTTGCATCCACACACTGCATGATAAATAAAAGTTACACAACATAAAATGAATAAATGAAAAAGATAAGCATTGTTTTTTAGATCTTTAACATGCCACCAGAAATGTAACAAATAACCCAGTGATATGTAGAAAACAGTGTTTACACAAAAATTCCAAAAGCACAAAAAATTTACCCATTTACTGTGATCGTGGCTTTGTAAACAGAACCATTATTATTGTTTTTCAAAGTATTCTGTGTTTCTTATGAAGGTAATGACACTTTTCATAAAAATGGGGAGGGGACTATTTTTAATTGTTGAGAAAATACAAAGGCAGCATGTATTCATGGAGACTCAAAGCAGGAATACTATTTTCAAATAATTTACAAAATATCGAAAGAACATCACAAAGCCTCTCTGTAAAACATGGGATATTTAAAGCTTCGTGTAACTTCTCCGTCTACACATCTTTTGTTGTTGCTGTCAATATGGTCAACAATGCAGTATACTTTAGGCAGTGAAACCACTAGAGTGATGGCATGCAAAAGGAAACTACGCACCCAGACTTTGTCGTAGCCAATCACATTCCTGAACTGCCTTGGCTCTCCGAATATCATCGCTGATATCCTTTCCCACCTTCATCTTGAATCTGTTGAAGATGCTTAATTTTGTACATGTATGGCACTTTCGTTTCAAATATATTGTAAGAACAGAAGTATGGTCACTATAGCTGTACGGGAGTTCTACAATTAAAAGGTGAGTGCAGCAGATGCATTTTCAAATTTACAGGCTATTATTTTAATATATTACCTTGCCACTTCTCACCTTGCATATTTAGATATAAACAGATAGAAATCAAAAGCTTCACATCCAACAATTATCTATAAATTTAGGACAATTGGCTTGGGTAGAACTATCGACAAATTGCAGGTCAGCATGAAGACCACCGCACATGATGTGTTCATATTGACCGTGATTTGCACTCTCAGAACTAAACGTATTATCAATGTAGTTCAGGATGACAACAGTTGACTTATTTTGTAAAGTACTCACTGTTTATGGTATTTGCTGTCGCAAAAAACTGTTTGAAACTATGAAGCCTTCATCATTAATGGCTGTCTTGGAAGACAGAGTAAACCGTAGTTTTAACATTCGTAAATAATTCCAAAAACTAAATATGCTTAGGTTACTTACCTATATAGTCAAATGATCAGAAGCCAAATTTTACATATTTAAAATGTTAAACATAATGTTTTAATAAACAAGCACTCGTCTCATGTCAAAAAGGAAACAAAATAATGAATTTGTTTAGAAGCATTTAAACAGTTACTTTTCTTCTGGTTCGTTTAGAAATGTAGTAATTTAGCTTACCGTGTGAATCCCTGTGACATGGCTTCAGTTGCAAGCTGGAAAAAAATGAACAAATAATCATGCAAATAAAATGGGAGTATATCTTCACTGGCTTACCACTTTGATCTCTTTGGGCAATTACATGTACATAATGATTTGGCAATTATCTGAGGCGTTCTTGATGTTTCATTTATGTCAAAATCAAATGACGTTTTATTTGTCTATTGTATCCCATGTAACTGGGGTCTTTTGCAAGAAAAATTCCTTCAAGACACCCACACTCGGGTCAACTGTGTATGTATCATTTTGTTTTGTTTCCCGTTCTTTTCAACAGCAAACCGAAGGAGTAAATCAACTTGTCTATAATTCTGAACACAGAACATCCTCCTATTAGAATTATGAAAAAAACAAGAAAGATTTCAAAAACAGGAATGACCTTACATGTCCATTAAGGGCCATTTTATGAAGCATATTTTATGTCATCTAAATGTTTTGGTTTTCCACAATACTAATACAGTTATCAATGCATTGTGAGGACTAGTTCTATATTAAATGTTACTGAAATAACATCATAAATCACAATGATAGTCAACCATTTTGTTTTGATACTTCCATTATTATGTTATTCAGCTGTGAGCAAAAAAAAATTAAATAAAACCAACCTTTGTAATCTTCTCATCGCTATATCCGAGCCAGCCACATGATGTTATATATACCGGGTAGCCATTCTCCAGCATCTCACGTTCTGCACACATGCAAAATATTTGAAATAATCAAAGCGAGTTTAATGGGTATATAAAACAATTATCTGAATTTTAAATCTTATTAAATATTTCTATATCAACATGAAAAGAAAAGGTTTCTTAATTTAAATATAAGCACTGGTTACACATTAAGCACTAAGTATGCATCAAGTTTTGTTTGTTGTTTTGTTAGATTGGTGAGAATATTGTGTACATTAAAATGTGATATCCCATGCTTAAGGCTGCTTTTGTCATAGATTTCCATGCAGGCTGTTATGTATAAAAACACATGATAAACAAGGGGTGATTCTATACTTGTATAGACATCTTTGTAAACTATTTAAGAACCAGACACCATATTTGTGACAATTTACACACATGTATAAACTTACAGTATTACCTGGGTAGTTCTACCAGTAAACTGTGTTGTATTGTTATAATTGGACAAATCTTTCTAAATACAAGTACGACTGTACCTTTTGCCAGTAATCATTTCAACATACCAACAAACAATTGCTGCTATAGTTACATGTATTTGCTATAATTGTTTGATATCACTTTTATGTAAGTATCACCATTTACTGCCAGTTCCGCATAATATCTGAGGCATAGTCGTAAGTGAAGAAAAACAATTACCGTACATGCAACAAGGTTAAGAAAATCTGCCATAATCATGAGACAGACAATGTACGGGGTACACAACTACAGAGTAAACGACTCTCTAGAAATAGCAACCAGACAACCTTACATGTACACACAAACTATAAATAGCTTCATTATGTGATATTTTTTTTGTTGAGTGCTAGGCAAAATCAGTACTTGAAGGATGGTGTTTTTAAAAATCTTATAAGATCTTAAGATTGACTTATTAATGGTATGACTCTGTTTAAAGACAGTAAAAAGACACTTACCACGCTCTGCTTTAGTTGCATCATTCTTCTTCAGAATGGCTGCAATGCAAACCATTGAACAAATAGGGTTGTTGTTTTATATGGTTATGCACATAAAATGTATGCCTACAAATAATGTCAAGGGTGTCATTTCTTCAACAGTTCTGCTAGTTTTTGAGGTCCACATTCCAAAGACTACCATTATCATAAAGGTATTAAATTCTTCATACATGAATGAGTGTCCAATTTCTTCAAAATGACAGGCCTAAACTAATGACCCATTGACTTTTGGTGCAGTGTGATTGTAGATACCATGTGGCTGCAATGCCTGGTTAAAAACAAATAGTATAAAACCAAATGATAACATGCGCAACAATACTATATGTACATTAACTACACAAAAGTGAGTGATATCTATAAATGTATCCTTCAATTTTGAAACCGCCATCACGAACATTTTTTTTTTGATCTTCCAGCTATAAAAGGACCATATTGGAAATGTTAACTTACCTATGGCCTCTTCTTTTGTGAGAGCGTCAGTTCTGAAATAGAAAGACAGGTGTTGAATAGCAAGGCATGTCAGTTCATATTTTCTATCAATCAGAATGATATCTTTAATGAAGTTGATGTATTCATAGAACAAAATGCATGGAGATACTTAACGTCTATATCTCTAAACTTAAAATTAAATAGGAATAATACATTCATTTAAGTCTACTTTCAAAACTGCACATTTGTTAATGATGCCGGCTAGTGCGGTTATTTAGTTATGGCTAAGTGTTCAACAGAACTACAGTATACATCATGTATTTTGAACTTAGACAACGAGTTTGAATGTTAACCTAAAGGACTAAAAATAACATAAATAGTATGTTACACACTAACAGGTAGCGGAAGTCAATGGTGTTCACAAGCTGCTCAGCATCCTGGAAGAGTAAGCCAGTGTCCATGCAGAGAACAATGGAAAGAAAAGTATTGCAGTATTAATAAGTTAATGACAGGGTGTAGCTTCACAATATACAACTGACAACAAATTTTAAGATACACGTACGAACTTGAAATATATAAGTGTATGTAAGGGTTTGTGATAATATGGACTGCACATATTATAATAGTTTTTTACTCTTTTAAAATTATTATACCTTCTAAAGTTTCTTGGAAAGGGTTGTATTTTAACTGACAAAAACATAAAACTGTAATTAAAAAACAAACCCCTTTATACATTTAAACTATCTTACCATGTCAACAAGCAGCTTCCAAAGAGGCTGGAAAGAAAAGCATATGATAGTACTGAGAAATCAAAAAGATAATTTACTGTCAAAACGTATTTGAGTACTATGCATTTATATAAACACAGGTTTGCACATTTTTGTATTTGTTGATTTTTCATTTTTTTGTACTTTTTTTTAATGTGTAGGTTGTGAGTGCAGCATTTCCCATCAAAAGCCATAGTCCCAGATCTTGGTAGGAAGACAAACATTTTAATTAATTAAAATGAACTGCGAATATGTCAAGTAAAACCACAGGATACATTCATTTTCCTTTTACTTTATAATATAAGTAGGTATCATTAATAATAGGAAGACATTATGTGATGTTTCATTCCGATGTAGATACATTTATCATCGAGAAAAAAAACTCTTGATAGTAATTAATTGCAAAATGTTAAACTGCCATATTTCTTACAAAATCCATCATAGATTAAATCAACCTTAATTATGCGTAAGGTAGGAAGACGCATGTAGTTCCATTCAATTCTATGCTCTTGTTAGTAAAATATAAGCTTAAGAGTACTTGCACGAAAGCCTAGGCTGCATTTTCTTAGTCAAACCACAATATCTAACCAAAAATGATCCAAATTGATGGTATCAGTAGGTATGCTCACTGGGAAAGAATATTTGGAGTTTCATTTCTAAGCACTGGTTGTTTAGAAATAAGCTTGTCAGAACATGCAAGCACAACCTAACCTGCAAACTCCGGTGCTCAGTGGACTCCTATAGCTGTCCTTATTCACAGAACATGCCAGCTAAAATGAACACTCTTTTTTTTAAAGTTTCATTTCAAGTGAAATGTATGAAGATAGACATTGCTTTGACAATATATCGATCACTGATCACACTGTTAGGATGGTTTGATGTTTAAATGCTGGCGTACCTTGCCCTCCATCTTGGCCCAGAGATCCCAGAGAGCGTTTACAATTGCGGCGGTGGCCAGATGCTGAACTCCTTTCTCTGGACCAATCTGAAACACATCATAGGCATCCCCACTGTGTCAAGGAAAATATTACCAAGGTCCTTAGTGATAGATAGCTTTAACAGAATAGTAGTGTAAGACAGGGCATCATTACTGAGACACGGAATATGTTACCAATGTCCTTGATGATAAAAAACTTTGCGAGAATCATATTATCAGAAGAGGCATCATCAAGTGACAATGATGTCACACTGGTTAGGGAAGAAACTGTTATGGTATTGCGACACTATTTAAAAGAGATGCGAAAAAGTATATCAAGTGTTGCTTGGGTTTGATATTTTCTTGAACACAGTTACTTAACTGTCCTGTGTCCAATTGTAAAGTAAATTGGTGTAGTAGTTATAAGTTTCTAGATGGATCAATGGAGATTTTATCAAGTATTGCAAATAACATTCTTTTAAGAGGTATGATCAATACAGGTCATTAACAATAATAAATAATAATCAAGAACGCAAAGAATAAGTACCCATCGAGTCTGATCATCACTCGTCAATTCTCTCCAATACAAGCCAAAGTTGTTGAAGATGTCAGCAAGCTTCCTCCCAACCAGGAAGTTTCTCATCGTCTTGATCGCATAGCACACTGATAAAAACAATGGAGACATGCACTAGGTACTCATTTAGATGGCACTTATCATAAAGTGCATTGTAGATAGAATGCAAGAGACTTACCATTTTTTTATTAAAAAGAAACGAAAAAGCAGCTGCTTTGTTACTTGATAGAGGGTCTGCCCTTGCCCATGTCAGGATAATGTAAATGAATGTTTTATCATGTTCCCAAGCAACATGATATTACAATGAGGGCAGCACCATTTCAACTTTAAGGGGGCATCATCTTATGATAATAAAAAGAGTTGTTTGAGTGCTTCAGTCAAAGAAAAGGTTGAGTCTGCTTCTTGAAGGAATTCAAGTATAGCGCGCAGGACTGATTATATATCTTCAGGCCAAAATAAATAATTGCAAACAGTTTTTTAAAAGTTGTATTTCTTATGTCTTATATGAAGTAGATCTAGTTTCCATTTATACTTTGTTTGTTTTTTGTTGTTGTTGCTTAAATGGCTCTCAAAAGACCACTAAATATAGTAAGATGGAATAACTTTCTGTTGATAAAAGGGCAAATTAAGGAAACAAGAGGGCCATGATGGCCCTTAATCGCTCACCCATTGACACAGACTTTTAGTAGGCTCATATCTGGCGTCAAGTACTTAAGAGTTATTTACTTTATAAATCTTTGGTGAAGATTGGACCATAAGTGTGGCCACTGGGCTGATAACCTTTTCCAGAATTTTACCTAGTAACCTACTGAATCCCCATGACCCACTTCAAAACATATGTAAGATTTCAAACTGGCAAACATTCTGGCAAAGTTTGGTGAAGATTGGGCCATTTATGTGGTCTCTAGTGTGTTCACAAGCTTTTTGAACGATTTGACCTAGTGACCTATTTTTTAACCCCACGTGACCCAGTTAAGAACTTATACAAGATTTCATGCAGACAAACATTCTGACCAAGTTTAGTGAAGATTGTGCAATAAATGTGGTCTCTAGTGTGTTCACAAATTTTTCTTAAAATGTGACCTAGTGACCTACTTTTTAACCCCAGGTGACCCAAAAATGAATTCATCCAAGATTTCATGCAAACATTAGATCAAGTTTGATGAAGATTGGATAAAACTGTGGCCTCTAGCGTGTTCACAAGCTAAACTGTTGACGACGGACGACTGACTACTGACGACGGAAGAAGCGGGATTAGAAAAGCTCACCTTGAGCACGCTGTGCTCAGGTGAACTAAAATGTGTGGCGTTTGCATATTATATTGCTGTGTTGTTTACCAAACTTATTCCATAAAATAAATGTATACATAATCGACGTATTTGGATTTCGAATATAAGGTAGGTCTATGTTAAGCTAAATGTAATACAACCTCAATTGATAATGTCCAAGACCAGATATAAACTAGGTATGTACCTATATCGGTTCCTCTGCCACAAGTGAAGGTAAGTCCATGACCTTTGATGTCTCCGTCAGTGGACAATATGACATACGCACACGAGTAGTCCGGGGCATCGTGCTGTCCGCAAGGTACAGATATCACTTAACATCCAGCTTGTTAAGGTACTGTCCGCAACATTGGGTAATGGAGCAAGGCCGCTTAACTTACTAGATATAATTTGGTCCGCAATGGAGAGGGATCGATTAGCTTACTAGGTACAATCGCATTGGGAAAAGTTCGCTTTAGAAGCCACATGTACAGTCCGCAATGGCAAAAGGTGGCTTAACTTACTATCTTTATGTACTGTCTGCAATGCGGAGAGGTCATATATCTCAATAGCACACTAGCTACATGTATTGCCAGCAAGAGAGAGGTCGATTAACTAAGTAGCTGAAGTTCTGCCCGCAATTGCGAAGTTTTGCTTAAATAACTAGCTACATGTACTTCCGCAAAGGGGAGAGGTCGTATAACTTGCAACATGTGTTGGCCATAAAGGAGAGCGGTCGCCTAACAAGCTAGCTATAATTGTGTCCGCAATGAAGAAACAACGTTTAACTAACTATACATATATTGTCAACAATGAGTAGACGTCGCTTAACTAGCTACATGCACTGCCCTTAATGGAGAGGGGTCGCCTACTAGCTAGCTACAGGTATTTTCGCAATAGAGAAAGGAGGCTCATCGAACTAGCTTCATGTATTGCCCTCATTTGGGAGAGATCGTACAGAAGAACAGTCTGCTAAGGGGAGGTGTCGCTTAACTAACTATAAACAGGTTTCTCTTGAATCGGGAGAGGTCGAATACATTTGCAACAATAACGTTACAGATATCGTCCAAAACGGGCAGTGTTAATAAAACATATATAGCGACCCAAACGCCAAATGAAAGGCCGTATGATTCAGAGCAAATATGAACAGATATCTGAAGACTGATATACATGTACGAAGCCATGCAAAACGTTGAAATGACGGAATCACATTAAATGAACACAATTTAATATTAAAATTACTGTTCGTTGACTGGTTTAGAACAAATTGTGTTTTTCATAGAAATTCTCTATAAACGAGTCATACCAACTTCAATAATGAGGCTATAACATTCTCATCTGTCTTATTCAGTGAGAAAAAAAACACTTCAAGGTTTTAGTGACAAAGGTTGACATGGGGCACTTACAGTATACAGTAACAACTGTGAGAGATTCTCTAAAACCCTTCATGTTTTCATGGAACAAATTGCTTCATAACATTTATACACATACACATAGTGACAAATTCAAGGTCAGTTGCCTTACCTGCAATATGACCGTTTCTGTCGTTTCTGAAGCGATTCTTTCCTTGCTACTGAGAGACTATTGAGCGTGTCAATTAGAAATTAGTAATTACTTACCACTGTTTCTCTATGACAGTATTTCAGTAGAGATCAACGATTAACTTTTATGTCTTGCAATTCAAAACGTCTCAAATAATAAAGCTAAGCAATTCGATATTTGCTGACACTGCTAACAAGTCGTTATTAGATCTGGTCTTCATGGCTGCAGGTAATGCCATTTTTAAAAGCGACCTTGACATGATTTTCACAGAACGACAAATTTATAATTAAGAGGTAATAAATGTTTTACATTTGTTGTTTTTTCCTTGTTATTAACCATGCTGAAATTACACGTTTGTATTGTTACTCTGCTACATACTGACCTAGATCTGAACCTTTTCCCAGGGTAAAGGTCATTCCGTGACCTTGTAGGTCAGAGTCAGTGTGGAGGACAACATAGGGGCAGGAATAATCGGGGGCCGAATGCTGGCGAGATACACACTTTACTGATAAATGCACGTTGATGCAATAAACACACAATAAAATACATAAAAAGATATAACTAGCAATAAATATACATGTTACAAATGTACATATCTATATTCATGTACTTTTCTCATGATATGTGCATGTTTTCATTGGCTTTTAAAGCAAAGAAATGCGAGCCTGTTGCGTCACAATGACCAAAGGCATCTGCACCAAGCTGTAACACTTTTATGAATAAGGAATTTAAATCAGTTAAAAAAAAGGGCGGTTGTTGTATTTGGAAGTTGTACTATTACGTCGCACCATGTATATACTGTACCTATTGGGAAAATTGACACCACGTAGGTTAAGTCTGTGTTATTGTTAGCAAACCTGTACGAGTGGTTTGAAATTAGGGTTTTCTGTTCCTTGGCGCGTCTGACAATTTAATTACATATTGATTTAAAATATTTATTATAAACATCATTTGCATTTGTGCTTTTCTTGCGTATTGACACAAATTAAAATGAATCAATAAGGGTCTTATCTTGTCTAGGCAAAGAACAACATCTCTATAGCCTAGAACTATGAAGAGTATATGAATATGAAAAATCACAAAAACAAAATGATTCGAAGCACTGAAGGTCGCCATCAAATCATATGTCTATGTACATAAGACCCGTTAGGGTATAGGTCAACAAACATCTGTCAGACCTGGGAATGAAGTGTATGGTGCAAAACTTTGTCCCATAAAATCCACCAGTGTGCAATCTATATTTCATTGAAATATTGAAGTGAACCAAAGTTTGTTAAACTTTATGAATAAGATGCATATCTTGGTATTTGCGTTGTAGGGAATCTTAGCCAGGCAAATTTGTTTCACATCACATAACCATGTCTCTGACTCATAGTCTGAGGCATACTACACAAAGATAGCCTCATTGTATAATTTAGAGAACAGAAACATAAATAGCGAGTGAAGACTGTGTGTACACATTTCTGTCGATAAAGGACGAAGGGCCAAAAATGAGAGAAAGTCGTATTTAGTTGAAATATAATACAATACTTGAATGTATACCGGGTCAATGGAGGCAGAGATAAGAGCGTATTCCCTACCGCAGTCATTATAAAGTCTATTTGAAGTACTGTATACACACATTGTCCGTGTACTGGAATAATGTACTAGCTTATAATGCATACAATATGCATATTGAATAAACAAAACAAAATAGAGAGTTATTTTTATTTAATTGGCTGTTTCACTATATTGGGATACATTTTGTTGGCGGTATAATAAATGTTAGTGGTAATTTACATCAACTGGGTGTCTATCGCTGTCATCACATAAACCACGCGATAGGGTGCGTGCTCGCAAGATTCGATGCATTGCATAGCACGACAGACTAGCTTTCTGAACTTTATCTCAAACATATAATCAAAAAGCTCAGAAGCGCTGTTTGGGCGGTGTCCGCTTGATCTGTACATAATTACAGCTGTGCAAACAATGGTCCCAATTATTCCGTACGGTGCATTTGAAATTAGAAAGCAGGCAAGTATCAAGCTGCAAATGAAAACATCTTCTAAAATGTAGATTATATATTGGGACAAAAGCTACATCAGCTCGAGTAACTAACATCCGATAATAGAAACCATTTTATTAAACATTCAGAACTTTCAGTCTGATTAACTGCTTCCTCTTTTCACACGTATTCTGAATCTAAAAGTCCCGAGTGCCAATTTCTCTCCGAACGCGTGCGGTAGATTTAGATTTAGAGGCTAATTTCGACCCTTTTTTCTAGTCAATGAGTGATATTCCCACGCGTAATTCATTTAAAAATCTGCATTTCATGTATATCTGAATTACAAAATGTAATGAACTTCCAGATTAAACACACAACCCTATTAATGTTATAATTTGAAGCATGCCTGGACACAATTGTCTAGTCTGCTTAGACATAGCCTACATATTTGTTCTGTACACGCACTACTTTTCCCCATATGCATGATAAACTGACCGCGAGTAGTCAAGGTCATGCAGAGTTAATCCTGTATGCATCTGAAATCCAGCTTTCTCATCACTCCAGCAAGCAACACCGCTCAAAACTTGCTGCCTTCTTACAGTGAACATTTTTAGAGTATTTTTTATCTTAAAAGTATAAGAATATCTTGAAATGCGAGGAGAACAAATCAAACTTTATGAACTTTATGGAAGTAGTGTCACGAGGCAATGAATCAGAATCTAAATGCTAATAAACATGTTAGTTACCATGGCATCTGAGCCGTCCTTCTCCAGAGATGTGGGGTACCGGATGTCCTTCACCTCTAGTGACGTAATCAACGTAGGTATCATGGTTGTGACGTCTACGGAAGACTGGTATATGCGATATATCAAAAATACTGAACGATGCGTTTTGTATGCATTTCAGATGGATCAATAAACATGCATCCATACTGGTACGAACGTAAAACAGCTATATATATATATATATATATATATATATATATATATATATATATATATATATATATATATATATATATATATATATATATATATATACAGCAGTGTATTATAACTGTAACAGCCAATCTACAGACTTTGAAAAATAACAACTAATTTGTTGTATGACTTAAAGGACACGTAAATGAAAATTTCACCAGTTGGTTTAGTTTTTATGGATGTTATTTGATTGGTTTTACTTAAACTATCCTAAAATAGGTGTGGTGATTGTTTATGTACCCAACACATTTAAAACATCGACTTTTACATTTTTCACTTCAGCGATTTGATTAGATAGCCAACTTTTTATTTCAAACTTTCAAAAATGTTCTAGATCTATATGGAATTTTGATTGATCCTAACAATTTTATGAGGTTATTTATCGCAGAATATTTCAGAATTTTATTTAAAAAAGACAACCCCCCCCCCCCACACACACACACACGTTTTGTGAAGGCGTTTGAACCAATTCAATTTCTTACCCTCATTTAAGACAGGTCGCTAACACTATTCATAGTCTCAAATTGTGTAGAGCAAGACTTAGTGTTGTTGGTACGCGTTTTATGAATAGATTAATTATTGCGGCCTTGACCTTATCAATGTAACTTAGATACGCAAAATGAATTTGTGTGGTCTTTTTTATGATGCATATTGTGTAAATATTACTTACTTGTATTAGTCGATAGAGTCGTCGCAAAGAGCCAACCTCCGACCGCACTGACAGAACAATGGCTTTGTATTATCTTTACTCGGGACTAGTCGTACTGCCTCTTATCTACATGAGTATGGGCGTAATCTGTGTCAACTTTCCATTACATCGACAATAAATTATATCGGCAAAACACGTTTTGCATTATGTTTCTAGTTGGTGTAGCCTTTGTGGTGGTTTGCAACTTTTGATGCACAAATTCCGACTACTGGCAGCGTTTTGTGGATAACAAACTTACATAATTCACAGTTTACATGTAGAAGAATTTAAATCATATACAATCAAAGCACTGAGGGCACTGTAGTATTCAGTGCATGCAGTTCGTAAATATAAATTAAATGACATAATCAGTCAAAATATAGAGGGAAGGCTGAAGGCAGTTAAAAGGAGGTATCCAGCAGTTTGCCTACATCTAATACATGTAATAATATCTTACCCGTGACCTGGGGCATTGTGCTGCATAAACTTATATTTTGGTTTAAGGTAAAGCCAGTGTAATAGAAATATATATAGAATTTGAAAATTAACACAACGGCTAATTTAATGTAAATGTGTAAGCCAAATTTTAAATAAATTCTCCATCCAGTTTTGAATTTATGGATATAATTGTTTTCTAAAATTGGTATTAATTGTTACGTGTCTCCTTTTTAGAAATTGTTAATGTTATATCCTCTTAAGGAGAATGTGTTTTGCTATTGAGCATCATTTGGAAACAAAATAATCTATAAGACAAAACAACCAAATGTGTTACTTGATTGGTTTGACTCAAGCTTTCCCCAAATATGTAATTATTGTTTACAAACCCACCTCGTTAAAGACTGATTGTCCCTTTTTTCTGCTAATTGCACTTTATTGCAAAAATCACTGAGCTCTTGATAGCAACACAATTTATTTCAGAGTTGCCCAAAATGTTCTATAAAGTATTTTGGTTGATACTGCAAAATGAAAAAAATAATTTCATAACATGGTTTGATTGTTTAGACTTTAAACATACCAGGTAACTATTTTGTAATCAAATTTAGCACAAATCATACAATTAAAATTCATTCACAAAAATACAATTAAAAATTATACATGTTCCCTTCTTAATCTGGTAGAGTGATGCAGAAATTATTGTAAAAGTGAAAAAGTAGAAAGTAAAAATGTTGACCATTTGTGCCCATACTGGGATTCAAACCCTCAAACCCCAGTTTTGAAGAATTTTAACCTTAATTTTGATACTCTTGCTCTACCTTAAGTAATAGTGTTTACAACATTACCTCAGTAGTTAGACTATACAAATTGTGAAATATATTGCATTAAATGTCAACTACTTCATATGTAGCAATAGGCATGATGGGAATTTCGGTTTATATTAGACATCAGCATCAGAGCTGATTACCCAAATGATCATGTAACATGATCTCAAAAGGGGTAACATGTTTTGTCTTGGTTTAAAAATAGGTAACTGTGCAGTCTGGCTCGGATAGGAAACACATTTTTGTAATTCCAAGTGTGGTATAATGCTTTACTTTCCACAGTGATGTAGGGCACCAATACACAGCATTTCATGAGACCTTTTCAGGTAACAATAATTTATTTGGCTGCATGAGTGACAAAAATGTCCAAACTTTAGGATACCACCTAAAATGTTTGTCGTTGAGAAATAAGGCAGCAGAATTATAGCTACCACATTAAGTACAATATTAAAAAACTGATTCAATTGTTTTTCAATGGGAGTACTTTTGCAAATCAGTTCAAAGACAAAATGTGGTCATAATTTGCTTAACCAAGTTGCAAAGACATGTTGATAAAAAATATTTACATAACTGCAGCATTTGTATGGTGTCATTTTAAAGTTTTAATAACACTCTGTTCGACTGCAGTTTCGTCATTCAGAAAACATACAATGTGGTGTGATAACCTTTGCTACTTGAGAAGAGTCACACTGTAGTTCATTGATAAAGAATCAAGGTGTACTGATTTAGTATAGGTGCTATTCCAGTGTCTATTTGAGAGGTAACCAGTTAGGTGTGAAAACATCGGATATCCTTACCAACATTATAAAAATAAAAAATACTACACTTCTGCTATTGTTAAAACATTCATAAAGTAATGTTGAATTAAAATAATGTTTATATTGTGAATTTTAACTTAGCATCATAGATGACCTCTGCACAGCAACACCTCTCAGCAGCAACAGTTTTCTGTGCCTCCTCCAAATGTTGCTGTAGAGAGGTTTCCCTATTAATATATATAATTATATTTACTTCAAATTAGATGTGTCTCATTGGCTTATACACAATATAATTTTGTTTTAAGCAACTTCATAAACATTAAATATTTCACAGAACTTTTACTTGACCTATACAATGAACAACTTTTAAACAAGGCCAGGCATGTTTTGCACATGTGTCCACAATAACAGACAGCCTAAAACAAACAAAACATATGAAGTTGTTCAGGTCTGTCTCCAACAGAACCACTTGCTACGTACAGAAGTCTATTAGAGACATATTGTAATTTAAGGATTGAATCATTGATTTCTGACGTTCATCAGCTGATGAACAGTGTTGGGCTGTTTAAAGTATCATGGAGTCCAAAGGATAAAAATATAGTTCAATGTTAGGTAAACATTGGAAATGTAATTACATAATATTGACTTATCTGGTAAGTGTACAGCTTGAGGTACAGGTAAATATTAAGATTTTGTTCCTTACAAACCACCAAAGATCATAATAGGTAAACGAGAAGTGGTGGTGTATCAAATAATCAAGTCAGGCAGAGATGTCATTAGATTATTTATCCACTTTGTACTGTTTGAAACTTTTCTACTTCAAGCACCAAATAAAAGGTTATTTTCAAGTTTATTTTACTGTATACCATATAGGAATATTATCACCAAAACTTTTCTTCCATATATTTGTAAAAAAGGATACTATGTTCTGCCAAATGGAATAAATTATAAAACTTTTGAAAATACTGATTTTACAGAAATTAGGAAGTATATAAACAACATACTAGATAAAAACAAATCGAACATGGTGGCCTGAAATAGCTCACCTAAGGACCTTAAGGGAACATCTTATGGCAGAACTAATTATAAACAAATGTTTCTTGGGCATCTAGTGATCACAAGTTACATGCTTAGACTGACTTTGCACAAAGTAACCTATCAACGTTTCCATGCAAAGATTGTTGAAAGATATGATACTTGGGCACAAAATTTCTCTTCTAAGGTGTTCACATGGTTGCTCAATGAATTGACCTTGTGACATACTAATACCACTGACACAATATGATGCAGATGCCCTATATCTGGCTGCTAGTGGGCTCACTTTAAATTAATGTAAGGTTTTATGCAGACAAACATTCTTACCAAGTTTAGTTAGATTCGGACCAGTATTTCATGCAAACATTTTCATTAAGTTTGGTGAACAATGGTGAATAACTGCAGCCTCTGAAGTGTTTACAAGGTTTGTCCAATACTTGGCCATGTGACCTACTTTTTTGACCTCACATTACCTAGTTTCAAACTTGTCTAAAATTTCATGCAGGCAAAGTCTAAGCTTAGTGATGATTTGGCCATAGATATGACCTCTAGGGTTTCACTATTTTTTTAAAATACCTTGTAACATTCTTTTTGACCCCATATGACCCAGTTACATTTTGGCTTTACTTGACTCCATTTCAAAGTTATCTAAGATTTTAAGCAGATGAACGTTCTGACCAGCTTAGGTGAAGAGTCAATCTACACTGTAGCCTCAAGAGAATTCACATGATAATTATTTATAACACAGATGTCTATTTATTGTATTATTGTAAACATATTAACGTGTGTATTGCTTTTTGGTTGAATATTTCTACAAATATAGAAAACTAACTTTTGTGAGCAATGTTTATTAAAATGTCATACAGTTATGTATTCAAAACACACTTATTGAAAAATCAGTTCTAGATAGGGATGGCAATGGTTATGAAATCAGTAAATAGTTAACCTTTTCAAACATTTGGCAAGTTAATCAGAAGGATATTTTTCACTGTATTTTGGCACTCAGAATAAGATATGTTTCCTTTACTTATAAAGTCATTAAATGCATTGCTAATTTTCAAAAAAAGCTACCCCTTTAATGACTTGGGCAATTTGAAAGTATAATGATTATATATTGTCAATACTTGTTTGTGTATTTATTTGCAATAAAGAACTGCATGCAAATGAATGCAAGAAAAAAAACCCACATTTACTTAAAAACAGGATCTAACATAGCTAACCTTTTCATCTTTTTCTGTTAAAATTGAAGTTTAGGATGACAGAAAAAACAAACTCTGAAAATGTATGTAGTATTCATTTATATATTAGAATTCACATCCTGACACCCCCAGACTATAACTTAACCAGAATAAAGGAGGGGTGTTCATGTACATACAATTAGCAATTTTCGATAGATAGTGAGTAAATATAAATGTTACCCAACAAATTTATTATAGAATGAGTAGGAGCAATTCACTACCTACTGAGTATATAACCAGTTAACCAACATTGACAGAAGTTAACCAGAAACCATTGCCATCACTAATTCCAATGTATCACTATAGTATAAGAACTGAAATCTTTTAATAAACATCACACTGACACATTTATGGTCATTCTGATGATGATCAAAGGAGAAAGACCCAGACAAATGTCTAGTAGAACCCCTGGCACATAGCAAATCAGCTGGTAGACCGCCCGTCTCAATGAAATTTCACGCCCTGATTGGAACTCAAATCCATGCAGAGGTGCTGAGAAATTACCATGGGCTTCCCTATATTTATTTTTCCAAGACAAAAAATCATAATTACAATATAACTTCTTGGTGACAAAACAAATAAATATCACAGAGAAAAGTTCATTCTGTTATATGCACTAACTATAAGAATCAACTAATACCATTTTTTCTTTTTTAAATTTATATATTATTTAATTTTATGTACAATGTAATAGTCTAAGAATTTTTATAAGAGTATTACATGCAGTACCTATTGTATATGTACAAAAGTCATGATTGAATATTATGTGGAATGTAATTAATATAAGAATCAACTTACACTTTTTTGACCTTTTTCAATTTTATAAATAACATGTAAAAGTCTGAGAATATTATAAGAGCATCAGATATAGTACCTTTATATATGTACAGAATCATGATAAAACATTAGGTGGACTATAATTTAATAATTCTTAAACAAAAGGAGAATATAGTTTTACAAATGGCCTGAACAAATGGTTTAATACATTTTACAACTGCATTGATCAAATAGTGTGATATACAGTTTTACAAATGAATGAACAAAAGGTGTGATATACAACTTTACAAATTACTTAAACAATTTGTGTGATATACAATTTTACAACTAAACTGAACAAATGGAGGGATACACAATTTTATAACTGAAATCAACAAATTGTGTGATAAAATTTCATAGAATTTAAAGATTAAAAATTACATACGGAAGTCTTAGAAACAATGTGTGTGAGGCATTGCAGTGTTTAAGTACAACAAGCAAATATCCTAGCAGATTCAGTGACTGTGTCAGCTTGAGATGACTTCACATACATCCGAGGTCAATTTCACTTAAATATAAAAAATGGCTTATTTCTCAACTGACCGTAAGCTGATAAATGAACCTAAGGGTGCTAACCTATTAACCTTTTTTTAAAATACATTGATTAATAATTCATCATGTGTTTCAAACTTTCCTTAAAGGTAGAATGAAAAGGTGGGTAATAAATGAAAAAAAAACAAAAACACCTGAGGACAATGTTTAGACAAAGTGTATGAGTATGATGACAACCCCAGAATGTTGGCTTCTTGAAAGGTCCTATTGCTATGGTTATATTTACATACGCATCACTGAATATTGTGTGGTCTGACGAGGTAGGTATGCTGCTGTGATTTCCAGACACTGACTTATAACCTGTCAAGAAATAAATTTCAACATTTTTTTATATAAATTTAAGAACTGTCCCAACATAAATGATGAACACAATAAACTCCAAAATGCAAAAGTACTTGAGTCATTGTTGTTCTTGTCTACTGCATTTCTAACTTTTGATTTTTTTGTTCTGTACAAGGTGATGTTATGTCAAATGTTTTGGAGATGCACGCCATTTGGAAGATGGAAAGATTTTACTAGAATTTAGGCCCGTATTCACCAATCATTCGTTAGCCTAAGTCATGACTTAAACCCATGTCACAATTTTCATACCAAAAGTAACAAGCTTATTCACGAAGTTTCAATGTGTTTTTATGCTGAAAGTAGCAAAGTTAAAGTGTCATGCAAAAATACAGACAAATAGCTAAATACCTAATGAAGAAATTGAGGATTGAAATCCATGACTACAGCAATTCTTACTTAAGAATGGTTTGTAAATAGATGAACTAAATATCTTTTAAGAACAAAGAGAATCATCTCCAATGATGCAATGTTCTTTACTAACACTTATTTATTGTTACCTTCCTAGTTTCCTAAAGCAGAATGATGTCATCGTACAGGACCCAGGAGTTGATGTAGAACGAGGACATCTTGCTTGATAAAGTGTACTTTACTTACAGTTATTTATTGCTCCCTTACTAATTTCCTAAGGCAGAATGTTGTCATCGTACAGGACCCAGGAGTTGATGTAGAACAAGAACATCTTGCATGATAAAGTGTACTTTACTTACGGTTATTTATTGCTCCCTAATTTCCTAAGGCAGATTAACATTTCCTAATGTTGTCATCACTGAGAACCATGGAACAGATGTAGAACAAGGACCTCTAGAATGATATAGTGTTCTTTACAAACAGTTGTTTCTTGTTACCTTTCTAGTTTCCCAAGGCAGAATGATGCCATCATCTAGGACCCTGGAGCTGATGTAGAACGAGGACATCTCCAGGGAGTAATGTTCCATCAGCTGCTGAACCATCCGTCCCTTCTCCTCCTCACTGATCTCTCCAACCTGCTTTAGTTTCTCCTAGAATTCAGAGAGGGTTTGTATTGGGCAGTGAACAAGTGTGCCTTTACTGTGACAGTATGACATCAACACTTGCCATAATATTAAATATTCTGAAGTTGGGTATAAATGAAGGAGGCAATACAAATACATTACTTAGGAATCACATATGTCTTGATATCAAATATAGCAACTAATCATCCGCAACTTTGGACCATTTTGCTGAATAATGCATTGAAATATGTACATATTTTAATGATAAGTATCATTATTGTTTTGAAGTGTTCTTGAAGCATCAAATTTACAGTCAACAGGCCACATACCTATCTGTTACATACTTTGTTCTGCCCCAAAATACTACCTTTGCAGAGTATAAGTATAAACATAATTACCTCAGATTTAAGTTGTCATAACTAATCTAATGACCTTGAATTGACATTGCCATATCATGGTCTTGGATTGACAATGCTACGTCATGGCATGGGACTGATGTTAGCATGCCATGAGCTTGGATTGGCATTGGCATGTCACGGCCTGAGACCAAAGTTGACATGTTATGGTTGGGGACTGAAGTTGACATGTTATGGCCTGGGACTGACATAAGCATATCATGGCCTGGTATTATAGTTGGCATGTCATGACCTTGGATTGAGATTGGCATGTCCTCACCTGGAAGTGAACTCAGGGCCTTCCATACCTGGAGATGTATGTAACCTTCTACACTACCAGGGCCAACATGCTGTGGTGCTTCCTGAACTAGTTTGGTAGAGAACAAGGCCAACATGCTGTGGTACTTCCTGAACTAGTTTGGTATAGAACCAACTGATTTTCCCAAGACTCACCTGCAAAATGTGCTCAACTAGCTGTGTCTTGTCCATCATGCCTACCACAGCATTGGGCCAGGTGAACAGGAAGTTAGGGCTGGATGACCGACCACACTGTTATTCAGAAAAGACCTTTGTGTATATTTTGTCTTTATTTGTAAATGACAGGTTGTCACTTTGCAAATAGCCCATTCTCAAGCAGTTATTGCTGTGTTTTCTTCTTAGTATCATATCTCAATTCAATGTTTTGGAACTTTCACATACCTGGTATGTGCATCTTCTTTAAAATTTTAATATGTAGTTATATTTGTAGGTACAGTGAAACCTCTCCACATCCACAGCAACATCTGGCGGAGGCACGAAAAAGTGTTGCTGCTGAGAGGTGTTGCTGCTCAGAGGTTTCAATGAGACGAGAAAAAATGTGGGTTTTTTAATAGTTTTGTTCTTTAGGCAATCAGCATTTGCTTGTCTATTACAAAAACAATATCGTCAGTAACGAGTTCTGCCGCAGCCCAACTCAGTAGCGATAGACTGTGCTGACCTTCCTTATTCTAACAACTTAATTGTAGTAACACTTTGATCTAACGTAAGGTAAACCTTTTTATAAGACATTTCAAGACAAAATGATCAGTATTCCAGTATTGAGTCATGCAAAGACTGATTTACCATTAAAAATCGAATTTATAGTCAGACATCCTAAAACAAAGACAGTTTGCATCTAGCACTTAACGTAAACATCTTTTTATGTAAGCAATCAATACAATATCTTTTAATCTTTCGATCAATTAAAGAAAACAAACCAACCCGTTAACATCATCAATAGTTGACACTTCTTTCACACGTTCCCGCAATACCCTAGATCTACAACGGCATGTTTGTAGCATGCAGCTGGTTTCCCGTCCAACTGTAACTTGATTCCAATTAACACCTTCTCAACAGGGTACAAGAAGTGATCAGCCGACCGCGTGACATTTTTGGTGTACGCGACAGACTGTTCTAAAAATAGCTGCACTGGTGTTGCTACGCAGAGGTTAAACGAGCCTCAGGGAAGAGATTTACACGGCCGCTAACCGCTTTTCGGAGGAGTTGCTGCTTAGAGGTTAAAATGCGCTGAAAACTACTGGGGGGAAATTTAACTGCCGCTGCTTAGAGGTAGCCGCTGCTTAGAGGTGCCGCTTCGAGAGGTTTTACTGTACTTGTATAATTTCCTATTGATTTTTTTTTTTACTTTTTAATTTTTAGAAAGAAAAGTAATAGCAAGTTAATCTCATTGTAAAATTACAGTCTGAAAGCAGACGACAATATATTTTAAGCAACTACTAGAACAAGTTCTTAGTTTGCTAAATTAAGTAAGCATCACTCTGGAACCATGCTAATGACAAAAATTTAGAAAATAAACAAATATTTCAATACAAGTTCTTAGAACAATGAAATTCAATCTTTTAAATCAGCTATTATTTTGACTAAGATTTTCATTTCTTAAAAAAAACATTCTGATTATCAAGATTACTTATGCAATTAATGTTGCTTTTGACTTTTAAATTGGACAAAGAACAAACATGATAAGCCCACTGACCATTAAGAAATTTGTTGGCCCTATACTGTTGCCCACAATAATGGAGATCTTGGGAACTTGGGCACAGCTCACGGCTGCCATCATTTTGGCATGGTCACGCACAAAGTTTCCACCACTCAGACCTGCAAACACAGAAACACTTGTAAAATTAAGGTTAACAGCTTGAATTACAACAATCAATTCCAGTTTTGTTGAGAAATATCCATTAATGTATGAATATTTTTTTTTTTTACTAAGAATACTTCACCTAGTAAATAATCATCAACAAGGTGAAGATGACTGTTAAATAATTGAAATTTTCTTAGTAAGAAAATGTTTCATGCAGTAATAGATATTTCTCAACATAATGACCAAATCCAGAAAAAGAGATCCTCCAACATTGTTGTCTTCATCTCCAGGAGTAAAAATCAGGGGTCTGTAGACCAAACAAACTATTGTTTCCACCTACATGTATTTCTACCTTAGATATTTGCTACTTTAAAACAATTTATGACCTTATATTCTGTTTGAATTATGTAATGTAAATGCTTTACCTAAACCATCAGCTTAAGGTTTTTCAAATTATGGTACGACATATGAATTCATGTTTTTATGTTATTCTACCTGCAGCATTTACTACTTGACAACTTTTTTTATTCTAAGTTTGTGTTAATTTTTGTCAGAGTGAACATTGAAATATTTTACATTCTATCCGCTAACAGCTGCAATAATCTTTGTACAGAAAAGTGCATTCAAATATCCTTGCCTCTGTTCTAAGTGGGCAAAGCTTACTACATACTACAGAACTTCTGCATGAATGAATGTTAAAACACCATTTAGAACACTTTTGCAACTATCAATCAGAATGCTGAGAGCTATTAAGCAGATGCTAATTTATAATAATACATTATAAAGTACTGGTTATGTAAATAATTTTTGTATTATACATAGTAAAAATCAAAATGAAAGTAACAGGCACTAACTTTTTAGCATCAAGTTTTGCCACAGTTCTCTTTGTTAGTCAAACTATCAGGCCTACATATGGCAAAATAAATGCCAAAGGGAGGGTTGTGACAATGGTTTCTGTTTTATTCTTTAAAAAATAGAGATAAAAAATGTTTAAAGATTATTTTGTGCAATGTCAATGATGGAGTATTGAACAGTGAGAATTACTTGTATATCATTAATATTGACTTTGAAATCTAGTTATTAATCCTTCCAACATGACATTACCAGTTAATTTATTGAAATAGTAGTTATAATATGGACTTAATAATCTATTGCAACGAATTAAAACCAAAATGTGAAAAATAAATAGAATTATGTATTTTTCTTCTCTTTTGGGGAGTAACACAAATTTTATTGACAACACCAATAGACACAACTACTGAGGTAACACAGATAAACTGACCTGGATATACAGTAGCTGCATGAACCTGAGTATGTTAGAAACATGTTTTATGGACCCATATTACCCTTACCCCAGTTATCTGGACCTGGTTGGGAGACTGTGTTATGGAGGAAAATCAGTGGGATGTGGCGCTCCGAACACATTTGGACAAAGTGAGCACCTTTTGCTGCAGCTGTGTCTGTCAGTTCTCCTTGGTTGCCTAGGATACCAACAAGGTACCTGCAACATAATCAAGTACAGTACAAATTATATGTAAAGCAGGAATGGTTCTCTTCTGCCGTTCTAATGAGAAATTTGATGTTTATTATAGATCTATAATCTTTGATATATAAACAAAAACAATTTGCCCTGATAAAACATATGATAAAAAATTGCCATTTCTCCCGATTATACTTGGATTATGTAGTTTCATGAAATACACAACCACAAAATACACTATATGTTTGTTATAGATTCCTTTACTTTAATTTATAAGCATATTTTTTGAAATAGTTAAATTGATAAATCAGGATAGATGCTTATTAACAGGATGCTTCACACATGAATATAAATACTGCTTTGTCTTTGTGCTTTTGGTAATGTTGTGACAATGTCATTTTTTTATGAAATCAATGTACCAGTAAGACATATGTTTAATATTTCTTGTTCTGCCTGCAATGTTCAGGGTTTCATTGGAAGATTAAGTAAGGTGTAATGGAAGAAATGAGATCTGTACATCATTCAAATTTATCTATTGCCAAGAACAGGTACATGTGTTAGCCATGCTTAACCCTTAGCTTGCTAAACAAGTATTTACATGACAATGACATATAGTGTAGATCCAGATCAGGATCTGCACAACTTGCTGCTGAATCTGTAGAAATATACAATTTTTTAAATTGTTCCAAAGGGAACTGCATTAATTGTATTTTTTCTAAAATCGCTCTCACTAAAATTTTCGGAAAATTGCCTTTTTCAAGGGTTAAACATAAACAATCTCTGTCTATACATATTTGCAAACATTTATGTTTGCTGCCATATTTGAAAACATACATGGCAGTGCACATAAACATTTGCAAATATGTAGAGACTGATATTGTTTATGTTTAACTCTTGAAATATAGCAAGGTAAGGATAAAGTGGGTGGGAGAGGTAATTGCAGAAATGACCAATGTTGACAATTAATACATGTTTAATATTATTGCTCAACTGTCATAAAATGTCTTATTCCTAATAATGATTGTTACATTTTTGTAAAACATTTCAAACAGTCCAACAAGGATAACAACCAAATAATTCCATAACAAGTAGTGCACACTGTTTCTATTTTGTCAACAAACATGTTAGAACGAAATGAAGTATAAGTTTCTGTAACCTTACTTGTTCAAGTTAGTTAAGCTTTAATCACTCAGGCCTACGACTATAGTGATTAACAGCCATATAATCCCAACCAAATTATATTGGGTTCTAGATCATACAAACTTAAAATGTATGGTCTAATTAATTTCCCTCATTACAACAATGCAAGTTATTGTTAAAACCCTTACAAATTGAGTGAGTGCACTTAAATATGCATATGTTTCTTGATATACATTTTTTGCAGCCTTTTTTTTAACAAGTTTTTTTATAAGTATACAGTTTACAAAATACCAACTTACCCATGAATGTAAGCAAATCCGGCAATGAGTGTTGTTCCATACATTGTCTTGAACTCATTGAAGCGACTGCCATCAACAATTCTGGCGATAACCTTTAAAGATTTTATGAACAGTCACTTCATCACAAACTATTTCATTGCAAGTCTTGCTATAAAGGATATTACTGGTAATCATCAACCTGAATAAAACAGATTGCTTACATATCTGTATGCACCTAACATCATAGAAATGAAACACAAGAAGTACAATAACTGTGAAAGAAATTGTTCACAACTTGACAACTAAATTTTAGTTGCTACATTTTTATTTTGTTTGATCACATTGTCATAATTCTTCAATAACTATACAATTTAACGGTAATATACCGCTGACACAATATCCATGTTAAGTAGATAAAGAATCATCTGTGCAAAGTATCTAACTCACTTTCTTCGTGTCCATGGTCTCCTGCTGCCTGACAGGTATCAGACCAGTAAGGTCATTGGGGTCAAAAAGGGGCTCCTCTGGGGTTCTGGCTGGACCACGAGGTTCAGGTAGGTTGAGCCCCTCCACAATATCTCTCCCGGCAGAGAAACCTTCCTCCTCAGTAGCAGCAAAATAGTCGGTACACCCGCTAACACTGGTAACAGAATATACTCCTGTCATTGTATTATAGATGAAATACATTTTACGCAAATGTTCATAGGAATAATTAATTTTTTGATTGTTTCACAGACAATCATTCAGTTTTTTTGGAGATAATGTTCACTCAAAGCAGATATAGTGCCACTTTCACTGTGAAAATCGTGCACTTACCAAAATGCCTACCATGCTATCAGTCACATTATCCTGACACAGTGCCAACCTGTTATGGAACTACCCATATATATTAGCTTCAGCTTATATAAGGGAGCCATGCCATCACCACTTTTTACAGCTTACAGCTCTTCTTACTGTACTATGAGAATCGGAGATTACTTCTTGAATCATCTGACTGGCTGAATAAATTTAAAATCTGACCAATCAAATGCCAGAGGACAATATCAGATCATTTAAAGTTTTATTACATCAGGACCAGGTCTGGTAAAATCTGCTAAATAAAATACTAATGTTGCAATATAACTCTATTAACAGAAGCTTAAAATGCTATGAAATTCTATGTAAAGTCTAACAGTTACACATCTTTCTATCACATATCTTTTAAATCCACCAATGCCCTACTGACATTCTTCTGGCAAGAAAGTTATGATGGAAACATGAGAGGATGAACTGAAGGTTGGAAAGACAGATGAAAACAATGGACAGAAACACACAACTTGGCTTATAAAATTACAACAGGAGTGTGACCAACCATTTGTGGTCAGGTGGAAACAGTAATGGTAGGGGTCAGTGGGGTTTAGGGTATATGTGATATGTTCTGGTAGCTGTATTTCTCTCAGAGGCTATCAATAGTGCTATCAAGAATATTAGTCTGCAGCATTACATCTACTACTTTTTACATATTTTTATATTATATCTCTATTTTAGCTATAGAGTTTAAGTTGCATCTAAAACAAAAACCATTTTGTTGCTTAAGCTGTTACTATAGATCATCATTGATCTATCAGTTGTACCTTGAGGAAAATGTCACATATGGAAGAATCTTAGAGCAATGAAGTAAATATGTAACTTGAATGGTTGTTTCTTTTTTTGTCACATTACACAGTAAAAATTTGTCTCAAATTATGGCTAGTCTAATATCTAATTCTGTGATAGGCGGTGCAGGTTGTCAAGTGGCAACCTGTAGCGTCACGGGCTTGGCTGACTCTCGGGTGCGGGAGGCAGGGTCCGGCCAGCTTGGCAAATCCAATGAGCACCCGACAAAATTCAGGGCTGCCACATGGAATATTGGTACCCTTAAAAGAAGAAGCAGCGAGGTAGTGGAGACACTGACTCGAAGAAGGGTTGATATCTGCGGAGTTCAGGAGCATAGGTGGGCTGGAGGACTACTTGCAAATCAGACCAGGATCATCAAAGGTAAGGACACCACTTATAAGTTCTTCTGGTGTGGAAATGCTGATGGTCTTGGAGGAGCTGGGATTCTGCTGGCTGAGAAATGGACCAACAAGGTATTTAGTGTACAGCGTATCTCGGACAGAATCATCCTCATCAAACTCATCATTGGAAAGAGCGTCTTCTCCTTTCTTTCAGTGTATGCACCTCAGACAGGACGTCCTGAAGTTGAGAAAGAGTCTTTCTATGACCTACTCCAAAGTGTTACCACCAAGGTTCCAGCCTCTGAGGTGCTGATCCCTCTTGGGGACTGGAATGGACATGTTGGTGCTGACAGCTGTGGTTTTGATGATGTTCACCTGGGTAGAGGTTTCGGTGTCCGCAACTCTGAGGGTGATAGAATCCTGGAGTTCGCCATGGCTAACAACCTGGTAGTCGGTAATACATGCTTCACCAAAAGAGAGAGTCATCTCATAACCTACTCCTCAGGCAGTCATAGGACTCAAATTGATTACATCCTATTTTGCAAGAACTTCCGCTCTTCAGTCCAGGATGTGAAGGTAATCCCGATGGAGGAATGCGTCCAACAACACAACCTCTTGGTCTGTGATTTCAAGGTTCATTTACCTAAAATGAAAAAGCATAAATTCATGCGACGTATCCGAAGTTGGAAACTTAGAAAACCGACTGTGTGTGAGGAGTTCTACACGGTCTTTAAAGAGTATGTAGCAACAACTACAAGTGTTGATCCTATGACTTCTGTGGATGATGTTTGGGCTCGACTTAAGACCCCACTTCTTGAAGCAGCCGGGAAAAGTTGTGGTTTCTCCAAAGGACATCAATGGAAACGTGAAACCTGGTGGTGGAATGACAATGTCGAAGATGCGATCACATTGAAAAGAGCGCGCTTCAAAGTATATAAATACTTGAATAAAGCAAATAAGACTGAAGAGGCAAAGAAGGCCAAACTTGCCTACAATGAGGCTAAGCGCTTAGCCAAGCATGCTGTCTGGTTGGCAAAGTCAGCTGCCGAAAGAGAAACATTTGCAAACATCTCCCCTAATGACAGTAGTATCTTCAAGTTAGCCAAACAAATGGACAAGACTAACCAAGATGTCGTGGGAGAGAAGTGCGTAAGAAACGATGATGGCGAGTTGTCACTGTGTGATGAGGACAAAATGAAGGCGTGGGTAGAGCATTATTCCAGACTACTGAACGTGGAATTTGAGTGGCCCTCTGATCAGCTCCCAGAAGTTCTTCCAATAGCCGGCCCTCCCCCTCCTGTCACCTTAGATTCCATCCGCAATGCTCTCAAAAGAATGAAGTGTGGTAAAGCTGCTGGGCCATCCGGTATCACCTGTGAAATGTTGCGAGCGGCAGGTGAAGAAGGCGTGGTACTGTTGAGAGACTTAGCTGAGGTTGTTTTTCGCGATGGAACAGTCCCCAAGGACTGGGAGGAGAGTTATATACTAAATCTCTACAAAGGTAAAGGTGATGCCTTGGATCGTGGTAACTACCGTGGCCTGAAGCTCACTGACCAGACCATGAAGCTGTTGAAACGAGTGCTAGACTCTCATATACGTGGTATGGTTGACATTGACACCATGCAGTTTGGGTTTGTACCCGGTCGTGGCACTTCTGACGCCATCTTCATACTTCGTCAGCTTCAAGAAAAATACATGGCTGCAAATAAGCCATTGTATTTTGCCTTTGTAGATCTAGAAAAGGCATTCTACCGAGTACCACGAAAAGTTCTGTGGTGGGCACTGAGAGAACTTGGTGTAGAAGAGTGGGCCGTGCGTGTCGTCCAGGGTATGTACTCTGAAGCCAGGAGTCGTGTCAGGGTTAACGGAAGGTACAGTGAAGAGTTTGAGGTGAGAGTTGGTGTTCACCAGGGATCTGTCCTCAGTCCTCTTCTTTTTATCCTTGTACTAGAAGCTCTATCACGTGCTTTCCGCACTGGTGTGCCATGGGAATTACTTTACGCTGATGACCTGGCACTGATTGCTGACTCACTTGAAGAATGCATCAACAAGCTCAAAGCATGGAAGAGTGGTATGGAGGAAAGAGGACTAAGGGTAAACATGAAGAAAACCAAACTCTTGATCTCGGGGCCAGGTCTTGATCTTCTTCAAGATAGTGGAGATTTCCCTTGTGCGGTGTGTCGTAGTGGAGTTGGGAGTAACGCTATCCAGTGTTCTCAGTGCGGGCTATGGGTACACAAGAAATGTAGTGCCATCAAAGGTCCACTTCATGCCAACCTACTTTATGTGTGCCCAAGATGTTGTGGGCTGTCCCGTCCCATTGATGGTAGACCTTGCACACACGTCGATGTTGATGGAACAGTACTTGATGTTGAACCAAGTTTCTGTTACCTGGGTGATATGCTTTGCGCTGGTGGAGGCTGCAAGCTAGTCCGTTATCACCAGATGTTGTAAAGCCGGGGGAAATTTAGAAAGCTTCTACCAATCTTGACCTCAAGACATATATCCCTCAGTACTCGTGGAAAAGTCTTCAATGCCTGCGTCCGGTCTACACTCCTACATGGCAGTGAATCCTGGGCACCGTCCACCTCAGACTTACATCGATTACAACGTAATGATAGAGCCATGGTCCGTTGGATCTGCAGTATTAAGCCTAATGATAATGTCATCACAGACTCTCTGTACACCAAATTAGGAATTCAAGAGGTAGCCATAGCTCTCCGTACCAAACGCCTGAGGTGGTATGGCCATGCTTCTCGCAACAATTGTACCAACTCGATTATTAACATGGATATTTCAAGCGCCCGTGGGCGTGGAAGACCTAGAAAATCGTGGTCTGATTGCATCAAGACCGATTTAAGTGTATGTGGTATGGGCAATACCAGTCCACACAACAGGGACGAATGGAGAGCTGGTGTTAGACGTTCAAGCCGCCTGCTGCCTACCTCAGTATCTGGGACACCCACAGCAGATGACAAATAAACTCAGGATATGATGATGATGATGACACTACAAAATCATGGCCAAATTGGCAAAGTCCAGCTAATTATTGGTGGAGGAATACTCCAGACTTGTGTCTGGGAAGAACCATTGGCACATCGCAGGCGAGCTGGAAAACCTCCTCACATGACCGTTCTTGCCCACACCAGGACTAAAACCTACGCAGTGAAGGGCTGAGGAGTTAGAAGTCAGAGACTCAAACCATTTGGCCATGGACGTCCTCTATGTATGTGAGGAATCTCCAGGCATATTACAATGTATTCCAGTCTGAAGAAGAAGCCAGTCAATGCCCCTTTTATGCAACCCTAAAAAAGGTATTTTTCTGTGTTTTTTATTTTAATTGTTTCAAATGTTTTATTTGGAAAAGCCTTACAATGTTCTTTTGTTACAGTTTGATGTAAATTTAAAATAAAAACAGCAAAAACAGATTAAAATCTAATTTACAGCAATTGAGCTACTGGCACATCAACTGACAATAACCGTATAGTTTTGCCAGCAAATGAACTACATCAATTGACAATATTTGTGGATTTGTCAGCAACTGAATCACATCTGTTGACATTATCAGGAGTTTTGCCAGCAATTGAACGACATCTATTGACAATATTCGTACTTTTGCCAGCAAATGAATCACATCAATTGACAATATTTGTGGATTAGTCAGCAATTAAACCACATCAAATGATAATATCCATAGTTTTGTCAGCAACTGAACCACATCAATTGATAATATTTGTAGATTTGTCAGCAACTGAACCACTTCTATTGACAATAATTGTTTATTTCAGCAACTGTACCACAAGTATTAACAATATCAATAGTTTTGTCAGCAAATGCACAACATTAATTGGCAATAATTGTGGACTTGCCAGCAAATGAACCACATCAATTGACAATATTTGTAGATTTGTCAGCAAGTGATCCATATCTACTGACAACAACAGTGTTTTGTCAGCAACTGAACCACATCTATTGACAATACTTGTTTTTGTCACCAATTTTATTATTAAAGATACATCCTTTTTATCAGAATAAATTAAAAAAGTGTAAACATTGCATGGCTCAATGCTTCTAGTTAACCTTTACAAGATAAAACCACATGAAGGTCTTAAATTCACTTGGCTCTTATAACTATTACAGCATTCCTTCTATGCCTTACCTACAGTGAAGAGTAGCACCACCTAACTCCTCCGCAGTAACTATCTCCCCTGTGGCTGCCTGAACTAAGGGAGGACCACCCAGGAAAATTGTGCCAATACGAGTGATGATGACGGCTTCATCAGCCATAGTGGGCACATAGGCCCCACCTGCTGTACAGTTCCCACAGACTATGGCAACCTGGGAATAATATAGAACAATAATTCTTTCTCCCTGTACTATTTCTGTCATTGATTATATTCTTGTCATTGATTCTTTTCTTGATATGTTAAGAGACAAAATATTGATGATATATTGATACAGAGATACATTCTTACTTTAAATAAAACAGGATTTTCCACCTATTTCCTTGTACCTTTTCTGATTGTTTAGTTCATGTCTTTTTTAACTAGGGCTTTTGAAGAGAGTGATCACTTTAAAAATAAAGTTTCAAATCATATCAATAATATCTTAAGTTTAAAAGTTAGCCACATAAAGAAATACTGTTTACTGTATGAACATTTAATACAAATATTTAGGTAATATAAAAAGTAAGCTTTCTTTCAAGTCTTCAACAAACTTTTATCTAGAAGTGGAAAAGATTTGGGTTTTTTGCTCGCCAATCCAATAATACACAGTACACATCTATAATGTACACTTCAAGGTTTTATTGGCTTATGTAATAATATTGTCTGTGATAACTTTAAAGGAAAGATTAACAAGACACTAAACATAGGACTTCTTGCAGTTTATTATGATTATCATATGTTATTTGAAAATCTGGGAAAATACTCCAATTTTTTTTCTCACCAATATCAATATTTTTTCATCGTGAATTGATAATCAAGTGGCAAACAGATATTGATGATACATCAATGATATATCGATATTGACTGAATCTATGACAGCAGTACACTGTTTCATAATAGTCAATAAAGCAGTGAATTTCTACAAATATGTATTTAAAAGTAAATCTATAAAGCTATAATCACATAGGTTGTTGTTTACCATAAAATTTACAATATGGGGCTAAGAAACAGGTTGCAAATTTATGCAAATTTACGATGAACCAAAAATCAATGAAGAACTACAATTTCTATGTGTATTTTGTTTTCAGTTAATGTTTAGATTTTTTATTGGTAACCCTCAGCCACTTTGTTTCCTGTAAGAAGCTATCAGTCATATATCTATAATTTTCATTTTAAGATAATTACTTAGCTCAAAATTAATTACATTCAATTCCAGTTAAAAAGCTGATTCTTTTTCAAAGGGTCGCCATTTTGTTTTTGTGACAGCAAAAAAAACAACACCCTTTTTATACGTGATATTGCAATGTGCTCTTTTCAGTTGTTAATTTTTAATGCATCGGAAATTAAATCAATTTGCATTTTCTATGATGCAATGTTTATTTTTATCTTTTTAATTATATTAACAAGTGCACTTACATTAAACAAAAAATATGCCTTAGTGCCACACTATTTTGCTAAGGGAGCATTATGGGCTATTAAAACTTCAAGAGTTATCAATCCTGGCACACTTGACATCATTCACCACTGAAACTTGTTAACCTTTGCAAAAACCTGTGAAATCCATCTTGGTGTGAGAGAAAGCATGTCACTGGCAGTAGACAGTAACAGAGTAAGCTGCACAGGTTGCTGATCATGCAGTTGACACAGATTAGCTTTCAAGTTTGCTAATACCCCGGAAAAGATGTGACATTTGCCCCCGAGATAAACGATTAGTGAGCTTTAGTAGTCAGGTGAGCAGCAATGAAATATGCTTATAAGCGAAATCAGGCTGACAATTTATGCATATAACCAATAATTTTTAATGAAGGTTAAGAAGAAAAGGTTTGATGTTTGAATATTTCATTCAGTAAAATGGAATATGTGTATAACTATTATTCGATTAACTGGAATCAACTTTATTCATATATGAAAAAATACCATAGCACACAAACCAATATAAATGCTAATAAAATTGTAAAAGAATCTTTATATTTGATAAATGATGCATGGGTAGCCAGGTATGTTTTACTTTTTATATATGTATAAGGAAATCTGTCCAGTTGTTCTGACCTGGGGGATTCCCATGGCTGACAGGACTGCTTCATTGTAGAATGTCTGGCCTCCAGGGTTGAAGATTTCTGCCTACCAAAGGAGAAAAATAATTATAAATTGTTTTGGTTAGATTATTATAGCATGTGCTAACATAAATAGAGGTTAAAATATATTCATTTACTCCTGTTGTTTTTTTTTTCATATTAAAAGAAGTTTGGAAAAAAAACTTTTACCTGTAGAGGAAGAAAGGCCCCTCCAGAGTCCACTACATAGACACATGGAATTCTGTTCTGCCCTGCAATCTCCTGGGCTCTTAGTTGTTTCTTTAATGTGACAGGGTACACAGTACCACCCTTTACTGACCCATCATTGGCCACAATCATACAGTAACGCCCTCGAACCTTACCAATACCTGGAAACCAGAGTTGTCTGTCATTTGATAGAAGATCACTTTCTACACATGTAAGATTAGTTACTTTGCTTCAGTTTTAGTGCTGTAGGATTGTGCTTTGTTTTGGAATCCAAAACAGGTTATTTCTATCTACTGTCAAAATAAATTAAGTTCAAAAAGAATATACAAAACCGTGAAGAATTCAGACATATATGCAAAATACCAAAAGTATAGAATATTTCTGGGATCATGTCATTATTCCACAATGTGGATTACCAGTTAGAACTCCAGCTCGAGCCACATGTCCATAAGGCATAGCATGACCAGCAATGGGAGACAATTCCAGGAAATCTTCATCATCATCCAGTAAAAGTTTCACTCTGTCTGTGGCAAGAAGTTTCTTGTTATGTTTCACATGCCTGGATATCCCCTTTTCCCCTCCACCTGCTTTCGATACTTCTAAAATTTCTGCATACTTGTCTGCATACCTTTTGAAATAATCTGCATTTTTAATAAATTCTTTTGTTGATGTGTCTACTTCTCCGTTTAAGATGGGGAATGGTTTGGCATGCTTGTTTTTCAGTGGCTGATTGGATGCATTTGGACTAGAAGTTGACAATAACCTACAACAGGTCCTGTAAGCAGCTGACACAGTGCAAACACCTCTGCAACAGACACTCAATGGCATACTCATCTCTTGGGAAACATCAACTCCAAGTTGTATCTACAAGTAAAAAGATACATTACACATTAATATAAAACATCCAACTTTTCACCATTTTGTTGAAAAACATCATCTAATATACATGTAAATATTATGATTCAAACCAGAGACTTTTGCTAACAAGATAAATGTTTACTGACTAAGCTATCTGGGCCACTACTAATACATTCCCTCATCGTCACCCGTTAACTTTTACCTTTGGCAACTTAACATTAACCAACTGCTCTACAAGTAACTAACAAGCTTTCTGGGTTTTCAGTGGTAGACAATTGTTAAATGAAATCACTTGTGTTAAACTATAATAAGACCAGTTGGCATCATTTAACTGTTCCAATACAAGTCAAGATAATTGGCAAGCTGGCAGAAAAAAAATAGCAAATCCTAGCAAGAATTCTTCTTTCAAAATTTACATAACAAATATTTGTACTTTGCAAAGTATCCATATGATGTAGATGGATTTTTTTTAGTCTGTTATTTTTAATATTAACATGCTTTACCTGAGGTGAATTTTTCAATCTCTAAACATAATTTAAACAAGTTTTTGGTGAACCAAAATGAATGGTAACATTTCTAACAGTAAGATATTCAGAAAAATGTGCAGCAAGTCAAAGGTCAGGCATGGGACTCCTTGTTGACAAACTGACCTTACCTGGCAATACACTGTCTTTACAGAAGTCTATAGTACAAATACATGTATATTGTTGCTACCTAAAGTCGATGTTTTAAGAACATTTGTCTTCAGCGTTTCAACACTTTCAACTATAATGACAAACCACTTCTGTAACAACATCTAGCTTTTAACAATTAAACTAAAAATATTAAGTGAGATATTGAGTTTGAGTTTCAAAATCACACTACTGCAGAATTTAGGAGAACGTCGAATTTTAGTGACTTGACAATATCTATACAGTATTTGTGTATCAAATGGCAACATTATAATATTATTGAAACATAAATGACCATCACCAGTTGAAATAGATCATGTTTTCTTGTGTAAATTTAAACGGCAATCATACTGAAAATAATGAAATGCCGCGATTTGTGTCGGATTTCCGAATAATGATGTATGCCCGGTTATATATGCACTTATTGAAACTTGCAAAGATCAATTATTTTTTTGTTTAATAGCTCAAATAATCGATAATGTCAGACAGCACTTTTACAAGATCACAATTAAGAGACATTTTTTGTTTTAATCTCATAATTGAAAAAACAATATTTCTTATAAAAATGCCAATAAAGTAGATTTTTTTTGTACTATATAACTATATAGTTACAATTTGTGACCCGGTTACCTCCCATAAGAAGAGTAATCGAAAACCCGCACGGTGTCATCATAAAAGTAATAACCTAACCCAAAATCACTAATGCGGAGCGTCATGAAGACGACTGCGACGCAAAACCTGAAACAGGTAAACATGTAAAAGCGATATGGGAGCAGGTAACAAAGATATATTTGACAAGTTATGTTTTTGTTTGAAAGTTTAAGTAACTATAAATATCCAGAAAAAAGTATGTTTTATGTATATGTATGTGTGTATATAGATCTCTATATATAAATAAATAAATAAATATATATATATATATATATATATATATATATATATATATATATATATATATATATATATATATATATATATATATATATATATATATATACAGCAGCCTCACAT
Organism: Sinonovacula constricta; assembly: GCA_007844125.1. NCBI lineage: Eukaryota > Metazoa > Mollusca > Bivalvia > Cardiida > Solecurtidae > Sinonovacula > Sinonovacula constricta. The sequence continues at coordinate 46,319,149 of CM017562.1, forward strand.
TACATAAATATTGTTAACCTTGATCCTTCATACATTTGAAATTGAATTGATGGAGTCAAACTGAGGGAAACAGTAAAAACGTTCTAACGACCAGGTAGGGTATGCCTTTGCTCCCGATGGAAATAAGGTAACAAAAAAAAACAATGTTATTACGTAATTATGTGCTATTGTGGTTTATAATTACACACTGAACTGACATTAAGAATACAACTGAATAAAACAAATGCTGCTGTCAAGTGAAAGGTTGTATGTAATTCAGTAAAGCAACGAAATAGATCTGCTATAAAATATCAAATGGCTTATTATGAAAAGCATATTTTCAAAACAATCCAAGATGGATACTACTATAAAGTAAATCTGTGTGTAAGGAAGTGATGACGAAAGTAATAGTTAGTCTGAACATATTCTGTTTTTGCAAAATATTTGTGCAATAAAGCATTGGGCAAGGACTAAAATATCATACCAGATCTGGGGTTGAACCCAGAACCCTTCAATCCTGAGTCCAAAATCTTAAACTGTTAACCAACAACACTTCAATCATGTTATAAATGCTCTCTTGGTGTGTTAAACGTTTGTTAATGAACATTGAAATCGTTAATAAGATCTGTTCGAAAACTTGTCATTACGGGCCTAGGGTTTGAGAATCCATGATTTATCTCTGGCAAGTTTTATCTCCTCTTTATGCATTTGAAGGTTAAAATTCTTTCATTTCATGTTTACTTTTGCCTGTCTTGTAGCGCGTTATTCAGAAAATATTAAAAGGTTATATTTTGAGAAAGAAATAAGTTGCATGTGTTATAATTTTGTATGCTTGTTTAATAATCAAATATACATCAAGTTTTATTCTTTTGGCATTTTTCTGTTGCCTTTTTTTCAGTGTAAGAAAATACTGTACTGTACTGTGCTGTGTACCTATTGTCTGCTTTTAAAAGAAATATTAAATGTGATAGATCCCTTGATATTTCTTTTAATGGAAGTGTTTAAATGTTTCTTACTAGTTTTATTTTCTACTGGCCTTTAAAGGTGGTTTCCGGCAGTTTGTCTTTATCAAATACATATAACAATATCGAACCACTGCTTTGGGGAACGTTGCATACTTTTGTATAAACTCATACTTTAGTATTAATAAATACTAGTTTTAGCACTAACAGAAGTGTAAGACAGAACTAATCGCGAAAACAAAAATCAATCTGAATGTGCATTCTTTCTAACTGTATAAAAGCTTGATAGTGGTATCTGCTAAAAATAGATATTGACGTCAGAATGGAATAACCGGATGACTTTATAACGTGATTTCAAAATTAAGTAGTCACATGTTTGTTTGATTTTTGTTTTGTTGTTGTTGTTGTTTTTTAAGTTAAAAATAGGTATCTCTGCAGCGTGGCTCGGTTAGGAAATACATGTTTGCAGTGACGAGAGGGAATTGATGCTTGGCTGTTCACATGATCTAGGACATAAATGAACAGCATTACAAGACCTTTTCAGGTAACAATGAATTATTTGGTTATTTAAGAAAGTAAATTTTGGTCTAGACTGTCGAATACCACCATTAAGATAGAAATATTTATTGTATGAGATAACATATATTCATCATTTTAAAATGATCAACCTCTTGCTGCATTGGTAAAGGTTTTCCGGCCTATACCGGAATTTCCGGTTTACTAAAATCCGGAAAGGTCGCTTTTCCAGACTGCGTAAATCCGTTGATGTTTTTTTCGGGGGTGGGGTGGGGGCGGAAGAGAGAGAGAGAGAGAGAGAGAGAGAGAGAGAGACAGACAGACAGACAGACAGACAGAGACAGACAGAGAGAGAGACAGACAGAGAGAGAGAGAGACAGAGATAGGCGGGGGAGGGATCTACACATTGCCGTAATCAGATCCCCCGTCGTTTAAGAATTATTTTCCTCCTTATCATACCTGTACTGTAAAATCTTATCTTATGTGCAATCATACAATATATATTAACAGAATAAATACCAGTGATATATTATTTATAACATTTACACTGTAATATTTACCTTTAATCTTTTGTAATAAATGTCCGCATTTTTGCAATCATGTGATGACCACTATTTGTGAAAAATATCTGTGATACATTATTTATAATGTTTAGATTAGAGAACCTACCTTTTAAATTTTTATTTATTTATTGCTGCAAATCATACTGCTTTCAATCATGTAATGACTACTAAAATATATAATAATCTTAAGGAATGTGTTATGAATATCAATAATTACCTTTGATTTCGTTGTTCGTAAGACTTTCGTTATGCTTTGCCAGAACATGCCATCATGAACAGGACCACAATGGAAATAAGAGGATATGTATCCACTTTTTTGTGTCATCCTTAGTAATGACAACATGTATTTTGGTCTTTTTAAAATTATTACTAGCAAATTCTTACCTTTACATTTTTACATCATATTTACTTATTTAATTATTTATGATATATTTTTAGCTATTTATGCTTTATAGAATGACATTTGTCACAATTTGTGTTTTATAGCATAATATATATGTCTTACTGAAATAAACTATATATAACGTCTCAGAGGCCCCAGGCAATTCAAGGGTCACCAGCAACAACCGCCCGTCTGAAACAATCCTTTGATGATTTCCGACAAGTATAGGTACTCGCTCGGGTCCCAACAACTTCGATGGTCGCCAGCAACGTCATTTGTTGGTTACTGACATAGTCCAGAAAGATTTCCAAGCTGTGGAGTGAAACGTGTCAACCTGACCTGTCCTGAGTTTTAGGTTAGGCGATACTGTATTTTTATATACTCTATAGTAAATGTCACAACTGGGAGCAATTTAACAGCAACCAGATTCTTTGGGAACCCCAAATCGATAATAATATATTGTGAGAAAGACCAATGCATTATCTAATTAACAGGTACTTTGCGAAGGAAAAGTTATGCGTCGCTAAGACGGTATATGCGTGTATAGGCATAGGCTCCATGTTTTCGTATATTGTAAATGTTCTTTTGCATTAGAAAAAGGTCATTTCGTTGGTTTACGACCGAAATCTAAACAGAAATGTGCATAAAGAACGCAAATACGGTGACAAATAGTCACGAATAGTCAAATGACTAAACAGCGTATAGTCGATTTCAGGCTGTTATATAGGCTGCATGTTTTCATTTATCATAAATATATTTATTATAAATAAAAAAATGTTGTTTTTTTGCATTAGAAAATGTCATTTCGTTGGTTTGGATCGAAATCTAAACAGAAATGTACATAAATAACGCAAAAACGGTAACAAATAGACACGAATAGTCAAATGACTTAACAGCGGATAGTCAAATTTCAGTAGGTTCATTGTTCAAACTATACCTTTTGGATCAGTTTTAAGAATGTACTTACAATGTTACCGTATTTGCTTGCTAAACCTTTACATGACCGTAACGAAAATGTTATGAAGTTAATAAAAAAAAAGTGCCGAAACAGCCACAAATAGTCGATCGAGCTGGCCCGTGGCCGCTCACAAATAGTCACGTTTTGAACCTGGTCTAATATTTAAAATGCTGTTATATAGGCAAAAGCTCCATGGTTTCATTTATTGTAAATGTTCTTTTGTATTAGCAACGTCATTTCGTTGGCTTGAGACCGAAATCTACACAGAAATGTGCATAAATAACGCAAAAACGGTGACAAATAGTCACGAATAGTCAAATTACAAAATAGCCTTTAGTCAAATTTCAGTATGTTAATAGGCTAAACTATATTATTTAGGTCAAACATTTTATTTTAAATTTTTATTTTAAATTTTTATTTTATATTGAACATATTTGATGTATTTTTACAAACTTGGTTTATTTATATTAGCTTTTAAACACACATGAAAGTATTACCGAAAAGTGGTTCAACGGGTACAATTGTCTACACGCAATACAGACTCTTCAGTACTCAAGGCAAAAAAGTGAAATTAATTGACTCAGTTTTGTTATTAGCAAACTTTGTTTCATAAAAACTTTACACATTTTCTTATTGTCAAACGCATTAACCATGAATTTATCCTACGATTTTCTGGATTATTCCACGTAACATAAAACAAGACAATTTTCTATAAACAAAACGTTTATTGGAACATGTACTGTTGACCAACCACACAAAGAAAACACAGCGTCTGAGACAATACGAGTGATAATGATGTTAATGAAGACGACTAGAGGAGGCACAAGAGAAAATGCAGAATTCGACACCACAGACATCCCAAAAAGTGGAAGAAAGACAAATTTATTTTTAGAAGGGGTTACAGAAAATAAATTCAGTTATCTTAAAGTATTAAATACACTGAGGTTGTTGGTAATAAACGCTTATAAATCAGACATGTAGAATCAAATGTTAATCAGGAGTGGTTAAAATTGAACATGTGTGTATGTGCGTGTGTGCGCGCGTGTGTGTGTGTTTGTGAGTGTGCGTGTGTGTTTGTGTGTATGTGCGTGCGTGCAAGTGTGTGTGTGTGTGTGTGTGGTTGTGTGTTCGTGCGTATGTAGTTGGTGTCAGACGGCGACAATTGTATGAATACACACCTACCAACCGGGGACACCCACCAAACCGTGGACGTCCCCGGATGTACTGTTGCTGAAATCCGTGCATGCAGGCATTTAAGGATAACATATGTGAAAATCGCGGATATCGCTGCACATCGGTACGGACCACAACATACACAACGGATTTGGACATGGTATTACACAGGCGTCCCCGTTTATCTTTAGTTCTTCTAAAAGACATACACTTCTAAAAGACATACACACTTTTACCACCACTACCCCGTTTATGCGCTATATATTAAACAATCACACACAGAAGCAGCATCTGTGTAGCACTATTAATCCACTGATCAAGCACTGTTGTAATAGAGTAATAGTAATTGCTGTTGTTGATAGCTTTAGAAATACTTCATTACTGTTTAAATTAGGAATGTCAACGGTTAACCGGATAACCGGATATCAATTTGCTCTCCAGTTAACCGCATTAATTGCATATAACTTTGAAAAGAAATATTATCAATTGTACGTCTGTGCTAAATTCAAGTGTTATACAAACAATTGTTGACAGCATTAATGAAATATATCTATCATAAAATCAAAATTGGATCAACTCAATAATAAATCAGCTAACTGAGACTAGACAAGATAGGAACTATGACATACACCATATTACCTTTAATTACACAGGAGCAAAATATAGAAATATTTCACGCCTTCTTAAATTCAATAAACCAAAAGCAAACCAAAACTTGTTTAAAAATCAACAGGAAGTTATTTCAAAGGGAAGAATACACGTGTATTTGATAATGATGAAACCGAAACTTAAATTTAACTTGGAGAAGGAAGAGGGAAGTATTTACTTTCCGATATTTCATTCATGACAAGAGATTGTATAACAAGAAAACAAATAGGAACCTTTTCAACTTGAGAGGATCTGCATACATGTTCATAGAATACTAACAATGTTCAAGTGTGTAAACCCGTTTGTGCCCAAATCCCTAGCTTATCAGTACTCAGGCTCCATGTAAAGGTGATATCCGACAATGTTGCCATTGCAAATACATGTCACGACAATAAACCTCTACGTTTAGGCATTTTAGAATGAAACGTATGAAATTGATTATGTTAAGACGATTTAATAAAGTATCCATAGGTATAAGTATAGTATTCATAGGCAATACAGCGTAAGTCATGAAATATTTCATATGAGTTTTCATCATTGTCTTATTTATTTTAAGACGATATGTGATATCCTGCTAAATATCCTCTCTGATCTAATTTTTTATGCCATATTTGAAAAACTAAAACAAGTTTTTAAGTAAACATTCCTCATACGTTCTCGTTACAATAAAATCATAAAATATATACTTTACAAATGTATATCAAAATAACATAATCTCATCCAAATCTCGTGCGTTTAGTAGATTGATGATTTTCCTTTTTGGTGGTAGATATTTCTGCGCATTGAAAGGCAGCGGGATTACATTAAATGTTGTTCCTAGCCATAGTTTTGTCCAGTGTTGTGAATAGCATTCTATTGTGTGCATCGTCTGTTTGCCTTATTAAATGTTTTAATTCATTTGTTACCACACACCTACTTCTGGATTGAGGTATATATATCTTGGGACAGCTAGCTTAGACGACGTAGGTCTTTCTGCGCACGTAGACAGGTTTTTCCAAAATTAAGGTAGACCTGCTAACGTGCTCAGAGATGGACTTGTGCACGTTATGTCCTTAGTAAAAGTCGTTACTTTATTTTTGAACGTATTTTAAAGGTAACTCGCCGCTGAGATGACGAGCGCATTTACAGTTATATACATAAAGGTACAAAAATACGATATCAAGTGCAAACTTATTCTGGTCTATCCATGACATTAAACAAAACATCAGTATATGCATGGTTCATATTGAACTGGGCCTTACGGCGCATATCAACACCGCCAACAGTTAAATGGTACGTGGACAAAAAAACAACAACAAAAAACAATAACAAAAAACAAACAAACAAAAAACGTTTATACCCCAAATGGAAAATTGCTTTATTTGAAGTTTATTCTTTTTCTTTTAAAAAAATAATTTTGAGTAAAATTCTTGCATTTGGGTCACATCTGTAATAATTAAACTGAAACTTATATCAATAAAAACTTAAAGCAAACCGGATGTTTATGTTAGTGTAATAATTTTAAAATAACACAATATTTGATTTTGGAGACGTCTAAAAACTAAATAAAAATTATAGCATAGACACAGAATCACGAAGATATGAAAAGTCGTCAATGCAGATGCAGTTATTTATGTGACAAAAAATGACACGTTTACTCTTTCTGTTTTATATATAGTTATTCCATTAATTATATATACAATACGTCTTTGCAATCCAGCATAGACACTGATAAAAATCACACCTTCATAACCTTAACTAAAAGATTGTTTCTTCATATAATCTTGTGTACCCCCAAAATAAATATTTATATTCACACCACATCTTTTTCTCTCAAACCTAAAATTCTCCTGGAATTGACATTTTGAATACCATTTTGTCTTTCTCATTTTTCCACATATTACTCAAGTTTTGTACCTGGGTTGAAATAAAAGTATTATCTGTCTGTCAATTAGGTCCAAAACTGACAAGAGTGAATGATAACCCTTATCGCCTATTCAGCAAACATATAATAACTTAATCTTACATGACAAACTGACAGAATATACATTGTTAGATGTTGTTAAAGCATGTTTTTTTTCTAGTATTTTTGTAACCACTGAAAATAAAAGAATGTTACGATTTTAGAATAGACATATATAAACTTTGTAAACAGGGTTGTAATTTGTATTTCTTAACGAAGGCTGTAGATTTATGGAGAATAAGAACTTTCTCCCGCTACCTTGAGATACGGTAAGAGCAGCTCTTCTCATTTTCAAAAAGATATAATATCTGTGCGTGGAGATTATTTGAATTATGAACATTTAACTAGAGTGAATGAAATACAACCGAAAACATTATGGCATGTTTATTTAGTTTTTAATTTTCGCATTGTAGCTTATTGGGAAGCATCGAGATGTTTTGATGTTACTTGCTGCTTCAGGTATGTATATCATTGATTCAATGTATCCTGCCAGAAGAAACTTAAAACTATCCACACACCCACCCTTCCCCTTCTTGACACACACCTGGTCCCGGAAGTACAGAGGACGTTACCAGGTCCAGCAGTGTATTGCAAGCATGACCTTATGGCAGATGACATATATCACAAGTAAAATTCTTTGTCTGGTTTTATCTTACTGACGCCTTTGAAGCACTTTCGTTGATTCTCTTGTGTGCGAAACTATTAGTTATATTACAATGTAACCTTCTTTTTTTTATTAATGTTGATGACGTACTTTGACCTATTGACTCATATTTAACTTGACTATACAGTATTCAGTCAGATAATTATCAGTGAATGTTCGTGGTTTTATGTTATGTTATTTATGGGGATTTTTTTTTAAATGACCGTCATTATGCGTACTACAAAGAGCCCTTACAGCCCTATGCCCCCAGTACAAAAAAGTTCAGGGTTTTGGTTTTTGGATTTTTCAACGTTTACCACTGTTACTGGCATGTTTATCTACTCGCATCTTCTTAAAACAGCTGTTAAGCAGTACCTAGAAATCTTGTCATTTAATTATTTTAATTGACTGGGTCACAGTTAAGTGTATGTACATGAGGCATAGAATCACATTACCTTTATTCTGCATAGTTTTGACCTATTCTTTATTGCCTTGCTCCAAATGGCCTAAAAAAAGTAAATTAACTGAAAGCATAGCGACGTTTTTGCTCCCTCAAACCTAAATTAAATGCAATCTTTTGAAAGGTAACATCTTCACATAATTATAATCTAGTGATCTGATGTGAATTTTTAAATCAACACATTTTGTCTCTTTGTTTCTATTTCAACTATTGTTATGACCATTTAATGTTATTAAATCCTTTTTTCTTGTGCTTCAAATATTTTTTTCAGTTTTGTCTACCCTTTCCGCTTGCAGGAAAAGAGTATTTCAGAACTACATATGCTCTTTACAGTTTTTGTTCATGACTATTTATGACCTAATTTTTAGCCCACAAATTAGTTTATTTTGCATTGTTTAGATAATTATTTGTTAAATTGTTTGGAATGTTAATATTAGTAACTGTTGGTTTGCACTTAAATTTCGCACCAGAAAAGCTGTTTTAAGTCTTTTATAACTTTTGTCTACTCTACTGGATAGAAATGAACAAAACTATATTGGGCTATTAAAGTGACCTTATCGTTTTAGCTTTTTTAACTTTAAAATAGACTGCTTAAAAATGGTTAAATTTCCTATTTTTGTTTTTCATTGAAAGTATACCATAACATCAGATTACAGATAACAAGTGATAAAACATGCCCCAAAATGAATTGAAAGCCAAACTGACATAAAATAATGTAAAGTATCATTGTTCTTGATTGGGGCTTGTAATAATCTTTATAGAGTTAGTGGAGGTTGGTTGGGGTGGAGTGGGGTGGAGTGGGGGGTATGAATCAAGATCCATTCAACTTTATCGAAATAAATACTAAATATATACAAAGTTAGGGTCCCTAACTTCGACCTTAGCAGTCAATGAGTCTGTTCAAACAGGCATTGTTTTTAAATTGTAAAGTTAATAGTAACATGTTCAGTTCGTTTATTTAATGTCAGGATAAGACTTAAATGACAAATTTACAGTTATATTCGATAAAACTAAGGCAGTCTTAAAATATTGGATTTAAATTCTTTAAGCTCCATTAATAGTTTTGTCTTTATTTTTGTTTAATAGTGGCATTTTTATGGTCGGTGCATACATGTTTTGATCGCGACTTTGCTTGACGATCATGTGTAGGACTTAAGTTTCGATAATTGGATAAGTGTAAAACGTGTAGCGTTATTTAAGTTAGGCTATGTGTCTCTTTCAATTCCCTAGCGTAGAGATAGTGGAAAAAATGAAATGAAACTGTAAATCCACAGGTTCATGAAAGATTAATAAAACACAACTTTTAATAATGTCGGCAATGTCACCGTAGACCTGTGACTAACTTTTCATAAATTTATGTCTTTGTATACTCATATATTGTTGTTAACAATTTGAATTTAATAACGTTTTATGTATGTATGCAATAATGGAATCGTCTGCTTATGAAAGATTGCTGGAAACTCACAGGGGGTAAGTGTAAACAACACAGAAAGCAACACAGAAAGCGCGGGAAAAGAGGTAGTCCGAAGCAGGCTTGAAATGTAAAATATGCACTTTAATGTATAGCCTACATAGTGTGTGTGGTATATTGAGGAATCGTTAACACCAAAAGTAACTGAACATTGTTTGTGTCACACATTGCTAGTGTTGACAAAGATAGGAAATGATCAAATATATCTGACCTAGTTGTCAATTTATTATGTTGACATTTCGGTAAAATACCAGTTGTCAGTGTGGGAAATTGAGCATTTCACGAATACGGAAACAAATACTAAGAACAGCTTAAAGAACAAACACTTATGTAGTCCTAAAATCAGGTCAGGCCAAACATTTGACCCGATTGCATGTGTTAAATGTATTGCAAGATCGTACCAGCATGTTTCGTACCACACATGAAAGTGTAAAAATGCATTTGATAATTTTGAAATAATAATGATAAATCATCAACAGAATCCTTTCTGCACCAAAACTTTGCCATTAAATGTTATAGAAATCACAATGTTTGTTAGTTCTTGGTTTTAATATTTCAATTATAATATAATTGTTAATGTCTATTGATTAATGTTAACTTAAGGGAATTGAATTAATATGAAAGCAGAAGCCATAATCTTAAATTCAATTTGTGATTTCAGAAAACAGTTGTACAGTAACTATAATTTTATAATGCTTGGAAACACACAGAACTAGGATAATTACCTTTATTCAATTTGCAATGCTTTCGAAAAAAATCTTATCATTTAAAACAATTAGGACTTTGGTAACCATACAGGAAATATAATAAAATATAATAATTATTATTATTGTCCTTTCTTTGTAAGCCTGTCAACATTATCGACTGCAAAAAATAAAAATAAATAAAAAATAAAATAAAACACAAAAAAACCCCTCTACATCATGCTTTACAGATTACGTTTTTCAAATCACTTAGGTCTTCTTCATTATAAATTATATCATTATGTTCAGCTTCTGACACCCGTTTATGTGGTTCTGTTGCGCGACGCCACTGTGACTGTTTCAGTCTTTGATTATATATTTAAAAGCACTAACAAGCAAAACTGGCCATAAACATTAAATGACATTAAAATCACGATTCTAAAAAGCACTAAAAATTTGCAAAGCAGGTCATATACTATATTCTTCTTTTTTTATATACTTTTAAAATGTACTAAAAGCAGAAAAGATAATCGACTTTTATATTTGTTCCTTATAATGCACAAAAAGAGAATATGCATTAATTGGCTTTAATATTTATATTTTAAAATGTACCTAAGGTAGACAATACATGCCACAAGCATTAATCAACTTGAATATCACTATTTAAAAGAATGTACTTAAATTAGAACATATTAAGCTATTTACATTTTAAAAGCCCTCAAACGCATTAGTTGGCTATATAGATCAAAAGGCTTAAAATTAAAATTTAATTTATATTTTAGATAGCACCTAAAAGCAAACAAAGTAACTGATATATCTTGTAATAATACCATATTCCTTTTCTGAACACTATGTGGACATTATTTTTCGATGACGTCACTACTTTCGTCATAACGTATAGAAAATATCAGCGCATGGACATTTTGTTTTCAAATAGATCGTTTTTCTTTTCGTTGCTTGCATTTGAGAAACTCGTCAGGAAGTGCGAGGTTAGAGCTCTGTAAAACCGGTTTAAGCACCCCAGTCGGTCCATATTGCCGACTGACCGTTCCAAGGCGGTAACTGTCGGGTTTGCTCTTTTCCTTAAATGACTCATCACAGATTTGTTCTTACTTTTCGCTAGGCTTGCATGTTAAATACCTTTGTTCTGTGCCTTTTCGGAGTTTGGTATATGTTGCAATACTCATAGGACTTTGTCATATATCTTTATTTTTATTAAACAACATTAAAATAAAACGGACTAAAAGTAGAAAAAGCTTGTCATATACATTTAACAGCTTAATTTTTTTATGTATTGAAAAGCTGTATAAGCACACAAAACAGTCATACATAAAAATCGACGTTCAACATCATTATTTGTTAAAATACTGAAAAGCAGACAAAACTAGCCATACAGTAAACGACTGTTATATCAACACTTCAAACACCAAAAAGCAGACAAAACTGGCCATTTACATGAAACGATTAATATGAACAAATTAAAAACTCTGAAAAGCAGAACTTTTTGGCTGGCCATATAGATCAAAAAGACTTGAAAATTGTTAAAAAAATCATTAAGTAGAGACAACACAAGTCGTATGCATTAAAAGACTTTAAAATAAATATTCTAAAGCTACAAACTGGTCTTATACATTAAACGACCTTATTATCAGTATTTTAAAAAGTACTAAAAGCAGACAAAGCAAGTAATATACAATCAATCCACTCATGTATCTTTATTTTACATGTGCTAAAAAGAAGAGAGAAAAAAAACTGGCCATATGTAATAAAAGGTTAGAAATGTCTATTTCAGAGAGCATTAAAAAGCAGACAGCGCTGGCCATATACAATAAGCGGCCTTTACTGTTTTATACATTAAAAAGCGCTAAAAAGTAGACACAGGTTTCCTTTACATTAATCGACTTTAAATGTCAGCATTTTAAAAGGCTTAAAAAGCAGACAAACCTGGTCATATAAACAAAAAGACTTTAATAGTTATACTTTTAAAAGCACAGAAAAGCAGACAATCCTGGTCATATAAACAAAAAGACTTTAAACGTTATACTTTAAAAAGCACAGAAAAGAAGACAAACCTGGTCATATAGTTTAATGGACTTAAATATTTATATTTTAAAATACCATGCAACACAGGCAAAGCTGGTCATATTTATTAATCGACTTTGAAATTTAAATTTTAAAAATGTACTAAAAGCAGACAAAGGTGACAAGTAACTAAACAATAAACGACTTTAAAATGTATACTTTAAAACTTTAAATTGCGCTTAAGAACAAACGAAACTGACCATACATATAAAAGACTTTAAACTACAGCCGTACACAATTTGTATGGTTTATAGTATATTTTCAGTGTCTGCATTCTCGCGTTAACGAATTCAAATACAGTGGCACTGTAAAACATCGCAAATTTAATGAAGGATATGGAAAAAAAGGTTCCTTAAAGGCATCTCGAAAGGAATGTGGTATCCCACTGAGCCAGGCCCCCACATGCTATGGCCAGACCTGCTTATTGCTGGTCATCACTGCAGGGAGTCTTTAGCCAACAAAGTACTAATCTGTCACAGTAAAACCTCTGATGGGTTAATGCAAAACTTAATTACCTGCTAGTAAGGATGTGAGACAGTAGGCTAGTTTTACACAAAGCCATAAACATTAATGTTAGTGATAATGTGGGTTGTTTACTATATGATCCCTTACAAATTCTTTATTGCATTAATTAATAGGTGTCAATTTTGTAACTGCAAGATTATGTATTTATTTCATAGATAAATATTTGGTTTTGAAAATACACGAGAGATACAAGTTTTAGTATTCAAAATGACTTAAAATGAGTCTGAAGGACATTATTCTGACAATTAATGACTTTTTAAATTGCTTTTGTTAGAAACATTTCGTTACATTTTACATATCAAAATAAAATATAACTTAAAATATATATGAGAATTAAAAGAATGAAAGAAATAACAAAATGTATAAGAAATAACAAAATCAACCAACAAAGTAAGAAAGAAAACAAATAAAGATATATGCCTTTAAGAAGTGAACACCAATACAAAACTAAATAAGATCTAGTTAGTCACTCTCTGCTATTAAAAAAAAGAAAAGAAGAAATAACTTTGAAATACATACATGTACATTTTCAGAGCGATATAGTCGGTCGTGAAAAGGCTATAGTTTCGCGAAGTAGCCATGGGTCAAATTTCATATTATTGAAATGTTATAGCTTATAAATGATATTTGGATTAAACAATAATTTATGTACAAAGTTATGTTTTAGCCGTTCGTTTCTATGAAGTATTGACAGAAAAATATCTGTCCCCTTATGACCGTACATGTTAATGCTGAGAGGGGATTGGAATTCGAATTGCCGGTGAAATTTAACTCGTGCGCTAATTGCGCTTCAACGCAAAAGTTTACCAGCCTTAGTGAAATATTATATATATCCAGATCAATCGGTCCCTGCTAGTTGCCACTAAATGTCAATCCATTTGTTTTTGTATGTAGCTTGGTAGTGAAAATAATAGATTTCGTATTTATCTGAATCAAATTGACTGTCTTGGACATTTACCGACAACAAAACCGGGAAGTGAGTTCATTTTGACGATTATGTGTGCTTTAACTCGTTTTCCCGAAGATATGCATTTGAAGAATATACAATCCATAACTTTTGTCAAAGCTGTTATGAAGTTTTTCACTTTCGTTGGTCTGCCTAAATCGGCTTAAGCTGACGAGGGTTCAAACGCTATGTTTGATATATTTCAACAGGTCATGCACATGTTAGGGATTAAGCAGTACAGGTAATCTGTTTAACACCCTGAGATCAACGTACTTTAAAAAGGTTTTGCCAGACATAAAAAACAACAGCATAATTCGAGCATATTGATTTGATACTGAAAAGATTGGGATGAATGTATACCTTTACTCTCGTACGCTGTTAGAGAATCTTTCCAAGAATCACATGGCTTAAGCCCATCTGAATTTGTCTATTGACACACAGTTCGTGGACCATCGAAACTGCTTAAAGAGAGACTCTTGTCTGACGATGAACCATTTTTAAATGTACTTCAGTATGACTCGGACTTTCGAAACAAATAATCAAAAGCTTATGAGTTGGCAAAAACTAATCTAAAGCAAGCCTAAAAAAATGAAACAGAGATATGACCAAAATACCCAAAATAGGAGTTTTATACCTTACCTTTTTGTTCTTGCGTTGTTGCCTGTGCCTGGAATACCACAACAAGCTAGATACTCTGATTCTTGTACTATTGACAAGAAACTTGGTGATCCTAGGTTATGTCGTTCTTACTCCTGGGAGTCGAAATCAGAAACAAATGTGCCATGTAAATATGTTAAAAAGTACATAGAGATAAAAATAGCCATTTTTAAAACCAATGTCATTTATCTAACCTGTCCCACATATTTCGAGCTGTGTTAAAACTGAATTAGACTGCAGTAGTGTTAGTGATGTAAAAGCTGATCTTTGCCATGCTAAAGTAAAGAATTCGGTCATTCTGCTGAACATCGAACAGAAACTTGACCATATGGAGCCGTCCCAGTAAACCAAGTTAGCAGAGCTTGTCCTGGAATTCGGACATTTGTTTCTCGACATTGCCACACGAATTGAAAAAAAAAATGGCAAAATTTGAGGCTTTTTCAGAATTCCCCATTCCATTATATTAAAGACAATTAATGCAATTTCTTTGTATGGCTGGGTATTATAGACGATTTTGTAAAACTTTTTTAGACATTGCTGAACCTTTGACAATTTTACTAAAAACTGAAAACCATTCGTTTGGAATTCTGATCGTCACATTGCATTTGATAAGATAATGGCCATGCTTAAGAGTGCAACACTTCTCTTAGCACCAGATGTTGATAATCTTTTTATGGTTAGAGAAGATGCTAGTGATTTTGGTACTGGTGGTGTAAGGGGTGGTTACACTAAATACAGACCGGAAGTAGAATGTGTTACATGGACTTTTTCTCTTTAGTAACAGTCTGTTGCTATGTTTTGGCACTCAATTTCCTATTATAAAGGTAGTCTGAACCTTTTGGTATCAAAAGGAAGCTGAAACTATGTATAATTAAAAGGAAGCAAACGTCTTTAACTCCTATGCACAATAATGGACTGATCCACATTTACAGGAAGTACATATTTCATTGAATTTGGCGGTTACCGACTGGCAATTTGGCGGTATGCGCAGTCTATGAAGCTGAACCTTCTTACAAGTTGCAAAAGTTGCCTTATTTCTGGGTCTTTCTGATAGACAATAAATAGCTCGTTTCACCTATATATGGTTTTGGGGTCCATCATAACTTGGTCATGGTGCAATTAGTTTCCATCTTTTCGCAATTCACTATAGAATATAGAACAAACTTATTTAGTGGCGTCTAACCTTTAAGCGACATTTCCGGAAGAATCTTTGTCTGTACCTTTGGCTTGAAAATGACTGCAAATGGGTAAAGTCTTATAACAATGGTGTTCTATCAATGAATGTTGCCATTGTAAGACATTTCAGAAATAAATTAACTGTTTAGTCTGAATTTAGGGGTCCTGATGTGAAAATGTGCCTGAAAAATGAAGAAATGCTCAAAAAAGACTCCAACCATCACCCAACATGTATCTTGGGTGACATTTAGTCTAAAGATAATCAGTTTGATGATACTTTTCATAATTGTATATTTATTTTCTGAAAAACATGCATTTTAATGACCTTAACCTGTACCAGGATCCATTTTCATACAACAGTAAAAGGAGTCAAATGTGCTGGGAACAGAAACTGGCACATACAGTGTCACATACCAAAATTATAGTTTTGCCCATAAATGATCCTCTTTTCTACTTTTCTGAGTTATATATAATACATCAAACATTATTCTTCATGTTTACACCTTACTGTGATAGTTAGAAACAAAAATTAAGTTGAAATCTGGATAGAATGCCATGTAAACAATATGTGGTTATTTTTTTTTCATTTTTAAAACCTGTTTTGAACAGGTCAGCATCATATTCTTGACAAAGTAGGGGCTCCAACATATAACTGTGGGCTTTGAAGTGTTCTGCATTTACCAAGTATAGCTTAATATTCCTTAAAACCTTACAACCATGCCTTTCTGGAATGCAAATATTCAAAGCGCTCTCTCAGTAAGACTGAGTTATGACCCAGACCTTAGCCAAATTGTGCCTGCGTTAGAGATTTGCACCTACTCTATGTGACATCTAATGACAATTCTTCTACATTTTCATTAAACAATAGAATCATAATATGTTTGAATAACTGTCTGTTCCTTGGTGCAGTATTTTTTTTGTAACTTAGCAGATACTATGCACTTTAGGATGGATTTTTCTGCATTTTTGAGACAAATCTTCAAAAATACCCACTTTTTAATCAATAAATACAATAAAAATTAATAAAAATCATTTTAAATGTTAATTAAGTTGTCAAGTCTAATCAATAATACATAAAATAATCACATGCATGTTTATATGCTGTTTTGAGTGTAAGTTGTTCAACATTTTTAAATATAGATTTTCAATGGAAAAAGGGCCATGAAAATGCACTGTGTGCAAAAAATACTGGTATGCAAAAATGACCCCCATTTCATTGAAATACAAAAGATTTCATCCTTTCATTGGAAATATATTACCCTTTAACAAAATATTGTTTTAAAAGACTTTTGAAGCAATTAGTGATGCTTAAAGGGGTGGTTACACTAAATACAGACCGGCAGTAGAATGTGTGACATGGACTTTTTCTCTTTAGTAACAGTCTGTTGCTATGTTTTGGCACTAAATTTCCTATTATGAAGGTAGTCTGAACCTTTTGGTATCAAAAGGAAGCTCAAAACTATGTAGAATTAAAAGAAAGCAAAAGTCTTTAACCCCTATGCACAATAATAGACTGATCCACTTTTACAGAAAGTACATATTTCATTGAAATTTGGCGGTTACCGTCTGGCAATTTGGCGGTATGCGCAGTCTATGAAGCTGAACCTTCTTACAACTTGCAAAAGTTGCCTTATTTCTGGGTCTTTCTGATAGACAATAAATAGCTCGTTTTACCTATATATGGTTATTTGTTTCCATCTTTTCGCGATTCACTATAGAATATAGAACAAACTTATTTAGTGGCGTCTAACCTTTAATGTTACAAGACGACCGACACGGAGTTTAACATCCGGTTTATTATTTATCTAAGAATTGAAACAAACATTAGAACAGTACTCTGCTGAAGTGAAGAAATTCTTGCTCTTGTACTTTATTTGACACTTTAACGAAAACCCATTGTATCAGTGATCACGATCCTCTTTGCTTTTTGCACATATTAAAAGAAAAAAATCCTATATTGCTAAGAGGAAGTTTAATATTGCAAGAATTTGATCTCGATATAAGATATATCAAAAGGTAAAGACAAAATCCCACCATATGCATTGCCACACTTGTAAAATAATGCTTGAAGTTTTGTATTATGTATGGCACATCATGCACATAAATTGACTTTACTGCTTAGTTTTACTGCATATTATTTGTTGTATATTATTATATAGTTATACATTGTAATGTTTTAGTTAGGAAGATTTATAGCTTTAAAAGATTTATAGCATACACATTTTCTTTAAGGAAGGGAGGTGTTACATAAACTATTTGACCTAGTGACGTTCGCATTTTAGGAAACTGCCTATATGAAATTGCCAAAATCAACTCCCAAAGACTTATAATGAGATTTGACACACTCGAATGAAAGTACATAATGCTCAGCCTGTGAGCAAGCAATAGAGTGCCGACACTCTAAAAGTGTAGTGGGTTTCCCGCCTCGCTTTTATATGCTGACTTTTTGCATGTTACTTTTGTGCAGGCTTCATAGTCGCAAAAGGCAAATGGTCCCAAATGTGAATATTGGCCATTATAGAAGCCCAGAGGCTTACAATGGGAGAAAACGCACACTCAGACAAACGCGCACAGCTTAGCCTGCGTGCACCAGTCGCGAAACGGAAAACGTCCCCAGTATGGGGTGATTCCTACTAGTTTTCGCACCCAGTTTTCGCATGCTGCTTATGTGCAGGCTGAGCAATCATGAAAGAGCAAATGGTCAGAATGTACATATACTTATAATGGGATTTGACGCACTCAAACAAAATCGCTTCATGCTTCACGCTTCATGGGAGCCATAATAAATAAAGTAGCGGACACCAAGAAAATGTAGAGGGGCTTTTCTTCTTCGCTTTCATGATTACTTTTCTCTAGTGGCTTTTGTACAGGCATCACAATCGCGCAGAAGCAAACGTTGAAATTTGCGAAAATTACCCATGGAGAACATTTATAGGGTTATAATGGGGGAAAACGCACTCGCAGACTATCACTTCAAGCTCAGCCTGCGAGAGATCAATCTTGAAATGGAAAGCTGGTCAGAGACAGCCCCTGCTCAGTTTCGATACCTAGGTTTTGCATGCTGCCTTTGTGTCGGCTAGGCAGTCGCAAATGGACACAATTTGTAAACTTCACCCCATAGACATTCATAATGTATAATGTGATTTGGAGTACTCAAACGAAAGCGCTTAGTGCTCAGCGTGCAAGCGCACAATAGAATAGCGGACATCCAGAAAAATAGAGGGGCTTCGTTCCCTGCTTTGCTTTAATGCTGAAGGAAAGGGCTTAATATGTTGTTGTTGTTGTTTTAGTTTTTGTCTTTATATTAATATATAAATAATAATAAAGATAATATTAATTCATACGAAATAGAATAGCACAATTCTGAACTTTTCGTAAAAGTTCAGGACAATGCAGACTTATTTTCTAATACAGCTTAAAAATTCTTACACACTATGGTCATTAAAAGTAAGTTACAGTTCTTTTGTTTTCTGTTTGCAATATGTATGTTATTGTATTATAGTATGTTCAATGTTTCCTGTAACATGTGTCCATAAGTCTATGGTTTATATGATATGGGAACCTTTGGGGATCTAAGTCCTATGCACAAACGAATGAGAATTATAATTATTTAAATATATTATTTTTAAAAAATGCGCACTTTCAGGTTAACCTTTATTTCTACAAAAGTGTGATTGATGTTGAATTTATAAAGTATTGGATAATAGAGGAGGTAAAACAGTTATATAGCTTTATCAGACAAAAGAAGTTTAAAAACGAAAAAGAAAATAAACCCACAACGACAAAAGTTCAAAACCTTTCAGGATATACCTTCAATTGTATTTGGCCGATAGTGTGCAGTTTTAAGAAATATCTGTTTAGAAAACTTTAGAAAAATAAATTAATACCGCAAAAGTTCTAACTAGCATTCTTACTCTATAACATTCATTAAAGAGGGCATTACATTTAATAGGAGTATTGATGTTTACCGATGTTCAGTGTACATGCACTTGATTTTTCTTTCAATTTTTATTATTCATTCACTATTTCAGAAATTTTCTATTGGTAATTTTCATCTTCTTCAGATTATCATCTTAATTAAGGCTTTCATTTACATTCAAAACACAATTATGTTTTTTGAATAGTAATATATATTCGCATTGTTGACGAAGGCCTCTGTAAGAAAAGATGTATATGTATTTGTTTATGTATATGACTTATGATATTCTTCTTCTTCTTCTCCTTCTTCGTCTTCTTCTCATTGTTATTATTATAATACCGAATACATGTAAAGGAAAAGTATATACTCACAAATCGTATGACTTAATATTTAAAACACATAGCAATTAAATTCCACGTGTCCACGTGTTGAGAGATTTTGAAAAAAAAGTCTTTGACACAGTTATTAGTATTTCAAAAACAAAATACTTTATGCGTTACACATTGGACCAGGAATTAATTAGATAAATAGCGATATATTTTATATATTAAACATTGAATCATGCTGTATTTCCCATTTTCGAAATGAAAGAAATGTTTTATCTCCTTCTTTGTGGGAAGGCAGTTTCATATACTTTATATAAGAAATAGAGCATATTTTATTTTTAATGCGCTTATTTTAAAAAAAGCGCTCAGGCTTTTTAATTAAGCCTTACTTCAATCAATAAGATTACATTTAATCGCATTCTTCAGTCTTAAATGTTTTTCAAAAGTTTAAAAAGTGGAAAAATCTTAAGGTTTCTCCAGTAACTACATATTACAAAGAACATGTACCTATCCCAAGGTAGTTAAGAATGTAGTTTTTAATAGTTAAATAGTTAGAGTAAAGTCCCTGAGCATTCGAAATGTGGGCCAATTATTGGCTTGGTTTTACCTTGGTACCCAATATCTCCGAATAATGTGTTACATCTCGCTCAAATAGTAAAGGAATGTTTACGTATGAGGTGGTTAGAGTAATTTAAAATATGCAGCGAAAGGAGCCTCATAGCAGCCAATTTTTGCGGTCAAGTTAACTGGAATGAAAAGGAAGGCCGATAACCATTAGATTCAAACATATCGATTTAACACCAAGCCTTAACAAATCAAATAATGAAATAAAGTCTTCACTTTATAATAAATATCAAAAACAGTGACCAGTAAGAGAGCAAAGAGGTAAAATATTGTGTACATACTAACTATGCCCCAAGTAAGACCTCGCAATGCAATACTGACTAAGGCAGCCAATGTATAGGCATATACTAGAGTGAGCTTTCCTCAGATCTTTTATAGTTGATGTAATCTACAGGAGTTACTTATAATACACAAATAATCATTTATTCGATATTTTAATAAAATTTCGTACATAAATTATGACGTATTTTGATATCCCATACGTCATTAGAACAAATCACTGAGTAAGGCTTACACAAACAAATGTTAAAATCAAGTTTAAGGAAAACTTATCACAAACAAAATAAATATAGCTGTTTACAATTTCTTTTCATTGGAATTAATCAATTTATAAATCACAAAACTATCTTAAATTAATAGTTAATTTTAATTAATAAAGCTTCTGCAGTTCGGACCATTCCTTTATAGTCAGTTATTTAATCCGCATATCACAAGTTGCTACTACTTTTTCAAATTTCACCGTGTTTACAAGTAGTTAAAACACAAATATGATACAATAAAGAACACTGGTGTGAGACAACCAAGGCGCCACAGAGAGCATGCGCTTTAAACAAGAAAATGACTATTCGGGGAACTAATAACGCCCTTTCCATGTCGATTCAATACATAAATATTTGAGAGTAATGAACCGCAAATCTAACTGATGACTTAAGTATCTGCTACATTACTTTTTTCCCTGTTGTCTGCTACATAAAGCTGCGAATTCTTTTAATGCCTGCAACCTTTTTATAAATTACTTGCCACTCTTTATTGTTGCAAGCTACACCGTCAAAAAAAATCCGGAATACTCAGCTTTTTTCTCTGAAAAAGATCCCACAGAAAATTTGCGATCTCTTGTTATTGACGTCTACACTATCGTCCCCATAAAATAGCTTTCCATAAGAGGTACTTACAATCAGCATGAATAAATTAAATGGTAAAGACTTGCCTCTGCTAGTCATAAAAATTGTTAGAACATTACTTGCATCAAAACACTACCTTACATTTTTATTTTGTCCGCTGAGATACTCGCAATTATTAAAGGCATATCAAAAGCCTTATATAAGTGACCCCCCCCCATTTATTGCCCCACCCAGCATGTGAGGGCATCTGTTTTCTGATAAGCCAGGCTGCCACAGTCTGTAACGATGTGTCTGTCACACAGGTATTGTTCAAGATCCAAGTGTATGTATGCTATATCTGGGGGTTGAACATATTCATTCACAGTTTGTAAAGGAAACAGTTGTGAATATACCAATTACGCAATCCAATATATATATATATATATATATATATATATATATATATATATATATATATATATATATACTCAGCCAAAAAAGAAACCTTACACTTTTAATATTAAGATATTTTCAATATATCTTATTTAAATCAAAACATGTATGTGTCAGAACATTTTACTATCGATTCACTCTACACGTTAACCATATTGCACTCATGGTATCAGTGGTATTCAAGCCAGCGTAAAAATTCAGTTTTTGCACGTGAACCTCGTGCACGCGGTATGGTAACCGATAGTCATTGTTACAAAACACTGTACATGTCTTCAGTAAGCGCACAGATAAATTCACATCTCAAATTGACAGGTTTTACAATGCCGCGATTGTCAGAGGCCGAGAGAAATCGGGCTATTGGAATGATCCAGGGTGGAGTTTCCGTTGTTGACGTTAGTAGGACGTTTAATTGCAGCCGTACCACAATTCATGATCTTGTTAGGCGTTTTAGGCATACAGGTGATGTTCACGATCGTCCAAGGTCGGGTAGACCAAGAGCAACTAGCCAAAGGGACGATCGCGCCATTGTCCTATTGCACTTACGTAACAGGTTCACACCCGCGACGTTGACGGCACCGGCGTATAACGTCTGTACTCAGACAATTCGCAATCGGTTGCGCACACAAAGGCGCCCAATTAGAGCGCGACGTCCATATACTGGTGGTATACTTACGTTACGCCATCGCCGCGCCCGCCTTGGATGGGCACGTGCGCACCGCAACTGGCGTCGACGTGACTGGAACACTGTCTTGTTTACGGACGAGTCACGGTTTAATCTAAGCCATGCCGACGGCCGTGTACGCGTTTATCGTCGTAAAGGTGAACGGTTCGCTCCAGTCTGTGTAAGACAACATGACCGTTTTGGCGGCGGGGGTGTTATGGTTTGGGGCGGGATAATGGGGGGACAGAAAACCAGGCTTATTGTTCTGCGTGGCAACTTAAACGCCCAGAGATACATCAACAATGTCATAAACGCAGAAGCTATTCCTTTCTTGAGGAGAAATGCTCCAGCTGTTTTTCAACATGACAATGCCCGTCCTCACACTGCAAGAATTACACGCGCTCACTTGGCAGCATCCAACGTCAACGTCATGCAATGGCCAGCAATGTCTCCAGAAATGAATCCGATTGAGCATATCTGGGACGTGCTTGGCAGAAACGTTCGCAGTATACATGCTCCACAAAATATCCAGCAGTTGACAAATGCCTTGATCATTGAATGGGACAACCTTCCCAATAAGCTCGTACAACTTAACGTCAATTCGATGCGTCGACGGGTAGATACACTGATTAGAGCAAACGGTGGACATAACAGATATTGATTTCAAAAACAGAATACTCAAACATGATTCAAATGCAAATGAAATGGTCGGCATCCGTCATAAAATGTTTCAATGTCACCAATTAAAAACTGATAAATTTAATTTTGACCCCTATGAATGAAAAAACAGTATTTAAACAAATTTAAAACATAACCAATAAAAACAAAATGCTATCTGTGTTGGATATGCATGTCTTTAACATGTCCAACAATCATTTCCAGATTCGGATATCTGGTTACTGAAAAAAAAAGAAAAAAACATACACTGTAAGGTTTCTTTTTTGGCTGAGTATATATATATTATTTGTTTTCTTTCTTACTTTGTTGGTTGATTTTGTTATTTCTTATACATTTTGTTATTTCTTTCATTCTTTTAGTTCTCATATATATTTAAAGTTATATTTTATTTTGATTTGTAAAATGTAACGAAACGTTTCTAACAAAAGCAATTTAAAAAGTCATTCATTGTCAGAATAATGTCCTTCAGAGTCATTTTGAATACTAAAACTTGTATCTCTCATGTATTTTCAAAATTAGATATTTAGCTATGAAATAAATACATAATCTTGCAGTTACAAAAGTGACACCTAGTAATTAATGCAATAAAGAATTTGTAAGGGATCATATAGTAAACAACCCACATTATCACTAACAATAATGTTTGTGGCTTTGTGTAAAACTAGCCTACTGTCTCACATCCATACTAGCAGGTAATTTAGTTTTGCATTAACCCATCAGAGGTATTTCTGTGACAGTTTAGTACTATGTTGGCTAAAGACTCCCTGCAGTGATGACCAGCAATTAGCAGGTCTGGTCATAGCATGTGGGGGCCTGGCTCAGTGGGATACCACATTCCTTTCGAGATGCCTTTAAAGGAGGATGTATTTATATTATTTTTTTGTGCGCAGAGGTATTCACAATTATGATACGTGATTTAAATAAACTTAAAATTTGAATATAAGTCCAAATACAGGAATATAAAAATGGCTACATGCCACAGAAAAAGAGTGGTCACAGTAAAAGTGATATAAGTAATAAAAAGAGAACCGAAATTTCGAACAGTCGAATCTAATTGCACATGGTCTGAACTCTAGGGAAAGAACCAGCGTTTCGAGTGGCGTTTCATCAAGTATCTTAATACAAACAAAACGACAAAAACAAACGGAACATTTCAACCTTGACATGTCTTGTTATCAAAGATATGAACTCAATTAATCCAATGAACAACGTTTACTTTTCACTGTTTTCAGTATTCAGTTTTCAGTTGGTCAGTATAACGAATCCCCATAAGGGTACTTTCAAATTGCATTAACTAGCCATAATCAAACCATCTCACAGTGGACCTTAGATATGCTGAAACAAAATCAATCCAACAAGTGGATCAAAGAAAACTAAATAGAGATAATGGTTAACTCTACTGACAAAAGACTAGATGATATAAACAAAACGTTGGCATAATAGAAGGTGGAACAATTATCTCCATTTATTAGTCACAATCTTGAAGAGAAAAAAACAACACAACTCTAAGACCTCAAGAAGGTGACACACGTGTGTAAGTTGCAAGTAAGAATGTTAAAGAACATACACATTGATTTCAAGATAACCAAGCTGAATTGAGAAAAAAACTCAAGTGATTTATACGGTTTACCCTTAACTGAGATCCAAACTGGGACTAACTACTCCCAAAAAGCCAATAAAGGTTCATTATGTAGAATCCTGCGAGTATCTACAGAAAAAAAGAATGTAGGCAAAACATAATTCGTCCTAACACCGAACCTTTGATATTTAATCGGACACATCTGCAGGGAAACCTTAAGTCTTCTACAAAAACGCTTTCAATATTTGTCAAATTCCACTATTACCAACAAAATTCATCATAAAAGCAACACAGCAATTAAGGAACTAAAACTTCTTGGTCTTGGAGTTCTCAAAGAATTGAAAGAAACTCCCAAGAACTATGCAATTTGTATATGCCGAAAATGGCAAAGGAAAGGGTAAGATTCATTGGAAAACAATTTAACATGAAAACATCGCTTATAAAATCAAACCCGAACCGAAATAGCGGCTTCGTGAGAAACTTGACATCATCTGCTGAAAGCCTGAAATATGAAAGGAAAAACGAACGAAATTCGAGGATATTGACTTCCAGCATTATCCACTCACACCATATACTAACATTGACATAAACTTAACTTTCGACAAACACAGGCTATAAAATTGACATAGACCTTTATGTAATATATCAATTGTTTGAAAATATATCACTGCATACCACTAGGTTACTCACTATTCGGGAGGAATATCTATCTATTATAAATGTGACATAAAAGACAAATTTATCATTGTTGATGTGGAACAAATGAGAGTCGCTTCTTAAGATCAATGTCAGGTTCGTTCATTGCCTCCCTGGAGTAAGGACCCAATCACAGCTCTGATAAACTCACTAGAAATATAACACCAGGGCTTTCCTGCGCACATGGCAGTACAAATCTTACTACACACAAAGACAGTTTCAAGTATATAAAGGAGCATTATCAAGATTTATATTATGCACAAAATGAGGAGGATGTCAGGTTTGCTTGTTACACAGTTACGATACACTAAAACTGTTCAAATGAAGATAACAATGGAAAGGGGAGTAACCTATTCTCAAGTTTGAATTAGTCTTTGGTGGATAAAACATCTCTGGTAATGATGGTTTTACTTTTGAGTTCGATGCAAATCTGGAACGACTGGTTACCTTTCTGATTAGATAGTTAATCTCTCAAAATCTTACACACAAAAACAAGGTATCATTACCTGTCTTACTAAAGGGAACGAAGGAAAATAAAAAAAAATCGTAACCTATTCAATTGTCTCTGAAGCAAAATAAATTATTTAACAATAAACACGAAAACCGGGCAAGTGTTTTTTACCAGAATGGCTAATGGCTTCTAACTCTGGCAGTGAAATTGTCTTTCCCAGAGAAGCTACTTAGATTTAAGCCACTAAGATTCCTGGAATCTTCCTCCTTTGTTCTACTTGTCCAGTCTGGATACTTAGTGAATGTGATAAGCATGGCTTGAAATCACTTTAAATTCAATGTATTTCACTCTGCATTTCATAGGTTTTAACCTGTTGCTGTCTCAGATATTTTTAGCAAGTCAATGTGTCAAACGGATTAAAATTTAATGCTATAGAAATTCATTTGTTAAGCATTTGAGTCAAGTAGAAGGTTAAAATTTATAAGTAGTTAAAACAACTAGATTCTTTTTCTTTTTAAATTTTATTTTCCTAACAGCTGTACAAAATGTAAGCAAATGCCAATTTGTAATAACAGTTTCAATTTTTAAATGAAGGCAATGTATAAGTTGCGTGTAGACCAAAAAAGCAGCATGCTGTTATTGAAAAAGCACACGCTGGAACTAAAATAAAGGTTAGGGAACCGGTACTAAAGAACCCAAAATTAAAAAAGTCCAAGAATGTCCAAGAGATTCAGTTAAACACGTTTTTTAATCATTAAATTATGTTGACGAATAGTGGAATATTCTAATATAAAAGCGGTATGCGAATAGAAATCTTGGAATTCCAATATTTTTTATCACTCTTATTCAGATATATCGCTGTGGAAAGTTGCCTACGTACAATAAACACACATGTTGGTTCAATGCTGGGACATTGAGCTACACTAATAACGTACGGCTGACTGCCCAGCTTCGTTCGCAATAGCGTGTACTAAGTGCAGTACAATATAATGCCATACTTTATCTATAACAGTCCGCCAGAACTTCCTTTATTTTTGTAAATCACAACTAGATCAGTGTCAATCAAACATAAATGTAATTACTTTCTGTTTTTGTCACTCTACTTCACAAAAGTAAGTTTATTCCTATACAATACCTTCGCGGACCAACTAATTATGCGTAAATTATGTGTGGCTTTGTATGTCTTCTTGATTGGTTTGTATAGATTTGTCATAAGAGTTTAATTTTTTCTAATAATAATATTTGTTAAGGAACAATGACATTGATCACACATTAACTAGCATTCTTCATTGTTTGTATTCTTCAAATTATCGCTGACCGAGTTAAGAAATACCTCTTCTGGTCCTTCACTATAAACAGGAGAATGGCAAATTGATGATATCGCTTTTAGTATTTTTAAAACGAAGAAACCGTCGTTTTAAAATCAAATACTATGCTAAAATCATACATCTAAAGCCGCTTCTTCATAAAGTAAAGATAGCAATGTCAATCGCAAAAAATGGAGTGAGAAATACATGAAATGTAATGACATATTGTCTTGTTATATGAAACTCTGTTATAAATTTGTTCCGAATATGTGGATATGACTCGATTACACTTAACGATTATTCAAATACTGTTGTAGGATTCGTTGTACATGCCTATTTTTTGTATTTCTGTCAGTATATGTGTAATTGTCATCTGCTTTGATGTAGTGGTTCTTAATGAAATTGGATGCTTCTGTTATATTTAAACTCAGCTTTGCGGGCATTCCAGCCATTGAACCTTTTTTTTCGCCTCCTGTTCAGCGACTTCATTGTCTGTCACTCACAAAAGGCGGGTATCCATTTCAAGCTAACACGGGTGTCAAATTATTGGTTTATTATTGTATTCTATAAATATCTCTGAATAGATCTGTTATATTTTTTCTATAGGCTATAGAGCTTTCAATGCGCTAGGTTAATCTGTAACTAGATCTACATTGAAATGAGTTATTTTGCTAGTATTTACCCAAGAAAGCGCCGCTTTGATAACAAAGAATGTCTTCCATCTTATTTATTTTTTTATTGTTGAAGCGGTACTCTTGTTGTTGAATATGCTAATGCCTGCACCTGCTATGTTTTAATTGGATATTTACTACCATCAGTATACATTGTTTCGGGCTATTACTTGTTACCCAGCCTGCACTTTCATCTACAAATTGTGATTCTTTAATTGATTAAATTAATCTATTGTATTTCACTTTTCCTGTTGTGTTTATTAACTACACAATTAAACGTTTTAATGAACAAAGTAAAGAGTAATGGTAATAAAACGCTACCCTGTTGGCAGCTATTTTCAGTGATATGATGTTTTGCACCTTACTTCCTTATTTTAAGAAATGCATGTACTGCCTTGAAGCATCTATGTTTTCCGTGTGCAATTTTAATGTCTGTTTCAAGTCGTCAACCTGCTTGGCCTTCTTAAAGGTTGTTATTTGATTTCACAAAAGAACATAATCGTTGTTTGATAAATTTCTGCACTCGTTTTGTGAATTTCTGCACTCGTTTTTTGAATGTTGATGTTAACAATAAAGGTCCATAAGATCCGTGGTCGTTAGCAGGTTTGTTGGGATTTAGAGACGGGATGATAACTGCTTCTAATCATGAGCCCGGTATCACGCATTGTTTCCAAGAATTGTTAAACATGTCAAGAATAATTTGTTTTGATTCTAATGGTAGTTGTTTTTTAGATTTCATAATGGATGCTATCCTCACCTGGGGCCCCATTTGCGCATGTTCCTAGAGCTATGTTTAGTTATATTAATGAGAATGGTTGATTGTAGTCTATATCTGAGTGATTTTCTCCTTTATTGACCATACTGCTGACCTTGATAGAAATGAATAATTTTCTTTTAATGAACTTAATTACGGAAGCCACGGATGGACATTTTGTTACTTGTTATTACATATTTGTTATTACTTACTTCGTATTCTTTTTTTTGTAATTACTCATTGTTATGAATTGGTTTAAAATATAATTTCTATTGTATGTTTGCTATTTGTGTTTGCCTTTTTGAAGATAGTTTGTGTATTACAGTCTTAACTACATACATTTGTGTTTTATGTTCCTGCTTTATTGTCTATGTAGAAAATCCTAAATCTTCTTTGTATGTATTTCAATAGCCAGGGGACGTTTGTGCAGTAATTACAGCTTCTGATTAACTAAACGTCTCAGCTATGAGAGCTATTATGGCGATGCCATAACGTTTATTTAATCAAGAAACTTAATTTTATTTGCTTGTCTCCATGAAAAATTACTGTGATATAAATTCTATAAGCTTCCAGTTTTGGGGTTTAGTGATAATAGTTTTCGACATCATGAATTATGCGGCTTTAATAGTTATAACTGATATGGACAATGATTGTATTTTCATACGAAATTAAAGCATGTGTAAATTCAAGTTGGTAGGTTTGGATTGTCTCAATGAAATCTGCACTAACCAAGATGGAGGCCTTCATATGCATTCTTCAGGACAATTAGGCTCCGCGTGCATGATCGGCCGCCAGCTATATCCGTGCAACAGTAAACCAAGGACGTTATTGGATTCGAAGCTAATTTTGGCCAGGTCAAGTCTAAACAACGTATTAAGTCTTATGGTAAAAAAAAAAAACGTAGCAAATTTCATGTTGTGGATTTAATGCAAAAATTAACTGTATGTTTATTAAAACCTTCTGTACATTATTGAAACAATAATTTAAAAAAATCATATTTTAGTAAATACAATTTAGTATATATTTAGTACGGTGTCCTCCAGGTAGCAGTTGCAGTCACGCTATTGCAGATGAAAACTGTGCTTATCAAAGATCTCAGATGTAGTTACGTTCGTTAACTATCGGACTGCGTCCATTTTCTATGCAACTTAGTCATCCTGCATGAATACAAGTGTTGTCCTAAAGCAGGTTGACGCAGTATATACAGGTCATTGTACTATACTCTGTTGGCAGCAGGTTATTAGTGAAAATGTAGCAATCTTTCCTTCCAGCGAACAGTCATCGGATTGTGCATTGTGTTGGTCAAACCTGGATCCAATATAGATATCCTAAATGAATTATCTGCAACTTGTCATATGCAGACATATTTTAGTCCAAAGATGAAAGATAAGTGTTGAAATAATGGCTTGCTTGATAGACTGGAAATAAGTCCCCTGTACTGACGAAGTTCAAATTGCTAGATCGTTAGTGGTAGAATGTACAATAGCTTTAAGGATGTTGTAAAATATCATCAACGTGGTCTTTGCATGACGTTTTAAATAATTTGATTTTTTTAGTGTCTGCTATTGTCATCATGAATTTAATCAATTTCGCCCATTGTTTGATTTTCTTTTGCTTCCGATTTGAATAAGCCTTTGTTATATGACTAAATATGTTTCGGCTAGCTACGGATGTCAACTAATAACACAAGCACAGATTTGAAGTAATCGTCTTTATTTAAAGTTTGTTTATTCATTTAAAAATAACTTAAATAATGTGTAAAAATAATTTAATTTTATAAATTCTCATCCAACCAAACAGATAATTTGTAACGCTTTAACAAAAAGGAAATGTATTTTTCTGTTTGAAAGTCTACTATCGTATATATTTATCAATTATTTTAAAAATTATAATTCTATGAAAAGATGTCAAACAGTACCCGGGACTCCTATTTCATCCGCGGTTATAAGGCCTTTTATGGTCAAGATCGCTTCCAAACGAACTGAGCAACTGTAATGCCAGCTCACAGTCCCCGGTAATATGGCCAGCGTCAAATCATAGTGCTCATTAGGTCTCAGAGAGAGTGAGCGGTTTTTATAAATGTGTGTCGATTGGTCTTGCTAAATTCTCCATCACATTCTTTCAATTCACGCTAAATAACATCAAAACAACAGTGACTCACATGTAATCTGACATTTTGACAGTTGTTTTTATTTTTGCAGACTACAAATTTGTACTTTTATTGATTTTATTAACTATTCCAGAACAGCTTTAATCATATGATCATATGCCTGTATTTCATTTTGTTTCAGATTTTTTAATTGTAAATGTGTACATTTTGAGTAATATAGCTTTTATATATTTTTTGTTTACACATTTTCTATATCATTGTTAAATAGAACTTCGCGATGAACTGTCCGGTTAGCTCAGGCAGTTAAGATGCCGCTACTTAAATTTTCAATCCTGAGATCGAAACCTCGCTCATCCTTTTTTGAATGGCCTCGTTTGCTCTATTTAACCAATATTTATATTATAGACATTTATGGGGTAACCACAAGCATAATTACGCGATAAATGTGTTTCGTTTACGTAAAAATTCCTGATCGTTTCGTCAAAAAAGTATTCCAGCTTAGAGCAGGTGCGCGAATATCGGTTGGTAAAGCTCATCTTTATCACACGGGTTACATCAACCGATACTTACAGACATGGTGGGATAAATATAACTACATGAACAGCTTGAATATAAACTCGTTGAAGTAAAAGCAGATAATCATAAGTCGCGACGCTTTTGAATATCCACTTTCAATGTTGTGGACTTGTATATGCAGAAGGTTGGTGGTCAGGAATCGAGAACGGTTACCCCACTTTACCTTCGGATGTCATTACCTCTTTATTATCGTTGCATTTACATACCACGAAACTCTAAATGTATTTTCAACGTTGTGAAAAAACAGAACAAAACATTCACCAGTTTTTAACTGCTGCAGGATTGTAATTAGAAGATTCTTTTTTTATTTAAATTCCAAAACATGGAAGTACGAAGAACTACAATATATTTTGTCACGCAGGAGAAAGGAAGTTGTTTAAATTGTTGGAATTTTGTGGTCTGAAACAAGTAGCATTGTATTCACTGGTTAAATATATTTCCTCATTTTCGCATATATTTTAGAAAATTGACTAGGTAAATAATAATATTACAACAACAACAAATCATCAGTATTTTCAGCAATGCATAATTTCCTCCATAAAGTACTTGTCATTTGTTTAGAAGTTGTGAACCTGTAACTCCTTGGTCTTCTCAGTCATTTCACGCCGTGGGATCGGGTACTTGTCGGGGCGAAGGAATTTTGTGTTAGAAGGTCTTTCAGCTGACCTGCCGTGTCCCGATAGTTCTACCGACCCATTTATCTTGTCGAACCTGTGACACTAACCGATGGTTTTATGATATAGAAGTAATATAAAGAAACCAAGATTTAGTTAACAGTGTCCTTTTAATCGAACAATCTACATTTAAGCTTAATTTAGAATATTTTAAGTGTTAACTACTGCGATCACCCACCATTCATCGACCATCCATATTCTTTACATTAATGGTCCAAATTTATCTTAAATATATATATTTACAAAAAAATAAAATAAAAAATTGTTAGAAAGTACAAACGCTATGCAATTAGTGTATATGTTCCCTTGCTGACTGTCTATAAAGAATTCTAAATTGTCTAAAAGTCGTGAACGCCAGTGTCGTGGCAATTGTCCATATATGCCTCTATAGTACAACTAGCTTAGGATCTACAATACTAAAAGCCCTCATATTCGGTATGCATATTATTTGAGCCATCTATAAAGAATTGTGCTATTTCTCAGAAACTACAAGAGCTAGAGCGTGTGTGGCCCTCTATCGAGCGTACTTTAAGTAATTTCATATGTAGAAAGAACAATGTCGCCTGCAACGCGAACATATTCTAGATACAGTGTATGTCTTTTAGTTAATCTTGGACACTTTTTGTCAGACAAAACAATTTAAATAATTTGAAACTAATTTTTCCACAAATTATTATTTTTGCGAACTTATTTATTGGCAATGTAACAATAACACTGTCTGCAACGCTTGCTTTATGTCTATACGACTCATTTAAATAGATCACTTTTTTCTTTTCATTGTTTGCCTTTGATAAATCCCTCAGGAAGTGCGAGTTTAGAGCTCTGTAAATAGAGAATACCAGGTTAGTGTTGATATAGATAACTGTTATCATGCGAGGCTAAGAAAATCAGAAAGCACGAGGCTTGCCGATGGTAACAGTTATCTATATCAACACTAACCTGGTATTCTTTTTATCCCACCATCAACAGCTCTTCAAAGGGAAACATTTAAATTTACCGCTACTGCTCCTCCCTTACATGATCTGGCATTCCAATGCAATACACGAAATTCATGCGCGAGCAATAGAGTAATTCGGCTATAAGAAATAGTTCTATATTACAATAAAAAAAAAAGAAAGAAAATAAACATGTTATTTTATTTGCGCTATACATAATGTGGTAATTTTATTGATTACGATAACTAAAAATAATTGTTAGAAAAAAAGAACAACAAAAATCACACCTTCGTGTAAAGTTATACATGTAGTGTGTTATGTCAAGGACGTGTAACATTAAAGTTGCTACGCACTTGGCATTAAGAAACGCGAATTACATTCGAGGTTTGTGTGTGTTTGTGGATGTAACAAACAGTAGCTCATGGATTTTAATTGTTGATGATAATGATGAAATTATGAACACTGAATATAGCGCTTTAAAATTATGAAGATAGTTGTGTTTTTGCCAGGGTGACTTGCGAAATTTGGAGAAATGTTGGGATAAGTAGTCAGTCACGTGATTCCATAAAGGATTATAATCTTATTGCATCAATGGGCAGGTTAAATATTTTTAGTGTGAGTAATTCTCAATCCAGTAATGTGCCTGTATCAAGTTTGTAGCCAGGTGATAGTGGTGACTTGCGAAATAAAGAGAAATGTTGGGATTGGAGGTGGTGGGTTGGTGTTCATGTTTACGTCTAGAAACTGTGATTTTTAGCACATTTGTCCAGATCTGTGCAGTCAGCTGTATTTGGTTCGACTAAAGATCGAGCTCTATCTAAACCATTTGAATGTTTATCATGTAACGACATTTGATCATCAGGGTCAGTCCTAAGATTTGGCAGATGGTTGCAGTCTGAGACAGTCACCACAGATTCAAGATCAAGTTCCTTCTAAAACTGTTCGGATTAAAGCCAGATTTTGCCACGAAATCTTCGTAGCTCATCTCTTCAAAACTGCTTAGGTTTTTACACGATTCTTCATCACATTCTTTCAATTCTCACTAAATAACATCAAAACAACGGGGACTCGCATGATCTGACATTTCGACAGTTGTTCTTATTTTGCAGACTACAAATTCGTAATCATTTTATTAATTTTATTGCTATTACTTAACAATTTTAATTATGTTCCTGTAATATATGTTGTTTCATTTTTCTGATAAGGTCCTTTTTTTTGGTTTTCAAATTTTCTATTTTATTGTTAAATACAACTTCGGAAAAAGCGAGGAACTGTCCGGTTAGCTCAGTCGGTTAAGACGCTGCTGCTTAAGTTTTCAATCCTGCAGGACACAGATCGAAACCGCTCCCATCCTTTTTTTTAAATAGCCACTTTTGCTCTATTTAACCAATATTTATATCATGGCCCTTTTTGGGGTGACCACAAGCATTATTACGCGATAAATGAGTTTCGTTCTCGTAAACATTCCTGATCGTTTCGTCAAAAAAAGTAGTCCGGCTTAGAGCAGGTGCGCGAATATCGGTTGATAAAGCTCATCTTTATCACACGGGTTATATCAACTGATATTTACAGAGATGGTGGGATAAAATCTGTTGAAGCACTCCAGTCGGTCCCCTTTCCGTTCCAAGGTGGTAAATGTTTTTGTTGAATGACTCATGACAGATTTGTTCTTACTTTTACGGTTTTGTTTGCATGTGGATTCCTTTGTCCCATGAGTTTGATACATGTTGCAATGCTCATAGGACTTGTCATATATACTTAATCAAGTGATCAATACTATATCATCATGGCCCTCTTGTTATCTTTAATTTCCTATTTCTACATGTAACTATATATTAAAGAAAACCATATACATGTATAAAGAAAACATTGTTGCAGCAATAGTAACAAAATATAAAGCACTGAGAAAACACTTACGCCTCAACTGAGGTCTAACAAGATTGTATAATCATGGTATACACATAATGAACCTCACGCCTTTGAAACCCATGAAAAATAACTTTCTAACTGCATTTCCAAGCATTTAATACGCCGGTTGATGGTGGCGCTTTGAAATAAAACTGTTATGTATTTTACGCATATTTTGGCGTCTTACTGCATATGCACTCATCATAAATATGTCTGTCAGCGCACTGATTCTCATCCGAGGCAACTCGAAGCATTTACATAGACAATGCAAAGTGTCGGAAACACCTTTAAAATAGGGTGAAAACAATTTACAATCAACTGTATGAAGTTTTCTCTATGTCCTGCATAGTTCTTTGTTACCAAACAGAACGTGGCGACTGACTGCCCCTATTGTTGTATTAAGTGTTCGTATTATTTCCATATCTGTCTTTCTTTTATAGTATCGTATATACAGATGCATCGCATAGTTAGTTGACCAGTCGTAGTTCTTATTAAAAATTAGCCCCATTTGGCTAGCAATAGGTCGGGTGAAGTTAAACCCTTCAACGTGTATTAGTTCTGGAAATCTTTTGGCCAACTGAAAAGGATAAAATAGTGAATTGCCACCCCAGGACGATGTATAGTTCTTATATCCTTGAAGCCAAAGATGTAGAAATGTAGCATTTTTCTTGCCAATAATTACACCGTTGGTAAAGTGAGCGCGTCCGGCTTGGGCTTGA
This sequence comes from Sinonovacula constricta, assembly GCA_007844125.1. Lineage (NCBI taxonomy): Eukaryota > Metazoa > Mollusca > Bivalvia > Cardiida > Solecurtidae > Sinonovacula > Sinonovacula constricta. The sequence goes on from CM017562.1 coordinate 46,355,056, forward strand.
ACGTAGTCATATTTTCTGAGAGGCTCAATCGGTCGTAGAAAAAGCTGGTCCCAGTCAATGTAAGCTCCTCCATAGGCTGAAAAAATTAAGTTGCGTTATTTTGTTTGTATCGATACATATGTCATAAGGGATTAAATGTATTTTTGTCATACTTGCAATATATTAGCCGATTTTATTACATTATTATGGTATAATACAAAATAGCCTACAGAAAACTAACAAAGAGCGTTGTTGATTAAAGTCGATAAGTTGCCTTAACTTTTAGTCTAATAAGTACGAACTGACATAACTCGGACACACACTTTTTGATCAGGATATATATACATATATACTCAGAAGCAATGTATATATATATATTGCTGCTGAGTTTCTAGCAATAATCTATGCACCCTTACATGTATGTGTAAAAAGTTTGCAGAACTAGAAAGATTTCTTTGACATAGAGTGAGTCATCATTTGCTGACAGCAAGATTTTGATGATGCTTGAAAACAGCATTTTGCTTAATAGCACAACAAACAGGCCGGAAGTAAACCAACTGTCAAACAAACAATGCGTAGGTTAACTTTGCCTGTAAAACTAGTGGACTTGAACAGGTGTACTCTGAATCATCAACACATACAATTCTTATGTTTAACACACTCTGTTATATATACTGAATTGATAAATATTAGTTGAACATGAACTCAATATTCTGAATTATATATTCGATGCTAGATATGGGCAAGTCACGGGTTATGAACACATCTTTAATCATCACAGGAATTACCTTATCAAAATACATAAAAACATTGTGGAACATAGTTGTCTTCCTTAGACCATATCAACGTATACAGTGCGAGTTCAAAACAATATAGGCCTTTCCAAAAATCTAGGTTATATCTTTTACCAAATATGTCCCTTGATTTGGAATTTCTACTTCCGGGAACGTCACTTGCAGCCAATTATGTGGCTCAAATAATTAAGCTTCTTGCTGAGGAGCATCTAAATGACACTGTACTCACGCCTAAGCGAACAGACTGAAAAGCTGCCTACGCAGTGTTGATCAGCAGGTATCCGCAAAGAAAGATCAGTAAGTTTTAAAAGCAAAAATGCATTAACATTGCGAGACGAGATGGACCGCTTGTGTGAGACGATGTGATCCCGAGCAAGAGACGACGCGAGCCTCAAATTTACCAGATTGGAGCATTAAATGAAAAGTAAAATTGAATTGTTGTTTATTGTTCTGCCCCACGTCTTAGTCTTTGGTAGGTTAAATAAACTTGTTTACTTTATACGATAAACACTTACATAACAAAACAAGAATATGTGGTTAGGAATAAAGCCGTTCAAACCTTAATTTCCTTTACATACTGCGTATTATAGCAAATAAAAAATAACTGTTTTTGACTGTTGTTTATTACTGTTCAACTATGTTAGACTATACAATTGTAAAATGATTTTGCTTAACAATAAAACTGTGTGTCGATATTAATAACGGACTTTTTACGGATCATAGCTAATGACGGGTCGTTTTCGTAAAAGTACACTGGTCGTGATTGTAATAAAAGTACAGATAAAATTACCAGCATGTGCGTATGTCTGTTGATGTTTTTAACATGACACAAAATATGTTTAAAATGTGATATACGATTTGATTTTTATTTAAATTTTATATATGTACTCACAGTAAAGATGATCCTATATATCAAATGATTCTGAATGACATCCCTGGTAATAGAACTTTGATTAAACTCTACCTGAATTTTTGCATTTTGTAAAAATATAATGTCCAAACGACAACTTTTTATTTGTTGAAATGTAGTTAATAATACAACAAACGTGTTCTGTTCTTTTTAAAATTTCACAGTCAATAAAAATATTAAATCTGCAAACGACGATGCTATGTTTAAATGGCGAGAATATTAGCTAAATACTCTGTGTTCAGTGTACAACACTTAATGAATACAAGCGCAATTTCTTTTATTTAGTAGGTAATTTTTCAATCACATTTTCTTTCACAAACCGTGCAGAGTTTCAAGAAAGTTAGGCAAGCGGATCGAGCAACTATCTTGAACCAAGATTAAAGACTCCGTATTTCGTCGTCTGAATTCATTATTTTGACAAAAAAAGCCAACCGCTTTGTTCTTTATGTGTTTTATGACACTTTAAACGTGTGTTA